>OY982963.1:3737500-4337500 GCA_963890685.1 Plagodis pulveraria | reverse complement strand
TAGTATATATATTTATTTTTTACATATTTTCTTTACATACAGTAAAGAAAATTGTATGGCTTGTGGTTATATCTTCACGGTTTGAGTTGATTAACCTGGTGAATGGCGGGCTAGCCAAGCCAACACAGTCCATTAATTGCCTTATAGGTAAAATCCGTCAGGCACTGGCGACGGAAGAAAACTGGGTGCAGTCAATCGACTTTCGTTTTACCGTGGGAACTTCTAGGGTAGAATTTTTAGGGTTCCGTTCCCAATGGGCAAAACGGAGTCCTATTAATTTTGTGTGTCTGTCCATTCGTACATTCGTATGTCACGGGTCTCAGCTCGTCATCCACATATTATGTTATATTACTAACCTGACACTTGCGAGATGTTTTGTGTAGAACGTTCGCCAAACATGCACATTGGAGTAGAAATTCAAGTAAATCATTTTTCAGTGGGGTATTAGTGTATAGAGAGGCAAATAGAGAAGGTACCCGAAAAAAGCTTTTTTCGACTTAGCATGTAGGGTGTAATATATTTTTAGTTGTCATGCTCGTAAGTACTTGTTTATGCCTGGTAGGTGGCTAAAACAGCTTTTGAAGGTCTTGACTCTAGTGCATATTTTTTTTTTTGCAATACTTAACGTGTGCTTCGCGCATTACAATATCAGAACGATAGGAATTCTTAAAATTATATTCATGTGCGATAAATCCTACTATATTGACCCTGAACCTGACTATATTAAAACTTTCGTTGTAATTTTGTCTTTTATTTAAATTTGTTCAAAGAGGTTCAGTTTGTAATATATTTAAAATACTGAGTTTGCCTTTTTTTGGGTCTTTCATAATACCCATAGATTGTGTGTTATATTTTATATTATTACCCAGATAAACATATTGTCGAAACAATGACACTTAAAATAAAACATTTGGCTGTTAAAATTTCAATTATTGTAAAATTTCTTACAATATCATTGTTTAATTTTCTCGCAATTGAAGTGAAAATTTGAGTGCTCATAACTCGAGCATAACACCCATTTTAGCCTCGACCTAAACCAAACCTTGCCTGTGGCTAGACTTTTAAACGTCTCGTCTAAACTAACTTGTTTTAATCACTGTTGCACAATCATCTATATTAGAATTTTGTCTAAAAAAATTGTTTGGTAGGCTGTCAAAGTTGACAATTTAAAACCAGTTTTGTTAAGGCTTTTCAATAAGTTATCTGAAATTGAACTAGGTAATTAGAATTCTCAAATTTGGGTTATAACTAATTACCTATATTATGTAATTATGGTACCAAATCAACCAACAATGTTCCATGTCTTTTACGGGCTGTTGCATTCATAAAAAAGATAATGAACTTGTAAAATATTTTTATTCTATCTCTTACTTCAATAAATAAATACGTTATATCTTATCATGTAATCGGAAATTGCAACTACAGACTTAAACATTAGCTCCAAGAACTAATTACGAGTAAAATAGAAGTATTTTTTGTTAAGGCAAAAAGAAATCGTAGCATATCCATCAGTTATTAATTTAAGTGTAAAATATTTGTTTAATTACTAGTTAGTTCATGGAAATGCCTGCTATTCTCGTTGGAATTAGGGTTGAACCGTGTTATAGTACCCTACAGATCGCTGATAAGATAGCCCGCAAATGTATTAAAACATTCTGGCAGCTGTTGTTTGAAAATGCCAGTCTGCATGTACTGTTATCAGCTGCATTTTATCGGTTGGACTCGATGCAGGGTCGCGCTAATCTGGAAAAAACGTTGCTTTGTGACGGACGTTGAAAACTTAACAATGCAACACAAAGGGAACTAAGGTTGAAAGTAAGCCGAAAAATGTATTAGAATATACGACAGATTGTGTAGGTGTAGTAGTGGGGAATCCTCGCGTAAGGTAAATGGGGGAGTAGTTGACACATAGGTCGGAATAATCAACTTTAGAACAGTGTAGAGTGATCAAAATGTTTTAATGTAGGAGTGAATTATATATTCTAAAAATAAGGGTTTCATGTAGATTATTGCATGTTATTCAATTATCTCATAAAAGCAAGCAATAAAAAATGAAAAATACATGATTTCAAAGTATCAAATGCACCCATAGTTGACATGCTAGAAACTGATTTGTTTGGGTAGTTGACATTAGTTGATCCGATAGTTGACATCAAATAAAGAAACTAATTTATTAATAATGAATACTTTAATGCATATAAACATACATAAAATCACGCCTATTTCCCGTAGGGGTAGGCAGACTATAGATTTCCACTTACTACGATCCTTATATATCTCTTTCGCTTCATCTACATTCATCATCCTTTCATACATAAGCGTCGGTTTAGGGTACTCCTGTATTGATCATTTTTCAGAACGTCTTCAATTTGATTTCGGAACGTTCGTCTAGGTCTTCCCCTTTCAAAACTTCCGTTCACTTGTCCCATGTAAACCTGTTTAGTCATTCTTATTTCATTCATTCTCTTTATGTCCAAACCATCTGAACATACCTTTCTCGATTATAGCCACTGCTACATCCTTATTTACACCACGTCATTCCCTTATCATACTATTCCTTATCCTGTCACTCCGTTTGACTTTAATTATGCTTCTCAATGCTTTCATCTTCACTGTATTTATTCTACTTTCATACTTTTTCTGCTATACCCAACTTTCACTACAATACATTTACTTTTTGTTTGAACCAACCAATTTTTTGTTGGAACCAACACTCCTACATGAACAGCCTGACGGATGAGCCTTCTGACACGGATGAGCCTTCTGACGGATGACATGTATATATTTTTTTATGGCTGATATGTTAACCATTGACTACTATCTCACCTGATGGTAAGTGATGATGTGGTCGAAGATGTTGTACAGGCTAACCTAGCAGTACTGGCTCTCAAGGAAAACTGCCGGAACACACCGTTAGGTGCTTGGCGACAGATTTTCTACTTGAGAGTGGTAGCTAGCCAGGCGGGCATTCGCAAAATGCTCTACCACCATACTATAACGACTGCCATCCTAAGACAACAACCAGGACCGACGGCTTAACGTGCCCTCCTAAGCACGGAAGCGCTCAGTCGTTATTTCACTAGCGGACACCCATCCAACTCATGACCGTGGGCGACGTTGCTTAACTTTGCTGATCCGTTAAGAACAGCTAAGTAAACTTCGCTACGAGCTCTTCTTACTGTTCATAAACGCGTGCAATGCTCCGTTCACCATGTTTACAGCATCCCCTCTCTTTCTATGTTACTTTCACACTCTCCATGCTTTGTAATCCTCCTCCAATCCAAATTAAAAAGGCGGTGCAACCGACTAACAACTATGCCTCGCCCAGCTCTCAGCATCTCGATTTTATCATATCCTGGATTGTTACCTAATTTCATACTCTTTAACGCTTTCAAAATCTGTTTCATGCTTATTTGTACATGTAGGTTCCTGAAACATAGTCCAGTGTTCCCTCTCTTTCAAATAAACTTTCAAAATACTCTTTCCATCTTTTCAACACATATTCTTCTCCTATTATAATGCTTCTATCATGACTTCTGATTTGACGATCTCAGGTCATGGTTTCCTCGACCTGTTCTTATGGATTTCCAGAAAAACTTTACATTTGACTGGAAATCTTCAGAAATCCTTTCGGTCAGCTTTCTTTCTCCTTACAACTTCTTTAACTATCTTTTTTAATCTCTTATTATCCTTTCTTGCTACACGTAACGTATATCATCATGTGTTGCCATTTATACATTTTGGTTAGCTTTTGTGGCTAACGAATCCAACCATGTTATTTTGTTTTCATTCACAGCCTTTTGTACATCTTGATCCATCTACGCATTCTTTAGCATTTTTCCTTTTCGCTTTTTAGAAGTTCCGCACACATTGATGGCAACGTCTACCAACCCTTGGTTCAATTTTATCCACATATCTTTAATTTTACTTATATCTTCTAAACCATCAAGTCCAACTTATTAACATAATCATTTTTAACATCCTTCTCTTGCAATTTTTTAACATTCACTCGTTCCAAACAGTTCACACTTGTAGTGTAGATGCACGCGCTCGGTGTCGCCATCGGTTGAAAAGACCACTTAAACGTCTCACCACCAGGTAGTGGTCTGTATCGATGCCAACGCCGCGGTACGCCCGAGTATCCAATACTTTCGTCCTCAGCTTTTCATCCACAGCAATAAAGTCAATCATACTTCTTGAATGACCTTCCCTTGTAAACAAATGGATATTTTTGTGGCCAAACATTGTGTTTGTGACGCAAAGACTCCATTCCATATACAAATCAAGCAAACTTAGTCCATTCGCTCGTTCATCCCCAAAAGCACCAGGAACCCTTTCATATCCATCTCGCTTTCTTCCTACCCATCCATCAATACAATCCTTTCATTATCTTTTCACATTTTTAAAGTATTGTGCATACTGTCCCAAAACTCCTTTCTTTCTTTTTGTGCTTTTGGGGACCTTCACGAACCCATGTCCGTCGGCGCATAGATACCCGCCCCAAAACATCGAGTAAGCCCAATATTAAGCCTCACCCAGAGAGGTCTTGGCCTCACACATTCATACTTGACCATATTTTGTAATTTTTTTTTGTTTGTATTCATTTCATTTTTTTAAATTTTCAAAAGTTTTTGCATCATTACTCGTAGGCCGCTATTTCCGATCGTTTCGCGTTTTTTTTTACCACTATCCGAGCAATAGTTTTTAAAATACAACAAATTTTTGCATCTATCATCTGGCATACTTCATAGTGTCCATTCCACCACTTACATTCAACGTAGCAAAGCGGCTCCCCGTGGGACGCTTTCCGCCCCGCAAGCTACGGAATATTTGAAAAAGGGATTATTTATTTAAACCATCAACAAAGAGTATCTATCATCTATCTATATTATTATCATATCATACTTTACACTTATAAATATCAGTCTAGCTAATCTAAGAAAACAGTATTTAGTTACAATTCATAAATCATATTTATTGCAGACTATAAAATCCGACATCATTTAAAGTATAAAAAAATAACAAGCAGTCTGACACAAGAAATTCAGTACCTACTGTTTTTAAGATATAAGTGCGGTGCTCTTGATTGTTTTCCAAAGGAAGGAAAAAATATGTGTACTCAGTACTTGACACTGTATGCATGTGTAGTTGACATCCCTGTCAAGTATTGGTTTTAGTAATAGGAACTATACTCATTATATACAGAAACGATTGTCACCTTACACTGATCACTGACATAATGCAAACTTTATTTACACCTAAAAAATCAGTAGTTGACAGGGATGTCAATTACTGGTCAACATTGAAAAAGGCGTATGTAGTAATTGACACACACGAAATAATTGGCGCCATTACACACACGAGGTTAGGAGTGGAGTTCGGGTAATAAGCAGTGAACTAATAACAACATTATACATCACCTATGTGGATATCAGGAAAAGCAATGAAAAAATTTGAATAAATGTAAATTTACTCACCTCCTTCAATTCTGTTAGATAAATTTAAAAAAATATAATTCACAGACATGCGCGCAGTTAAACACACGCTATTACAAAATGGCTGAACCAATTTTGCTAAAATAAAAAAAATAATGTGTCTGGATATATTTCCTATCAATAGGATACATTCACATGGTCTGTTCTATGAAAAAAACTGTCTTTATATGTCTTCAAAGTTGAAAGTGTCAACTATTACCTCAATGTCAACTATACCCACTGTTACGTTATATATTATTTGATAAGTCGTAGACAGACTATATTTTTTTCTAAATATATGATAACAAGCACTATCGCTTGCTGAGAGAAAATCACATTTTAATCATATTTAGAAATAAGAAATATTTAATTTAGAAATAGGTAGGTATATATAATAATAGCGACATCATTGTGAGAGTTAAGTGTTTGTAAATATCGCGTGCTGATCTAAATCAGATTTATAAATGATTGGAGCACATTTTTTTGTTCCGGGCGGGAATCGAACACGCGTCCTCCGATTTCGCGCCGGATGCCTATTCCGCTCGGCCACTTTGTGCGTCAATTGTACTTGTACCGCCATAGGGGACGGTTATATGGTTATGAAGAATATGAACCAGACTACTAGACTTCAGCTGACCGAAAGAAATTCTTTTACAAACTTTTAACTCACAATAATGACTACCTATATCTAAATCTCATATTTCTTATTTCTAAATATGATTACAAGCACTATAGCGTGCTGAGCGAAAATCACATTTACATGGGTTCGATTCCTGACCAGAACAAACAATTTTGTTCTCCAAAAATTTGTAAAGGAGAATATTATTTGTCACACTGGTAAGATATTATAAAGGTGCATAAAATATTACATTTAGAATCTGTAATATTTTGATTCAGACGAATATTGCATGTCCACTTGGAGCTAAAACCAGCAAATCATCAAAAATCGTTGTGTTTACGTAAGTAATTGATTGCCCTTTAAATCTAGCGTGGCATCAAAGTATTTAATGGTATTAGTAAGGAATACGCTTAGCTATCTCAGAGCTCTTACTATGATAGCTTACAAATCGGTTTTTGATATGTCATCCATTAATGGGCTTACTACAGCTAAAACTACTTATGATTGATCGCTTATCATTTAATCTGGAAAATGTACGAATTGATGAGAAATCGAATACACACGATTTATGGGGGAATTGCAGAGAATTTCCAGTTATATAATGAATGACATTGTGAACTAGAAACCTACCTGCAATGCAGAGGTTCTATTCGACTTTGAAAAGTTTGTCTGCAGGTTCTAACTTGAAACGATTTACCGCCGCCATTGTGGAATTACAGTCCTAATGTATTTTGCTTCTTTAAAAATATTTAAGTTGTTATTTTTTTAGCTTTAAAATTCCCTGTGATCTGTCAACCAACCAAAGTTCTACTAATAATATAATAGTAATGAAGTTGACTTTAAGTTATTTGTTAAGTAAAAAAATTGGTCAGTATTTTTTGATATTTTAAGGCATAAAACAGAATGTATCACATATATATGTGTATCATATCATGATTATTGATCTTATTTTCACAAAGCACATTTTAAACTACTTAGTATTTACTAAATTTAAAACCTGATTCGTTCAAAATCACATCAACGTAACTAGGGAAAATTGCGCCAAATGACCGGCATGCCATTTCTCACGTGGATATGAGTAACGTGCATTAGACGCACAATGAGGCTGTATGCCATTTAAGTGCCCTGCCAGGGTTTCATATAATATGTTCTTGTGTTGCTGTCTTGTATGTTGTTAACGTAAACATATTATTCGTAATATTTTCATGTGTTTCGTCCAGTGTGTTAGAGAAAACAATTTGTGTGACCCTGAAACTGTGTCCGGTGAATGGCAATAGGCTCACCCCCTATTACACATCTGCCTAACTCGAATGGGGAATACAGGCGTGATTATATGTATGTATGCACATCAACGTTCTATCAATCTTTCGCAGTAATACGCAACTATACATATTTTGAAAAAAAAAAAAAAAATAGAACGTATAAAATAAATACATTGAACTGTCATGACGTTTGTCAACGTTATTATGCCATCGTCGAATGTTATTTCACCTGGCCCGTTGCCATTGAATCAGTAATGCGAGCATCAAACAGTAGTCACACGAGACGTCGCTTATGTCTTGCGCACGCGCTTCTGTTGACACATTTCGTGGCGCTCGTGTTATTGTAACATCGACTGTTGTCACAAATGTATTAATTCGAGGATTTCGAGAATTTTAACGCGGATGCGGATATGCTGTCGTGCCTGTCTTCCTAGGCTATGTAGTTACACAACAGTATGGTATTATTGTTCTGCAACTCGCGGTTTTTTTACTTCACTAAGTATTCACGTCGTATAGTTATCATTTTAGTGTATATGTGATCATGACAGTTTGAGAGCTTATATTATTTACGTCGTGTAGGATCAGATTGCCATTCAGGAGGCAGTTCACCAATTTTTTCTGAATATTTTTTTGTTATTGTGACGGATCAAGCACGAGGCCCGCCTGATGTTAAGCGGACTACCTCGGCCTATAACAGATGCATTTCGTCACAAGTCACGAATTGCACTGCGCCCATCACCTTGAGACATACCTGTTAAGTCTCATTTTGCCTGTAATTTCTCTGGCTCTCAAGGACTGCTGCCGGTACATACCATTAGGTGCTTGGCGACAGCTTTTCTACTTGAGGGTGGTCGCTAGCCAGGCGGGCATTTGCAAAATGTATTTCCACCATGCGGTGAGCTCAAGCCCGCGGTGGGATTCGAACCATGGACCTGCGGCACGGCAGTCCATAGTCAATGCCACTGAGCCATACCTACTTCAAATATTTTTTTATGCAAACCTATTTTATAAGTTTAAGAATAGCCTGGTATCACGTCATAACAACGTCATTTGATTGGCTTTTAACGAGACGTTTCTCCTCAAGCTTTCTCCGGTTTGTAGGCTCTGAAACATATTTTTTTAAAAAATATTAAAGTACTGAATCTCTAATGAATTTAATCATTCACGAAGATGTTAAAAGTTTTACGAAAGCAGACCATATCGTGTTTTACAACAAATTCCAGTCTCGTCCTAGTACATTTTTATCTAAACACAGTAATTATTCTCATTGTCATGCTGATTATGTAGTAGCCACTTATAATGGAATAATCAGATGGGTTTTACCCGTAATATACGTTTTGCATAAAGCTATAATCGCTAGTATACTATTTAAGTATTGACATATAGGAAGCGTCTGTGATAACGCGAAAAATCATTAACTGACCTTATTATTTAGTAGTGTTTAATGGCTATGTTATTGCGTCGTTTAGTGGCAGTAGTACTTAAGAAATAATATTTCTCACTAAGCCATTTCAGTGCTTCAGCTAAAACACTGGCAAATTGCCAAGTTGAAGACCGTAAAGTGCTCTTTAGAACTTCAATCTCAACATGATGAAATGCTTCTAAAAATGTTTATAAAAAACCGGCCAAATGCGAGTGGGATTCGCGCACGAAGGGTTCCGTAACTAAATATTCTGTGAATAGTTAAAGCGTCTACCTGTCACCGTTATTAGTATTGAGCAAGATACGGTAAAACAATTAAGTTTGTTGTATGGGAATATTAATAATATTTATTTTATATAATTTTTAGTGTTTATTGTTATAGCGGCAATAGAAATACATCATCTGTGAAAATTTCAATTGTATCACCGTTCTTGAGATACAGCCTGGTGACAGACGGACGGACAGCGAAGGCTCAGTAATAGGGTCCCGTTTTTACCCTTTGGGTACGGAACCCTAAAAACGAAACCAAATTCGAACACTGAAAAGTATGAAATAACATGATATCGATACCATGCTTATATAAAACGCTCACTTCACACTATCATGATGCTACTTCCACAAGTTTGAAAATTCCTGTGAGTATGAGACATATTAATGTTTTAAATAACCGGCTGCACACAATCACTAAAAAGTCCCGACTCGATAATCTCGACCAATATGCGTGAACGTACAGCCGGTTATTTAAAACATTAATAGTTATTTTCTTTTTGAAAGACGGTTCAGTTTTTGTAATATGATTTTCACGCTTTTTATTGACTTGCTTACGAGATTATTCACTCGCCTTAAATACTGTTCACCATCGATATAGTGTTGCAATTACCTTTAAACCATCCAGTAGACAGTGGCTCAGTGGCATTGGCTATGGACTGCCGAGCAGCAGGTTCGAATCCCGCCACGGGCTTGAGCTTCACCGCATGGTGGAAGGGCATTTTGCGAATGCCCGCCAGACAAGCGAACTACCCTCAATTCAAAAATCTGTCGCCAACGGTGTGTTCCGGCAGCTGTCCTTAAGAGCCAGTAATTTTAGGTTAAGCCTGTAACACCTTCGACCACATCATCACTTACCATCAGGTGAGATTGTGGTCAAAGGCTTAACTATCAGCAATAAAAATATAAAATCAAATAAAACTACTCAACCGATTTGGATGAAATTTAAATGGAAACTTGGAGGTATTTAATACTAAACAAAAAAAGTACATCGAAATCATCGTAATATGTGATATTAGTATCGCCTTGTAAATCAAGGCTAATGATATTATTTCTTTACGAACATTCGGGGCTGACCTTCATTTCGTTCTTAACATTGGAATGATATCACTGACATAAAAATATCATTATATTAATTATAATCGATATAGACCTAGAAAATTGTAACAGACATAAATAAATATATATACTGACAATTTGTTCTTCAAAAGCTGTTAAAGTCGATTGCTGTGACGTTTTACCTTCTGAGGAAAAACACCAGAATACTGAGAATGATCGCATTTTCCCACGGCCCTTGTGTCAAGTTTATTTCTTTTAATAATTACTTACGGACGTGGAACGACGTGCAATAATCGTTTTCCTTATCTTCTATTTGATCAATTATAAAAAGCTACATTCGACTGCATACGTTAAAATATTGAATCGTGAATGTAATTGTGTGCTATTTTTATCTAGACTAATATTTTATAGAGAAAAGATGTGAATTTTTGTATGCAACGAATAAACTTAAAAACTACTAACCTATTTAGATGAAGTTTGGTATGGAAATAGTTTGAGACCCCGGGAAGGACATAGTTTTTATCCAACTGCGCAAAAAGAGGTTAATGGTTTGCGCGATAAACGAATACGCGCGGGCAGAGCCGCGGCCGGAAAGCTAGTATTCTTATAATATTGTTTTGTAAGTTTGCTTTGATTACGAAATTATTTGTAATTTATCTAGCAAACTTGTTGGTGCTTGTGGTAGGTATGTCATTCTTTAGGTCAATATATTATGTGTTTAATATATTATAGTCTAGCTATTTCTTTGAAACCCTGACTCAGTTTTCGCCGTAGATGTCTATAAAAACATTGTCAAAATAGTTAACTACACGATTGTCTCTTCAATTTCTAGAAGTATACTAAAGTCCATGGAAAATTCCGGTCTGTTTATAAAATCCAATGAGCTACAATTTAGAATTTCCGTACAAAATTGGTAAACACATTAAGCCTGAGGTAAGTCTGAATCGCTTTCAATGTCCATAAAACCTGTGCGATAAGTTTTACTGGGGCGGTAATCTTACCAGCATGTACTCGTATGTATCGTTGTTTGCTTCACGGTTCTGTTCACAATTAACTTGGTTTCACGGGTTACGGCGAGCCCGCGGTCATTCGCCAACTTTACTAAGGTCTACCAAAGGTTTTGAACTTTGTGTATTGGGTGGAATAAAACAGTAGGTAAACGCCTAGCGTAGGATACATACTCCGACTAAGTATAACGTTATAAAATTTCTGTATTCATCTGAAGGTATCTATTAAATAATGAATAGGTTTTTCAAATCGTAAGTATATGTATAGAAAGGCTCACACGTCCATTGCTGATCATAAGCCACGGCACATCATAAGCGGAAGTAATGTCCTTGCTTGGAGTTATTAGGTTTATGTTTCCATGATAGCCCTGCTGTACATTCAAGCCTGTTTTCCTTCATCGATCACTTACCATCAGTTGAGATTGTGATCTAGCCTATAAGCTATTTACCAAAAAATGGCTCCTTCTACCAGTTACTTACGCATATCAAATTAATGGGGTACTCCAACATTTCATAACCAATCTAAATGTGTCCAAGAAGACGTCTCTGGCACTCGTAGGTGTATAGAGAAATGTATAACTGGCCTTAACGTATGGTAGTATAAATTAGGGTTTTTATGTTGCGGCCTGAAAAATTTGGTGTTAATATGATATGACTGAAATATTCTATATATATTCTATTCACTTTGTTGCCGCAAGAGTCCGGCTATATCGTAAAAACCCAAATAGAGTTACATTTTATTTACGATATGGCCTGCTGTGAACAACAGCTAGAACAAGAAAGCAATGGCTTGGACATAATTAATGGTCGAACAGAGATTGACAGTGGTGCATATTAATAAAAATCAAACATTTTATTTACGATATGGCCTGCTGTGAACAACAGCTAGAACAAGAAAGCAATGGCTTGGACATAATTAATGGTCGAACAGAGATTGACAGTGGTGCATATTAATAAAAATCAAAGCATGTATGAATGGAAAAGTTGAAATGGAAGACCTCGGCGAACATGACCAGATTGATATCTGGTATTAGTGCCAGGACATTAGGATCCATTACAAACGGGTGTGTACTCACTTACAGTCCCCAAATTAGCAACTGTTTGCCGACCAGTACGAAACGCAAACAAACTAATATTGAAATAAGGCTCATATCAGCTCATACTGCAACCTGACGGTAACGGTAATCTCTCCGAACGAAACCCAAGAAAATTTCAGAAAATATTATATATTGATTGACACGGTGTCTTCAATGTCGTATAGAAAGATATACGAATTTTGTTACGTAGCTTGACCGTGATTTCATTTCACAAACATACTTTTAACTCCAATAGTTTTAGCGTTACAGACTATTTATGTATTGAAAATGTACTCAAGGATATGAATGATGTGATTTTAGGTTTTCACTATTTTCAATATTTTGATTATCTAGATCGCTTTTAAAGTAAGGTCTGATTCTAGTTTCGAGGACTGTAAAGGCTTTAACAATGACATTAGTGAATGAAGCCAAAAAGATATGGAAGATCATAGCAAGTAAAAATCCGTGGCATCTGCCTAACCCTCGCCAGTAAACTAACGTTACGTATGATTCTAACGGCACTATTACGCCTGGAACGCATGGCAAATGAATTCCTTACCGCAGTAATAATTACAGCACGTGCTGTTACATCACACTGCGCAATGGAATTTGTTTTCTATCTCAGCTTAGATTCTTCTTATCAATATGATATAAAAGAACATAATCAGCATAATAACTATATACATGTATAATCATATTATATATATATATATACACGTGTATCCATTTTACAATAAAAAAATTAAATTCATACATATATTTTCTTCATAATATTGTCACGCATTGTATGACGTAATTCTGCTCATGGATAATTTTTTCTCTTTAATCTCTTAAAGCAATTAGTATCGGTCGTATGGAAACTGACCACGCTCTGCGAAGTTGCTCGTATATTGTTTGTTTGCTTTTATTTATTGCTGAAGATAGGTAGCTAGCCATGAGGCATTAGCAAAACGATTTACCACTATGAAATTAGTTAGTATAGAGTTTAAATCAGTCTAAGCGAAATTTTTCACCTTTATTCATGTTTTTTTTATATCAAGAGAGATGTATTGATATATAGGTAAAAAATTACCATTTGACGACTCACTTCGCCCTTAACGAAACTCTATTTCACAAACAAAGAAATTTTTTAGTCGGGATGTTTTGGCGATATATACGAAGTAAGTATATATATTATGTGCTTAAAATTAAATGTAGTCCGACGATTCTATGTGTGATTTTATCACAATTTTTAATACAATCTGTGAAAGTAGATTTAACTCTATTGAAACACCAAGATTATTACAAAAACTTTCAAATCAATACATAAGCTAAACTAAGTGGAAAAATAGGCGGTCTTATCGCTCAAAGCGTTCTCTTATAATAGACGATATATTATAAAGGATAATCTGTGAGTGTGTGGGCGGATTAATGTTACAAAATATATATTGCTTATAAAGTCAAGTCAGGTTCTACTTTCGCTATGCCCTGATTATCCGAATGCCAGCAGGTGTACCTACTGCGTAAGTATTTCCCTGTAGGGATGGCGCTAGGACAGCAAACGGCCGTATAACCAAAAGTATTTTTTTAGCAAATTATGCCATTTTTTGTTACCGAAAACATGTTTTTATAGGTTCTTATGTTGTTAGAGAAGACATATCGTACCGACTCGACATGAGCGAAATACGGGTAGGACTAAGATGCAATATGAATTTGCTTATTTATAGCATTCTTGTTTTGTTCAAGACATTGTTTTGATCATTTGACCAGCTCATCAATATTGTGCATATAATAAAAGTATAATTTTATTACGTGTTTTATACTCAAATATTTTGTTCGTAACTTTGAAACGTTCTTTTCTTCTTTGAAACTTCTTAAGAGTACTAGCAGTAAGCGAAGAAAGCGCGAAATAAGAGCGATAAAGACTCATATCGGATAGTGATTCATTATAAGAAAACATCAATAATGTATTTTATTCCGAGGTATACAACTTGATAGACTATATATTCACCAAAACACGTACACTTACTTCTTCCAAATGCGCTGTAATTGTCATGACTTGACATCAGGCAAGGTAGCTTGCTCGATTAGGCAATCTATCGCATTACACTAAGTAAGTAAACAATCACGGAGGAAAAAAACGTTCTGCAATAAGTAATAGGTCCGGGAGAAACATAAGGTCGTGTCCGAGACGGGTTCGTTGCGCAAGGCGACGAGATGTGTCGGCCTGCTGCGGTCAGATCCGCTTTGAAATCCGTCACAAAAACGTTTAACCCGCCGGATATGTTCGCGTGCTAGTTTGTGTGAGCTTTATTGATCAGTTTTTCATCTGATTACGTACGAATGTTGAAACAACACACCAACCAAGTGCTTGCTAGTCCCAACCAAGCTAGTCACCCAACCAAGTGCTTGCTAGTCAGGCCTTGCTCTTTTCTAGGAGTCCTATTGCAACAACACTTGAAAGAAAAAAAAACAGTTTGTTAGTTTTTTTGTTCACTGCCTGCATTAAGAATCTGAGTTTTTTTTGTATATTTTTTCATGTCATTGTGACAGATCAAGCGCGTGGCCCAACTGGTGCTAAGTGGACTAGCCTCTGCCTATATCAAATGCAAGTGAAGAATTGCACTGCGCCCGTCACACTAAGACATACAGTTGTTAAGTCTCATGTGCCTGTAATTTGACTGGCTCTCAAGGACTACTGCCGGAATGCACTGTTAGGTGCTTGGCGTCAGATTTTCTACTTGAGGGTGGTACCTAGCCAGGAGAGTATTCGCAGAATGCCCTTCCACCATGCGGTGAAGCTCAAGCCGGTGGTGGGGATCGAACCATAGACCTGCGGCACCGCAGACCATAGCTACTACCGCTCGGCCTTGTTTCACGAGTTTTCTGTATTTGTCGATTAAACAGTGAATACAGAAGATAAATAATATACTAAAGTTAGTATATTATTACGAAAAACTAAAGTTTTTCGTAGCAAAATAGTCTAAAACATGACAAATTTGACATTAACCTTTCTTTAGTTATAATACATGTCTACTCTACTCATGAGCTCTAGCCGATAATACCCCACTTTCGTAACATCTGCACAATTCAGTCTAACTATAGGATAACTAAACTTACCAATGGATTTTATATTCCATCTAAGGAACAACTAACTTCGGCCCGTAACATCAACTATGAGGACATCAAACACCAAGTCAACAGACGGAAGACGTCAACCGTTGAAAAAATTCCCCCCCCCCCCCCCCCATTTGGTGGGTATGCCATGATCCCCACGCTAAACAGGCGTCTTGGAGATCTACTGACTCTGAGCTACTACCTACTTACCTAAATGTAAAACGGCATGATAATTTTGTAATAAGTATTTCAAGTTTATTACAGTACTTTTATTTATTTGACCGAGCGAGTCTGAAATTACGAGCGAAGCGTCTCCATTTCAGTTTAGTTTGCTTGTGTATTTCTGTTTTTGATTAAAAATTAATATTGTTAGACAACGTTGTTATCTCTCAGAAAGTTGAAAGTAGTGAATTAAAAGTAGATAATCTGTCGCCAAGCACTTAACGGCGTGTTCCGGGAGCTGTCCTTGAGAGCCGGTAATTCTAGGTTAGCCTGAAGAACATCTTCGACCACATCATCACTTACTATCATGTGAGATAGTGGCCAAAGGCTAGCCTATCAGCTATAAATAAATCAATTATATTTTATAATGCAGTTTTTATTATTCAGTTATAAATCGTTATATTATTCATATCCTCATCCGCCTCAGCAATACTTTATCAGGACTTTTCATATGCTTCTTGAAAAACATCCGTTTTGTCATCAGGAATTCCTGAATTAGCCGCTGCTATATATAAATAACGAGGGTGCCGGGCTATAACGTCAACCCCCATCTCTTCCCTTGTGTGTCGTAAGATACAGCAGCGCCTTCTGAGGAACTTCTATGCCCAATATACCCAAGACGCCTGCCAAGCGTGGGGATTATTTATTATTATAGAGTATGTATATACAAAACTTGTTTCCATAAGCACTGTTTTTACTTAGTCAATATCTAAAAATGTTATTCATTGTTTTTACCAGCGTGTTACTTAAAATGTGATACTGTCCATACAAAGATTGTCTGGAAAAAATCGCTATATGCGATAAGACCACCCATTGCACAACCGTAGTCCAATAGTACTATGCATTAAAGTGTTTTGTATTGTATAGTTATGACAAACCTCTCTTAATTAGGAGATACATATCTAAACTACGAGTAATATAATAAAAAGGAAAGATTTGATTGTTTGTTTAATTGCATTGAATAGGCTCTGAAACTACTCGACCGAAATGAAAAATTCTTTCACCATGAGAATCCAACATTATCTCTGATGAACATAGGCTATAGAAGATCTTTTAAAAAGTTAGGGATCCATATGAAAACTTCGACAATTTAACCCAAAGTGCGAAAAAAATACCAATTAAAACTTTATATCGCGTATTCTGCGGAAATTATTGAAAATAGAGCAAAGTGATGTACTACAATTTTGTAGAAGACATCAATATCTATAAAAATAGGTCGCAATACTATAAGTCTAACTATTACAGTTATGTCAGAACTACTTTCTTATGTGTTGAAATTTTTAATTTTTGAAATTTAACCTTAGTTTGAACTGGCCGTCCCCTTCTCCATGCAAATGTCGTAGGGTGATCACTCCCTTATTTGAGATTTTAGGTCCAGACTTAAGCATAATACCGATTGATATCGTCATTATCTAGGCTTGTATGATGCCAAAATGTTAAAAAGATAATTAAGTTGTAAGTTATGAGTCTCGAAAACTTTATATGGAAATGTTTCGAGGCTCATAATTCTCAAGTTAATTATTTTATTATAATTTCGGCGTCATACAAGCCTAGATAATGATGAGATCAATCGGTATTATGCTTTATTTTGAACCTAAATCCTCAAATAAGGGAGTGATCACCCTACGTCGTTTGTATGGAGAAAAGGCCGGCCAGTTCACCCTTAAGGATGAACTGGCCGGTCAGTTTGGAGGAGAGAGAGAGTGCCGGCCAGTTCACCCTTAAATACCCGTGCGAAGCCGGGGCGGACCGCTAGTACAATATAAGTGAGATCACATGACGTTTAAATTCCACCAAACACACGTCTCTGTACTCCTCGACGGCGAACGTAATCCTATTACAATTCATGTTTGGATGAATATGTATGAGCGAATTATGGTACAGCTCGGTTATTACGAAAGGATTTAAATTAAGTACACGCACAGTATGTTTTTGTACATTGACAGCGTGAGAATTCGGACAGTAATGAAGTAAAACTCGTGGCCGGTACAATTTGTTATCAGTAACAGACTACTTACTTGATGTTGGTCGATTAAATAATGTAAAATAATGCAATGCGTAAATATTCTCAAGGCTCGCTTTAGATTTTTACTGTTAGTCAGATTTTGATGTAATTTTATTATTGGATTGGTTATTATAGGTATATGCACTTTCAAGGTTATCAAAGTTTGATCAAATTCGATCCTGCCTCTTTTGTGAACCTCTTTTAATTTTGTTTGTACACGCTATAATAAAAAAGAATTAGCGTTCATATCTTAAGAATTGAAGCAAAATCACAGATGATAATCTTACTGTGGGCATCATCTAAATATAGAAGTCGCAACACAAACAACTACGAAAAAAAACTACTACTCTGACAAAGCAATAACACTGAAAAAATTCAATACCACCTCGACAGGTCCTTGGCGTCAGTTTTTAGGGATCCGTACCCAAAGGGTATAAACGGGACCCTATTACTGAGACTTCGCTGTCCGTCCCTCCGTCTGTCACCAGCCTGTATCTCAAGAACGGTGATAGCTAGCCAGTTGAAATTTTCACAGATGATGTATTTCTATTGCCGCTATAACAACAAATACTAATAATAAAATAAATATTTAAGGGATGCTCCCATACAACAAACTTGATTTTTTTACCGTTTCTTGCCCGATACTAATAACGGTGCCAGGTAGACGCTTTAACTACTCACACAATATTTAGTTTTATGTTCTCTGTAAATATAATTAATTAAAATAAAATAAATAATTAAGGGTGCTCCCATGCAATAAAAGAGGTTGTCGCCGTTTATTTGCTAAACTAATTATAATAATGAAAACGAGATAATGGTACGGAACCCTTCGTGCGCGAGTCTCACTCGCACTTGGCCGGTTTTTATTATACCTTAGTCAGGTTGAAGATGGTTCGTAAAATACTCAGCTATCGCGCGGTAGCTCAACCTGCCGTCGGCCGGTTTGAATCATGGACATCTTGCTTGGCATCATATAGTCATTGGCAGTGGGATCTTATTGCCTCATAATTTCTTGTTTCTGATGGATTATTAAGCTATGGTAGTTCAGTTTTTTTAATTTATTATTATTATGTTGGCAATTCAGTACAAGATCTAAAGTGAAACGTCAGTAACATATTTCAAAACAATCACGACACGTCTTCATGCACCGCTATAAATACAAATGAACCAGCAGTAATGAATGACCACACGGCAATTGGTGCCGAAACTCAAGTGGCAAAGATATTCGGCGAAACAGACGGGACTACTGGCTGGCCTAGTATGAGTCATTCAGAAAGCTATGTTTTGCACGTTGCGATGTGATGTGATGCGGTACTTTGTTGACGTCTTTAAGTCGTACAGGCTACCATAACTACTTCCACAATAATCACAGAGCAACGAACCAATTTGAGAAGTCGATGAGCATTTTTACCTAGATACTTTACACCGGAAATCTGGTTTGATTATATCTGCATTAAACCTGGTTTGATATAACATCTTTTACACTAACTTATATCTAAGTGTAAAAAAGTCAATGATGAATTATATTTCTAAACTTAGAAAAGTAATAAAATAAGGATCAATCAAAAGAGAGTACGGACCAAGAGTCTGTAGTGCGTAGCTTAATTATTTAAAAAAACCTGGTTTCATTATCAAACACTAAAATAAAACGGCGAAGATCCTAATAAAAAAATAAATAAACTTACTTATTTTGTTTTGGTAAATAACTCCTGGTCTGAGTCAGAATTGGCCGGTGTTTTATTTTTCTATCATAAATACTAAAAACATTTACAACTTGGTGTGATTATTTATAGTACCTACAAACTTTAAAGTAAAACAGCCGGCCAATTGAAAGTCGGCCTCGCGCTCCGTATAAAAAAGTAACGAGTTTTTTTTATAGACAATATATATAAATATATCGTGCGATTTGAGGGCGGTCCTAGGTCGGAGGACGGTCATCTCACGTGGAGATGATGTGAACTGTCCACAGAGATCGTGCGATTAGATCCCGTTAGAAGTATTGTTGTGGGGTTTCTTAATCCATGCGCATCTATAGATAATGAGAACAATTGAATTTCATTCATAAATTGAACGATATCGTTTACGCGGATACGGTCGGTTGGTCTATGCGAATGAGCCACAAACCACAGCGGCTCTTAAAGCCAACATAAGCGATGCCATCGTTCAAATTCCTGATTTATGCGCCAGAGTAATGGAAAATTAGACATGTAAATGCGCGCCACCCAGAGAAGCCGCGGCGAACATTTGAACAATGTTGTATTCCACACATAATGGCATCCATAGGCCTTTCAAACAAATAAAATATTTCGATGATATCTCACATGCGCATTATTTTATTTAAATTTTAAGATCGGTAGTGCTGAATTAAAGACTGTACATATCTACTAACCTAGACTTCGTCTACTATGTTATCTATCGGTAAGATGATTTGGGTGAACTTTAATTATTTGAGTTAGTTTTGATCCCGGAAAATGTTGTTTAAAAAAAGGGTCGGCAAGGCATTGGCAGTACTAATAGTACTGCAGATGTCTATAGGAGACAGAGATCAGAGGGCCGTATGCTTGGCCATATTGCACATTAAAAAAAACGTGAAATTGTAACGGAACTTTCCGTACTATCCGATATACATATGAGACTGCTCTGACCACTTTGAATTGCGTAAAAAGGACATCAACCTTAAAAATGTATCGGTGAGGTGACAGTCCAGACATGAGAAAGACAGCATCGTAATTAAATTATGTATTTATGGCTATGTTTATTGTGAGAACTGTGACAGCAATTTATTCTTGTGAAAATTTTAATCATTTTATAAATAACATTTTTACATTTTGCCAAACATTTTCTAAGATTTTTAACATTGCAATTAATTTTTTATTTATATGTATATTATATGTTCACTCCCCGTGGGGTGCCGGGTTAGAATTGCACCTCCCCATATCATCCCGTGGGTGTCGTAAGAGCCTACTAAGGGAAAAATACTGGAAGGAAACTGAAGCAGCGCCTTCTAAAGAATTGCCATCTTACACTGCGATCCCCAAGCCGCCTGCCAAGCGTGGGGATTATGGCAAATACCCCCTTAATAGGGAAGGCTGTTTTCAGCAGTGGACGATCCGGCTGAAAACAGTATATGTACATTATATTCATTACTACAGCCTGTGCTAGCACTTATATTTCTCACTCGCTCCGATTTTGCCGATAATTGTAAAAACAGTGTTTTCTAGTTCCAAAAAAAACTTATTAGTACGACACCCAAGGTCGACAGGGCCACCATTTCATTGAAATATTTAGTTTATAGTGCCTGCATTCCAAACGAAACATTTCAATAAAGGGTGCCTTGCCTGCACAAGTTCTAAACTTTTGAGCACTAATGTTTAAGAAATGTTGACCAAATGTGACTATTACCCAGTTTCAAGGCTGACCATTAAAAAGATTATGTTTTGAATATACAGATAAATGCTCTGCTTTTCAATGCAAAAATATTATAAATTTCATCATAAAATACAGGTTATTTTAATTGCCTCATGAATGTTATCATAATTATATTATTAATTTTACACTTTATATTCGCATAAAAATATAAGTGCTAGCGTGTGTACGAGACTAGGTCCCATATTTGTCTTTCAGTAATCGAGTGAGAATAGTAAAGATATATACAAATCTCACTAGATAACAAACAACAGTAGGTACAGTTCACGCTTGAGTGTCGTAATACGAACCTAGGTGCGAAAACATCACGTCACGCTGACTACCAGGTTTTGTGACACCGTTCTTGGTCATTAACCCCTCCCAAAACTGTAGTTAGCTTTATTAGCAAACACTGTTATCAGATGGTTACATAAACACCTGTTTTGCATATGTTCGCGAACATGCACATTTGCTTTGCATCTCAATCGTCGCCGACGGCTATTGCAAACATTATATTCAAACTGATAACATTTTAAAACTAGTTCCCAGGCACAAATCACTTGCGTTGTGCAACTCTATAAAAGTCCAGTTGCTTATATGGTTGATAAAATTATGTGCGTAGTTACATTAAATATGTATAATATGTTGAGTACCTATCCTAATTGTAAGTTTTTGCATTATTGTGAAATTTTAAATGTCGTATGAAATAATAGACATATTACGAATGTCACTTCAGGTACCATAATATAGGTATAGTATTCCGATGAGACCTATTTTCTACTGTCAGTAGTAAAATGTTCAGTGGAAGTCGTGCTGTGGCGATAACCTTGGCTGATCGTGCCACGCGCTGCCCGGTACCACAAGGCACCCCGGCGGCTGTGCCGTGTGAAAATGTCACTAAGGAGTCCTGCTCAGGCTTTTACAGCTACTTCTACGTAGAAGAATTTGTTGTAAAACGTTTAGACGTTGGTTGGTTACCTTGGCCTCAGTCAGTGCCACTCACGACCCGATACTAACCCACGTCGGCATTGAAGAATCCTTTTACCAGTGTCGAACTAGTGATCAAGTCTATACGTGAATATGAGGAGCTATCCTTAAATATGGAGTTTGCCGACAGACAGGATCTCTCAGAAAGTTTGAAAATGTTTTCCTGTCATTCATAAAATAAACTATTTGGTACCTACTAACTGATGTCATTCCCATAAGCAGGCATTTGCGTAAATAATTAATTTCACGTCGCTTTTCTTCACTTGTTAACTTTGAGATTTTCTCACCAGACCGTTCCGCGTGTTACTTATTATAATTTATTGGAAACACTTAAACCACTTTCTTATGTCACGTCTGTTTTCGTTTCAGGTAAGATACGGCACGTTTTACACTAGAACAATAGTAATGCTAAGGCGTGCTGGATATGGTATGTAGTTCCCGGAAGAAAACACGCTTTGCCACACTGAAAATATGGAGCAGTCTATTGTGTTCCAAATAGATTTAACATTGATCGCGAAAGCTTTTAACAGTCGTAGCGATACTCGCAGGACTGAGTGTTGCGAAATCGCAGCTGTTACTGTTGACCAACCGAACATTGCCCTACTAATTACGAGCCAATTCTCTTAGATACAAACAATTTCTCGTCACATCGCCAGGATCAGTGGAATGCGTGTTATTTCGTCATACTCTCACCAGCTCAACATAGACCTTAACTACATATATATTGAGTATACATTCGTTCGTCATGGTGATTGTTTACGTGTGACGGGTGTAACTGACGAAACGTTTGAGTGCCCCATAAGGTATGTGGGAGAGACCACGACACTTGGCCGTTAATGCGGTAAAATTTTGTAGATGTGCCTTGTTAAATGTCTCGTTGACTCCTTAACCTTTCGTGTGTTTTCTCCTCATATTTTAGAGCTAATTGACTTTAAACGCGTGGGGGTTATGTAAGGCTCTTGGACGATGTTATTGATTGACTGTTGATTGCCTTTTTATATTTTAATAACGTAAAAATACGCGGGTCCTGGTAGCCTTCATAAACTTGGTATATTTTTAATAGTTATTTGCCTTTACACGCATTCCGGCGTCGGTTATCCGATGGTGAAGGGTATGGGCTTGGGCATGTACGCTTGCTTTCACACCGGCGGCGGTGTTATTTACCGTGAGCTTATATTTTCCGGTCTTATTCTATCTTTACTAGGTAAGAATTAGAACCTGGTTGCCGCCTTAAACATACCGTTTTGCCCAATTCCTAATTTTCATTCTAGTCGATGCGATATGGATGAGGATTCTGTTGTAAAGAACAGTTACGTTGATATTTAGGAAAATAAATACTTTTATAATTACTAAATTTATAAATATTTAGTGCACACTTATTTAGGAGGCCTTTGCTAATGTTGGGCAAACAGACGAAGTTGTCGATGTCATCGACTCAGCAGAGTCGTTAACTTAAGTTCATTTTTTGTAAATATCCTGTTACTGCGTCTGAATAAAGGCAATTATTATTATTATTTAATTACATTTATAATATAATATTCGCGTGTCCAACACTTTAGTATTAATCGAGGCAAACTAAGCAAAAATGATCTGGTTGTGACCGAACTGTAAGCGGCGAAGGATAGCGTTACTACGTAGCGGGCACCTCTTGCTTACCGGCTTGGGCGTTGGCTCCTACCGCCCGGTAGCTTGCTTACGGCTATTGCTGACCAGGCAGAATTGGGCGTGTCGTGTGTGAGGCCAGCAGTACGCTTTGTATTGGATTCTGGCCTCCAGGTAACTTCATTCTTAATAGGAATCGGACTGCCCCGAAAGGATTAAGTTGTCACTGACCCGGCAGCCCGTGCGCACCGGGACCACCACTGCGTCTGTCGGCTAGGCTACCTACCAGAGTCTCCGGCAGCCGGTCTGAGAGGCCTATTTATGTAATACGATCCAGGAGATATTTTATCTAATTTAATTTGCAATGGCCGTTAAATCTATGAAAAAAATCAAGTGTGTGTCGTATTCTTCAAAGATAGTGTAATTCTGCACTACACAAAACACCTGTCTTCGTGTGTTGTTAAGCCTGGGAATAAGGTATAATGTGTACCAATTTTTTCTCTCATCATGTTATTTGGATGAATCTCATAATTTCTAGTTTTCTTATGTTAGAGCGGTATTTTAGTCTTCCTTAGTATTTGACACATAAAGCATTTCCTGGGAAACTGTATCCTAGTAGTCAACTGGGCGCTTCTGCAAGGCGCCGCCTACCCGGCAACCTGAACTTGAGTAAACTCATTGTGTTTTGTACTTTTTTGTCTACACATTTCTTTTATCTTGTATATATATTGAATTCTTGTAGTACAGATACTTTAGTAATTCGAGAGCCTACGGGTCAAATAATTATTTGTAATACCTTCGAAATCTAATTGAAGCATATCCAAAACATAAATTCTGTCATAAATTGCGAAAAACATTTTATCTTTACTTCGAGAGCATAATCATGAGATTGAATATGGCTGCAAAGGAACTCAGGTTGTGCTATTAAGACTATGTATGGATCAAATCGTTCGTCCGATCATTTATCAATTAAACCAATCGCGGCAGTTGGCCTGAGCTTCTGCACTTCTGAGAATTGATTTAGATATCATGTCATTGACCATCCCGAAGCAAACATTTTATTAAATATTTAATTACACCCTCTTACACAGACGGTTATAATATATGGAAGACCATGTGATGAAATTATTGGTGTGTTTTTTTGGTTTGAACGTAAATTTTCAAGGGGTAGAATTTCAAATGCTTGCCTGGCTAGCTGCTTCCACAAGTAGATTAGCGGTCGCTAGAAGAACATATTGGTGTCCGGCAGCTCTTTTTACCGATTTCAAAATAAAGGAGTAGGTTCTCAATTCGTCTGTTTTTTTATGTTTGTTACCTCAGGGCTTTTGACTGGGTGAACCGATTTTTATGATTGTTTTTTATATAAAAGCTGATGCTTGCCGCGGTGTATCATTAATTTTCTTATCATTATATATATATAAATACACTCCAATATCTGAAAAGTATTTTCCTATTTTGATGATATAGTCATTGACAGTGATTGACAATCTATCCCATAAGTAGCAAGGGTCACTAAAACGGGTGAATTTTTTTTACCAAAAATTGGAACCGACTTTAACACTCAAATGTATGAAATAACCTGTCGAAGTCGGTACCATGCGCACAATATTGTGATAATAGGTACTTTTGAACCATCATGGCACCGACTTCAAGTATTTCACACATTTGAGTGTAAAAGTCGGTTCCATTATTTGGTAAAATAATACATTTAATAGCCAATTCTCATTCTAGGAGTAGCCTGCCATGTTCTTCGATCATATCGTATCTTAGCATCATAGCTAGGTAAGAACGGCTCAAAAGCTAGATTCTTAACAGTTTTTTTAAACATTGCGAATGTGACTACTTGTTCACACTGTATCTATCTAGTATTAAATGCTGATGAGCGCGCAGTATTCCTAATGACTATTTTCTAATATATAACAAGAACCTGGAGAAGTGTTTTTGCACGAGCTTGCATAATACATTCTAATAGACGTTTAAAAATATCTCTCCCATTAACGTGGACGCAGAGATCGTTGATCTCGGCAATACTAGTTCTCAGAAGTCTCATCACGTCGGATTATGGATGTAAACATCGTCACAGTGTACTTAATAGTTATTGTGTGGTGGATGTTATTTCGCAGTTTGTGATGTCTGCATATTTTTTTTTATAGTCGTATAATGAGCAGGTGACCTGCACGATAAGGTAGGAAATAGGCGAGTCGCTGCTGTGTCTTTTGATTTTCCTTTGTCGGTTTTAATCAAGTCCCATAGGTAGGTAGACTTGCGTGTTTCCATTCCATTGCATTTGGCGGCCGAAATGTAACTTTTCCTGTTTTGGATGTGCTTTTTCATTAGTTACCTTATTCTTCACACATAAAATTGCCTGAAAGTTTACAGACCCAATGTCAGAATCCTCTCTAGAAATAACCCCAAGTAAAAATTATAATAAAATACAAACCCCTAGTGAAACTTGAAACTAATCAGAACTTTATTTTTATAACAAGAGTCTGCTGCTAAATAAGTAGCTAGTAAGTTTAATACTTACTAGTGGTAGAAAAGAAAATATGTTTTGTTTTTGCTTTGCTCTCCAGCTTTGGAATTGATTGAATGCAGTCAGGGAATTCTAGTAGATATTCTTCAAGTTCCTGGTCGCCAGTCAAGACCATATATTGAAAATGTAGTTTCATTAATCGTAGATCATTCAATGAACTCGGACCTTTAGAAATGCTCACAAGAAGATTATGTTAGAATTATGGTAGATTATGGTAGAAAATGTTATTGACCCCATATGCGGTTGAGCTCCACTATATTCGGACATAATGATAATGTCCGAATACACTTGTTATTGATTATACGAATCAATCGATCTCTTGAAGCCGCTACAATTTTATGTATAACATATAATTTAAAAAAGTACATCAATTTTACTGTAGGCTAGACTTGCTAGTAAACTTTATCATGCTCAGCGACAGATTTTTTATTACAATTATCGATATTTTATCGCATCGTAGAACCGGTGTCGGAATATATTAGGCTTTATTGGACATGTTTAGTGCTGGTCGATGGTTTATGGCTACTTTGGAGCATACGGTGGTAGCCGTTAGGCTATCTGCGTATTAAAAATGATAAGTAGAGTTGTATTATTATGATAATGTGTATATTGCTAAGCAAACAAGCTTTAAATTTTCGCGATCTTGTCCCGTTGCGGATGGATCGGTAATAGTTTCCAGTCCGTTCAAAATGTTCCTGTTATTTCGATTTTGTACGTAGTATTGTTTTCATTTCTTATCATTGTCTAGAAGTGATTCAAGGATAAGACAGCCCTTTGTAACACTTTTGCAATATATTTTGAACACTGCAAGTTTCTTATATATATTGTGCCTAAAGATTTCAAGCGCTCGTAGCGAAGTTTGCTTAGCTGTTCTTAACCGATCAGCAAAGTTAAGCAAATCATCAAGATGGCAGTCGTTATAGCATGGTAGTATGGCATTTTGCGAATGCCCGCCTGGCTAGTTACCACCCTCAAGTTGAAAATCTGTCGTCAAGCACCTAATGGTGTGTTCCGGCAGCTGTCCTTGAGAGCCAGTAATTCTAGGTTAGCCTGAACAACATCTTCGACCACATCATCACATACCATCAGGTGAGATAGTGGTCAAAGGCTAACCTATCAAGCATAAAAACAAATATTAATCTGTGATTGATTGATATCCTTCTATTTTCATCATCACTTACTAAAATGTGATGAATCAAAGACTAGCCTATTTGTGATAACAAAAATATAAGGGATCTGTAAACGATCAAACATGTTTGACAACTTCATGGTTGTCACCAAACAAGAGCTAAACGATCAAACAATGGAGGTGATGGACGCATTGCAGTATGTCACTTCTTACGACATGCATCTAATATAGGCTGAGTTGCCGCCTAACACCAGGGGTCCTCGTTCTACGCTATGTGGATCGTCAGCCTTTGACAGGAATGGTGGAGGTATCGAGTTTCTATCTCTTGGCCTCTGCTTAAACTGGTGGGGCCACTACCCCACGGTGTCCCTATAGTCGTTCTTGTTCCGTTATAATCCTATAAAAACAAGACATCAAACAAAGAGGTCAAACTTGCCTGTAGTTTCGGCTTTATCTAAATAATCACCGCCATACACCTACCTTCAAACATGTTTGACAAACAATCGATTTCGGATCGCACCCTAGAATTCCATCAAACAAGATCAAACGCGTCAATCACGTATACTGTTTGACAAACATGTCTAACAAGACCGCAGACCATCAATTGATTTGACAAACACATAGAGTTTGACAAACATATATGATCGTTTACAGGGCACTATACACACACACAAACAAGTCACGCTAAGCAATACTTTATACCATCATTATTTTAATTATACCTTTACTTACCTCACACAGTAATGAACGTAAAATTAAATTTATTGATTTTCCTACAGTCTCGTTGGTTAAGAAGTGTTAAGTGTCACTTTTAATCTCCCTATTCCCGGGTTCAATGGGTTTTTGAAAAATAAATTTTCAGTACCCGCCCGGTGTGCGCACCACGTCCGTTAGATAATAATAGACTCGCCCCATATGACATGGCAATACCAGAAAGTTAAATTACCTGCCTATCCCTTGTGGCTGGAGGCATCAATAATAATGTCATATTTAATATTACCTCGTGGCGTATCGGGATGATAGAATTGCACTCGCTCATATCTTCATGTGGGGGCAGCAGTGCCTTTTGAAGAACTGCCATCTTTCACTGCGTTCGCCAAGACGCCTGCCAAGCGTGGGGATTATAGCAACTCCCTCCTCCCTAATTTGGGACGCCTTTGTTCAATGGTGGACCTGATTGCTGTTAATCATGGTCATCAATAATGTAGAGCTCCAACAAAACCAGTTTTCCTTTCAAAGCATAAAAGTTAATATTATCGAACGCTCATGAATTATTTCCTCTTCCCTTACATAGAAGTTAGAACTGGCCACTCTCAGTGGACTCATAAATATTGTTAGCGACAAGCAGGGCATTCACCAGAAATATAAACACAGAAGCTTGTTTGTCTGTCTGTCATCAACGGCGCCGGATTATATCTATATTTAACTTGAGTTTGTAATTATGGCTATAATTTATTGTGATCCCCTAAACAACAGCAGTTTCCTTCCTATTCGTGGTGGTAGGTACTACGAAACTAATAATAATAAATTTAATAATATTATAACTGAATGGCCAAGGCCAACAATAGGTCTACAAAAAAAACACTAACGTCAGATTTTGGGTACTTACTGATTATTTTGAAATGCCGCCATCTCTCGTCATAATACCGTACGATATAGTAGATTGTGTTACAAGGCAGCAAAATAATATTTTTTTACACCAAGGGCATTATTTTGAATCCATAGTTGAGCGGAGGATCCTAGGAGGGAAAGTAGAACCCTGATCGCAGCGAACTCAATATACGTTGTTTCAGTGATATACTTACTCTACATTTCAAACCCCTGTATGAAAATAAAACAAAAGAGACGCTTTTAGACACAAACTATTTATAAGCATCCATCACGTTGGTGCATCGGCTATAATGCTTACAGGTGTTATTATAATAGTTATTGGAGGATATCTTTTTAGAAATTAATTATACTGTGAATAATCCGTGCACAGAGTACAAATAACTATTTTTATTACCTAGACGTGTCGTTGGTGTCATCGTGTAAATTTTATGCTCTGATAAATACCTAGCTATGTTCTTTACTTTCATCCCGTACCTAAACGAAAAAGGATTTCAGCGTACCGTCTTTTTAACTGCCCAGTAACTTTATTTTACAATATCTTGGTTTGATCTCCTTAGTCGGAGAGTACCGAAAAACGTTAATCATGTTCCAAATTCAACATCTTATTACTGCCCCCTATAAAGTCTATTGGAGAAAGCACTTTGCTCGAATTTATCTGAGAACAAAACGCCTTTTTCGAATAGGTGTGGGATGAAAAGTAAATAACCCAGCAATTTATCAGTGCAAATATCTAAAACAGATATAATTACTAAATTTATTGTGTGTGAGTTGATCATTAAATCGGACCGTGCAAACCTACCATAAGCAGTAATGTTATTCGTTATGTGGGTGGTCACAGGCGCCGGTATACACCACGGATTATCGTTCGACTCCGCCAAGCTTCGATAAACAATAGCTGTTTTATTAAATGCATATGCAATGAAAATGAATGCTGCATTGCCAATACTTGTAAGTATGCTATCAACTGTGTTAGTTGACCTGAACCGTTCACATGGATGGTCTGGTCCGATTTTTAGAAGCTCGCTTTATGTACAGGGTTGAATAGCGGCGGATTTGCTTAAAGCTGTGACGGAATCATCCGTTTTCATCGCATTATCACCTCATTTCATAATTTAGTACTGTCCACATACACGGAAAAAAAAGATTGTGTCAAATCAAGAATATATCTATTGGTCAAGACATTCCGTGTTTCATATATGGGGAAAACAATATATTCTTGTGATTAGTAAATATTTGTCTTGTTAATAATTTTTCGTGCAAGTATTTATATACTTTAACTAAGATTATTATTTTCTTATTAAAAAAAAGTAGTTATGTCTCTGTCTAAGTAAATCATTGTTCTAATTTAGAGAATCTGAAATTCTCAAATTTAAAACAATCCTTACTTGAATAAATGAACTCATACGTTCACTCATTCATTAGATTCTAATAAGAAAAAAATATATTTTACTATTAAGTACATAAATAGTTCAGTTAAGATATTATTCTTACTTCTAGTAAAATATATTCTTCTGAGTATATATTTTAATTAGACCAACAAAAGAGTTTTCTTCGTACAAGATAATTACTTTTAGGTAAATAAAAATGCTTCTTATCTGAATATTGTAACTTATTTAAGTTAAGAAATCATAGCTCTGGCTTCAACACGTACATGTTTTTATACGGAGATCAGTTTATATAGAACGAATAATTAATGTTCTCCGGTGAAGAATTTTCAGTTCTCATTTCAATATTAAGTGTTTTACTGTAAGTAGTTTTGATCTTAGTATTCTAATGGGTGTTTTACCCGAAAATGTTGTATGATTGGTTCAAAAGAATTTGTGTTTTGCACGAAGATCAAATTGTCTACGGATAGAATATCAGATTTCTTGACTCGACAATGGAATTTCACTGGAAGAAACCTCAGTTCTTGTTCAAAATAATTACATGTTTTACATTTAAATTTTAGTCGTCTTGGAAAAATAATAGTGCGTTTTATTGTAAGAAGTCTCATTACTTGGTTCAAGTCATTACATATTTCATACGGAAATCAGATAATATATTGATAAGACTATCCATTTTCTAGCTTCAACAATGGTGTATTTTAGTAGAAGGAGTCTTAGTTCTTGGTTCAACTCTCTAAATGTTTCCAATGGAGATCAGATTATATAGTGTGAAAAATATAAATTATCTTGGTTCAATAATAGAGCGTTTTACTGGAAGGAGTCTCAGTTCTTGGTTCAACTCATAAAAGTGTTTCATATGAAGATCAAATAGTATTTTCTGAATAATATCAATTATCTTGGTTCAATGATAGTGTATTTTACTATAAGAAGTCTCAGTTTTAGGTTCAACTCATGAATTGTTTCATACGGAGCTCAGATTTGTTTCATCTGAACTCCATATATATTGTACAACATATTAATCATTTTAGTTCAATTATAGTGTTTTGATTGGAAGATGTCTCAGTTAATAAATATATTATAAATTACAGCAAACTGTGAAATTGTTAATGACGCACGCAAATGTCAAGAAGATATCGTTGTTCTTCAAAGTATTATTAATACCGTACTACCTAGATAAGAACTTCTTTATTTGAAACTGAAACTTCATTGAAATACAAATAAAACTAACAATTACGTAAGATTTTCCTTAGTATGCAATGATATATACCTACACAAAAACATTTTATGAATAAAAAAAACTCGAATAAACTATGCTTCGAATTTCATCATTGAAATACTGAATAAGAACAAGATAATTGATATTTTCTACTATATACAATAAGATATTCATATAAAACTTTTAGTTAGTCAACAAGAACAAAAACTCACTTACAGAAAATAGCCAGCCTGGTGCACTGTCCAGATCTTCCAATCTGATCTCCGCCTTTCAAGTCTGCAAATAACGTAGGTTAATAGTTAAGTGTAGTTCTAAAAGGGATCAACTAAAAAACATCTATCATCGTAAAAATAAATAAAATACAATACATATTTTCAGTTGAAAATTATTTATTTATAATATAAATTAAGAAGCATACAATTTTATATTATCATTATCAAAAATATTATACATAATTGTAACAGTTATGTACTGCGCCCCGCGGTTACACCCCGCGTGGTGATGGATGATGATGAAAAGTATCCTATGTGTTAATCCAGTGCTTCATCTACCTCCATACCAAATTATATCAAAGTTGGTCCTACCATTTGAGCATGAAGAAGTAATAAACATACAAACACACTTACAAACTTTCACCTTTATCTACCACCAAATAATATGATTTTTTTCTCTTTATAATCATCACCACATTTTATGTTACGTTATAATATAAAGTATGGTTGAACACTTTGCTTGTTGAGTCGAGCCTTTTCTTCACCTCCTCCAGTTCAGTTTGGATATCTCCAGGACCCTAAAAAAAAAGAGCTACAGTGAAAATATTGCACAATCCATAAACTTTTTATAGATGATAGGCATATTTTGACCACAATCACATATCGTTGAGTAAGTGGTAAAATATAGCAAACAGGTTAAACCTAAATAAAATTAAAACTGTTTTTCAAAGTCAGCTTCCAGAAGGCCCCGTTAGATGATTATCACCCATAAATCATCTAAACTGCAAGTTAGCGGTTAATCATCATTATAATCTATACAGAATCATGAAATATGATTAGGCACACTTTTAAAAGTTCTGTATACTAACTACTATATTACTATAAAATACTGACTGTGTATATATATATATGTTATATTATAGTATGTAATAGATAATTTGATGAGATATCCTAACAATATAAGAAAAATATATAATATAATATTTTTTTAATTGTTTAAATATGTGTTTTATTCTTGATGTAATTACCTGAAAAACAATAACAAAGTTCTGCTCCAACGTGGAAAAAAATCTACTCTTGTTTAGTCTTCCTCTTGGGGGTATTGAGTAGCGTAACACTTGTGTTTCATTGGTTAATTTTTGATCTGGAATGGAAAAAAACACATGTATATTCTTGAATATAGGTTTATCTAACAAAAAAATCTATCTGTATATAGTGTAGAGAGGATAGGTATATATATATATATATATATATATATACATCGAAATTCATTCTGAATAACTAACGAGGAACAGACACATAAACAAAAACAAACATACTTTCGCATTTATAATAATTATAATATTTAAGGATTATTTACCAACATCAGCCTGCTGTTGATCTCTATCACAAAGAGTTATCTTTAATTCTAGATATGAGTAGGTATGTAATACAATAATAATTATTTATTACGAACCTACCGATCGTTAACTTGGCTGTACCAACTTAGTGTAACCACACAGCACGTTCCAGGCAAAGAAAATCTAGCAGCCTCTATGATGGATATTTTTGACTATCTACAGTTATTTATATAGTAAGGAACAAACTTACCTAAATGAACACTAGTTGGTTGCTATCTCAAGCACAACTTGAACAAATATTCACTTTATAACACTATATTAAACAAAATTTACGAAAATGCCATTGGCTATGCCACGGCGCGTGTACCTTTCGCTTGCAACGGAAATTGTGTTGTGTGTAGCCAACATCGCCCTTATAAAGTCCCGAAACATATTCGTATCGTGATTATTACCAAATGAGCACATTCGAATAACTTTTCATTTAGGTTGACGATTTGTGTTAAATACAGCCAGTATTTGTAAGAAATAGATGATTACCTATGGCTGTATTATTAGAAAGTCTGTACATATTTGAAATTATTATGAAAGATCGTAAAAAAAAAACAGTGACAATCACGATTACAACACAAGAAGTAAAGATAAAATCGCGGTACCAGGTTTTAGTTAGCAGAGACAAAATAACAAGGTTAATTGTGTGCGGTTTTATAATAACATTCCCTAACATATTACAACGCTCACAGAAGGAAAGTTCAAGTTGCAAGTGGAAAATAATTTTGATTAAGAATTCCTATTCCAGTTTGTGATTACATACACGACAAAAATGCTTGAACAATTCCTCTCCTCCACTCCTCTGCCAAGCTATCACCTACGTAATTAAAAGAAATATTGAAATTATTTTATTATACAGTATGTAAAATATTGTTAAAAGACATTTAAATTAATGGTCCCGAGTTTCTTGCCCGTTGTTCTTGCAGTGGCTCTTTAAATTTTTTTGCTGAACGTGGCAGTACATTGTAGAATATTTCAATATTAAAATTTGTAAATGACCTTCATAATAGCGTCGTAGATGCCTAAATTGAATCAATGATTGTGACTTTAACTTTGATTAAATATCATAACTTAACGAAATTTCTGATTCATCACAAGTTTAGTTTTTGTGATAGACCTCGTGAGTATTGTATAGGCACCCAAACTTAACAAATAGGTCCTCTAGGCCTTGGCCTTCGCCACTCATGGCGGTGAGTATGAACTGTCACATGGGGGGTCTAAGGGTTCCTGCAGCGGGTTAAAGATTCAGTGCATGGTGATAGGGCATTTTACTAATGTTCACCTGGCTAGCTTTCAAACCACTTTGAATTAGGAAATGAGAAACCGAGACCTAAAGGTAATAATCGGACAGTTTTAAAACATTTTTTACTTTAGATACGAATCCATATATTGGGGCACTAGCGGAAATCAAACCCTGCCGCTTTGCCGTTGTACTATGAGTATATTAGACTCCCAGCTATTATCTGACTATTAGCTGAGTAACCTTATATTTTTCAAATTATAATTTACATATTTTATTCTTAATATGAATTGAAACAAGCTTATTCAGCATGCAATATTGCTTATAATGAATAGTATTCTTAGGTTCAGTAGTTTCCCCACATCAAGGGAGAACTAGACAAAACCAAAATATTGCAACACTAAATAAAATTGGGAATAGAGAAAACCATCTCAAACTAAAAACTGAGTACTTGGTCTGAAAATACACATTTTTAATGGAGAAATAGTTATTCTTGACTGGAAATTTGTCTTTTTACTTTAAAATTCATGGTTTTGATTGAAGAGCCAGTGAAGAAAACTGTTTTGTTTTAATTATGTTTGTTTTTTTTATTCCTGATATGGTATGGTGGGGTGCTGGGCTAAAATGTCACCCCCCATCTCTACCCGTGGATGTCGTAAAAGGCGACAAAGAGACGCACCAGAAGGTGGGCAGCAGCGCCTTCTGAGGAATATATACCTTAAACAGCAATCCCCAAGCCGCCTGCCCAGCGTGGGGATTATGGCAAACCCTCTTAATGGGAGAAGCTCTGTTCAGTGGACAATCCGGCTGATACAGTATGATGTGTATCATTTACTAGTATGTAGATATATATTTGTTTGACTTCTACATTTAATGGTTTAAAACTCTATTCAAAAGATGGGGAAAAAACAAAAGAAAAAAATACATTTCGAAATGTTTGTTAGGACTAGCAAAAGTCAACCCTAAGAGGTTGTTAGTATTTTACCAATAATCCTGTTTATTTGTAGACCAAAACAAACATGTTAAGCCAAGATTGCTTTTCTTTATTGAAGATGAGTAACTAATGTTACAATCTATCACTTTGCATTGAAAACTTTAATATTCTTCATGTAAGATACCTAAGTCACTCTCTACAGTAGAGATATATTTTCTTGGTTCAACGTGGGATATAGTTTGATCTCTTAACCTAAGAATGTCGTATCAAATATCAATCAAGAACATGGTACACTTAAGTTCAGTATTCGTTTACTAAAGTGAAAATGAATAACTTCAACAATTAACAATATATCATTATTGATTCAAAAACTTTAAATTCTTCATGTAATATGAGTCATTCTCTGCAATTGAAATTTATTTTCTTGGTTAAATAAAGAGTACAGTTTTGCTGTGATGCTAATGCCTCTTAACCTAAGAACAACGTATCAGTAATCAATCAAGGATGATTTTTCTTTACTGAAAATGATTTACGTTAGCAATTGAGAATTATTCATTTTTGACTTGAAAACTTTGAAATTCTTCATTTAATATAAATCACCCTTTGCAATCGAGATTTAGTTTTTTAGTTATAAAATAAAATTGTTTTGCCTTAACACAAATGTCTCTTTACCTAATAATACCGTAACAAATATTTATCAAGAATAAAGGTTTAAGATCAAGATTTGTTTTCTTTACTGAAGATAAATTACTATAACAATTAAGAATATATGATTATTGGCTTGAAAACTTTAAAATTCTTTTAGTTAGATAAGTTTCTGTCTATAATGGACATGTATTTTCTTGGTTCAATAAAAGATATTGTTTTCCTGTTAATCGAAGATTCTTAACTAAAGAATACAATATCAAATAAATATTAAGAATAATCAAACACAGATCAAGATTTGATTTCTTCACTAAAGATGAATAAATACAACAACTAACAATCCATTACTTTTGCTTTGACAACTTCAAAATTCTCTATCTAATATAACTCACTTCTGCAGTTGAGATATTTGTCTTGGTTATATCAAGTATATAGTTTTGTTGTAAATCCAATGTATCTTAGCATGACAATACAAATTCATAGATAAATAAAACAATATATGTCTCAGATTTAGAAAACTGACATTTTGAAGAGGAGAATAATTTTTTTGCTCGGACATATGTATATCCTTGTCATTTAGTTCTCTCAATTATTTTAAATGAACAAAAGAAATATCTTGTATTAAGCCCATTGTTGTTGAAAGAATGGAAATATTTTCTTAATCCAAAAAAACGTTTATTATTCTTGTATAAAAATTCCGATTTCTTACGCTAACTCCGTACGTAATTAGAATGAGAATTCATAAAATATTTAATTCAAAAATATACTATTTTCTATAGTTAAGACCAAAAATATCTCTGACCAATAGTTATACTCTTGATGTAAAAATATATGGTGAGAATAATATTATTTATCTTAGAGAAAATGACCTTACTTCACTCAAGAAAATATTTTTATTTTAAGTAAATATATACTTGAGATTAAACAACACTCCCGAGAATAATATTATTCTTGGATTGACACTTTGTCAGGACCCATTTTTTTCCGTGTACATTTTTCATCTTCGATTCTATATTTAAATTCAAAACAATCGCCACGACTCGCACTTGCCTGATTTGATGCATTCCACTTTGAGCTCTCATTGTGAGCAGAACTAATTACCTGCCTATTTTAAATATATTACTATATCACCTATATCTGCCTGACCTGATAATCTAGAAGAAAATACAACTTTTATTTATTATTGTCTATTTGTCAGTATAAATAATATATTAAAGCTTACATTTTATCTTTGTGTTCCTGTTTTTCGTGCTACACTGTAATATTGTTTCCGTTACGTCCTCCATCTACACAACCTTCATATTCTACTTCCGTGACACCGAGAGGTCCCTTGAGCTGGGCAGCAGCCCTCTGGGAACCACCAAAATTGCAAAGTGATGCCACTTTAATTTTACTGTAAATAGTACTGTCAAAGTTCAAAAAATATCTCGAATTACATCTTTAAAGCTTCCCTGTCTGTGTTCCATAATTATTTATAACAAATTGATATGAAGCATTGCAACCTGTCATTCATCTTACTCATTTTATACATTGAAAACTCAATTTCTGTCAAGGTTTTGAAGCAGTGATAGCTCAGTGGCATTGGCTATGGACTGCCGCGCAGCAGGTCCATGGTTCGAATCCCGTCCAGAGCTTGAGCTTCACCGCATGGTGGAAGGGCATTTTGCGAATGCCCGCCTGGCTAGCGACCACCCTCAAGTAGAAAATCTGTCGCCAAGCACCTAACGGTGTGTTCCGGCAGCAGTCCTTGAGAGCCAGAAAAATTACAGGCTAATGAGACCTAACAACTGGACGTCTCAGTGTGACGGGCACAGTGCAATTCGTCGTTGACGAAATGCGTCTGTTATAGGCAGAGGTTAGTCCACTTAACTTAAAAAAAAAAAAAAAAAAGGTACCGTATATGTCAGTTCAGTAAAGTATTAGATTATGCAATTTATTTTCTGTAACACTATTGGAATCTGTAACTATATAGTAGTTTCTGTGATATTTAATATGCGAACTATAACCCTTTCTCTATGGACGGATGTCACAATTGAATCGGATTTTGACTTTGATTGAGTTGTATTGTATACATATTATAGTCTTATTACAATACCTACGAACAGCAGTAACCTACGTTTTAGATCTTAGAAATTTATTGAGTTGAAATCTTAAAATAGCAAAAACAACTCCAGATAAAAAACATAATAATATTCTTCACATTTTGTTCTCTGGATAAATTTAACCATATTTCATATAGTATACGATGTAATTAAGTTTTCCTGTTTGTTTCGTATTCTCCGACGTATTTGCGGTAGCTTGATTGGGTTGGTTAGTCTAGATATTAGTGTTGCTAGTTATGCTTGTTTACGTAAATTGTCCCGCGAATAAATATTTAATTATCTACTATTAAAGTAATTGTTTCCGTATTATATACAACAGGTAATGTTGCCATCGCATTATGCCGTACCCATTGGCATCCGCGTGGACTATATCGACCATTTTCTTACACGACTTTCAAAAAAAAGGTGTGTTATGTTTTCAGGGTTCATGTATGTATGTATGTTTGTGAGTTTCTTTATTCCACCAAAACTTCTAAACGGCTTAACCAATTTAAATGTTTGAGATATCATTAGGTTTATCTTGATAGCGCAAGTGACACTAGGTACCTAAAAAGACTACTAATAAAAAAACTGGTGGATTTTAGACGTTATTTAATGAGAAAAAACTGTCAATCCCATCGATTGGCATATCAAAATGAAGGGCTTTAAAAACGATTCCATAAATATACATACATAACTTGAAGATATAATTTCAATGAAATGAAAAAACGCTTAAAGAAAATAAATAATTTGCGGTCGGATTTTTTACTATTTTAATAATTTGAATTAATTTATACCTATGAATGAAATACTATTGTTCTCATTATCAATATATCGTAAAAAACACCTTAATCAATATCATATTCTCGACCTTGACCAATTTTAATATTTGAGAGCCTCTGCCACATTTCTTTATTATCCAAGCTCCAAGCAGACAAAACATCATCAATCTGGCTTATGGACTTTTTCGGACTCGTGCCAAGACAAGATCTTCAAACGTCTCGTCTCGGTGTCAAAGGACTTTTTAATCCGAGATCCCGAGCGTAAGCATCGTGTGCCGCAGTACGGGTCTTTTGTGTTTGTGAGGAGTAGGAAGGAATGGAAAAATAGCGTGTACCTACATGCAGGTTCGGTAGGTTGTTGGTAGATATGAAGTGAAGTAGCTTACTTGTATTGTACCTTACAATTTCTATTACAAAGTTTAAATACAGCGTGTCACTCAGTTGTGGCAGAAAGTTCCAAAGATCTTCATGATGTGTGTTTCATCAGTTAATCATCAATGTTTGAAGCAGTGATGGCTTAGTGGCATTGACTACGGACTGCCGCGCAGTAGGTCCATGGTTGCGGGATTGAGCTTCACCGCATGGTGGAGAGCATTTTGCGAATGCACGCCTGTCTAGCGACCACCCTATAAAGTAGAAAATCCTAGCACCTAACGGTGTTCCGGCAGCTGTTCTTGAAAGCCAGTAATTCTAGGTTAAGCCTGTTAACACCTTCGACCACAACATCACTTAACATCAGGTGAGATTGGGGTCAAAAGCTTACGTATCAGCAATAAAAAATGTTACTTTTATAAACAAGTATAAATTTATTAAAAACCTGACTGGAAATTATTTATTTTTGTTAAACGTTTTATCGTTGCATTGATATTAATTGCAAGTTATAAATATATATATGGAGTCGTTTTTTAAAGCCCTTCATTTTAATAACCCAATGGGTTTGGAAGAAAAAAAATGTGGATTCTCACAATTTTCTTTTATGTACGTGTCACTTGCGCAATCAAGATGAATTTAACGATATCTCATACATTAAAAAAGTTATGGTGGAGTAAAGAAACTCTCAAACATACATACATGAATCCTGAAAACATAACACTGCTTTTTTTGGACAGTCGTGTTAGCAAGTATTCGATCAATCGCAGCTATTATCCAAACAAACGACTTCTCTGCCTGTGCCAATTTCATCGTTCGTATTACGAAACGCGTTTAACTAAACCAAGTTCTGCAAACGCGATTGAATGACGATTTTAAACTTGGTTTACGTGAAGAAGAATTCACTGGAAATATTTTGATCGCATTTAGTTTTCATGGCAACGAATATTGTAATTGGTGGAAAATCAAAGATCTACTGTGCGATTAGCTGCAATGCAAGTGAAGTCGACATTGAAAAATATCAGAATGAGGGTCTATGACGGAGAGACCTCGTTTCGCAATTCGCATCCTAGTGAGAAAAACACAACTATGTAATATGTAAACAGCGAGAGCGAATTATTTTAACTAAATTAATATAAAGAGCTTTTGATTGCTACATAATAATTAGAAATAAAATGTGATTTAATACGATATATTTTATTTGACATAGACACAACATTTGATTAAGCTAAACTTTATATGTGTGTCTTTGTTTTTTTAATCTGTAAGTTGTGCGTATAGACTATCAATATTATATTCTTTTAGGTCCGCTGTGCAACAAAACAGGAATTGACTTCTATACTTCAATTCCTGTTTTGTTTCAGAGCAGGCCCCAGATAACGCCATTCTATCTAAAAGATAGGAGCTTTTGAAATGTTTATACATGACAGTGGAAATGAATCAGTAGCTGTACTTGCACGGACATCGAAAGTGGTAGAGATAAGGAGCACTTAGCGCCCCATCCTATTAACAGACGTCATGAGTGCATGTGTTAAGTCATGGAAGTTTTCTAACAATAAGCACGTTCTGCATGCGTTGTAAGTTGTTATATTGTACAAAACGAGTAGATAACTGCTACGCTTGTAAAACAAATACACAGTATCTCGTGTTCTCCGTAGAATTTACTACCGTATTTTAAAGTTTGTAAACTTTCCATAATTTGAACAGCACAAGATAAATTAATAAAACCGCCTCTCGGCGTAGTTACATTTATTTATTAGTAAATAATGTAATTGGAATATACTGTACTGTATCAGCCAGATTGTCCACTGCGGAACACAGCCTCCCCCATCAAAGGGGGCTTTGCCATAATCCCCACGCTTGGCAGGCGTCTTGGGAATCGCAGTTTAAGATATCAGTTCCTCAGAAGGCGCTGCTGCCCACCTTCCGGTATTTTACTCGCTCAGGTAGCAATGGGGGGTGACTATCTAGCCCAGCAACCCACGAGCCACCTCTCTGAGTACATACATTTATAATATAATTTAACTGGAATATACTTTTGTTACAATTTGACACAATTTGACTTACGCAGATTAACATTTTTAATCATGATAAATATACTGGGGGGATAGGTTAATGATCATTTATATTTTACAATATAAAAAGCCCAACCCAAATCACCTGCACAATCAGCACAAGCTGTTTATGAACATCCATTACTGTTTGCATTTGTTACTGTGTCATCGTTAGTGAACCCCAACTACCATTATGTCGTATGAAGTGCCGTCTATACTCGTATAATTGAAAAGCCTTCATAGTCACAGAATATGTAACACTTCGTACTTACAGGCATGCGTATAGAAAACAGTATGTACGCGTGTTACATGCACCCCACATGTTTTTGTTCCAACGTGGTCTGAAATGTTCCCCCTCGCGTAATTAACGCGTGTTACTCCCTAACTGCGTAATTGTTGTAATTTATGCCCTCTATTACGATTGTTTGGACGCTTCTGGTAGATAATCAAGAAACGAATAGTTTGGCTTAGGGTGAAATTTAGTGTTGATTAACTTTGCTTTTTGAAGCGCTCGTAGCGAAGTTTACTTAGCTGTTCTCAACCGATCAGCAAAGTTAAGCAACGTCGCGCGCGGTCAGGAGTTGGATGGGTGACCGCTAGTGACATTACTACTGAGCGTTTCCGTGCTTCGGAGGACACGTTAAGCCGTCGGTCCCGGTTGTTGTCTTAGGATGGCAGTCGTTATAGCATGGTGGTAGGGCAATTTGCGAATGCCCGCCTGGCTAGCTACCACCCTCAAGCAGAAAATCTGTCGCCAAGCACCTAACGGTGTGTTCCGGCAGCTGTCCTTGAGAGCCAGTAATTCTAGGTTAGCCTGAACAACATCTTCGACCACATCATCACTTACCATCAGGTGAGATAGTGGTCAAAGGCTAACCTATTAGGCATAAAAAAAAAAAAAGTTTAATTGTATAGCGTAATACGTTTAGCGAGATTGGACTATGTAGAATCATTTATTATTCCTTTTTATACTTTCTAGTCCTTATTAGGTACGTGTCAGAGCTTTAGCTTGAATATCTAACTCCAGGTATTCATTTAGCAGAGTCATCTGATTGTTATAGTAGATACAACATGAGGTTCTTCAAAGTGTGAGTCAAGTGAGCCCTTAAAAGTCTGCAAAGTATTTGTGATACCCCAATGTTACAGTTATCCATATGCGTCGGTGATCGCTTTCCATCAGGTGGCACGTCTGTTTGATTTCCAACAATGGCATGAAAATATAAAAATTGTTCCCAAAAGGATTGCAAACATACAAAATATAAGAAAATGGATGTGTAGAACTCTAAAATGCGTATAGCGATTCCCGCTTTTGCCTAGATCTACCCCTCCTATTTCTACCCCAGGATCGGATTAGTCTAGTAAAATCCCCAAACGACAGACAACATAGGCAACTGCCCTCAATTGCAATTATGAAAAAAAAACAGGAGTTCAAAATGCTAACAAAGTTTCTGTTATTCAAATTTTAGTGCAATGGTAATCCCACAATTTTCGTCAATTAGTTTTCAAGTGTGCTCCGATACCAAACGTTTTTAAAAATAAATCTTAGAGCATTATTTAAATCATCATTCACTTCCAGAGCTAACTTATTAAAATGTAATAAAGAGCTAACTTATTAAATTTTAATAAGTTAGCTCTGAAATTGGCGTGGCTAGGCTAGAGTTGCCGTCCCTAGAGTCTTGACCTGTAGCTCCGAAACTTACAAAAAGGTCAACAGTTTCTTTATCTTGAATGGGTTAAGTAAAGAAAGTACCTATAAACAACGAATGTCACGAATAAAGTCCACCACAAAAATTCCACGTAGAAATGTCGTAAAAAATTCAAATGAGCTCGCATAAACGTATTCAGGAATAAGTCGAAAAATAAGAACAAGGTTTTGTTCTGAAATTGGCAGCGTGGCACATAATGCTACTATAAAATTCCATTGCAGTAAAGCTCGCAATAAAAGTATCTATGAATGTATGTAAGGGGTCTAGGCACATACTAGAATTGAAGATATAATATCGGTACCGGCTTGCGTGAATTTAGATTTAAGTAATAGTAAATCAAATTAACTTAAATAAAAAACCCTTGGAATAAAAATATAGTTGTTTATTTGCTAAAATATCATAGTATTGTAGAAAAGTTTGAACATTCCAACGACCAGGCGAGACTCGAGCGCAATATGTACCAACTCCTTGAAAATCTATAGTTGTAAGAACTACCTATGCTTCTAAAAGCGATATCTTCAACGTCGGTTGTATTTCTTAAATAAATGTATTAGTTCCGGATTTTATCAAATTTAACTTTTCATGGAAAGTGGGAAAATTAATAGGGTGACGGGCGCAGTGCAATTCGTAACTTGTGACGAAAGGCATCTGTTATAGGCAGAGGTTAGTCCGCTTTCAGGTGGCCTCATACTAGTTCCATCACAATAAAACTAAAAAAAATAACAATATTATAATACTGCTCATCAGTAAATATCACAAAAAATTCATCACCAAGTTTGAAAGTTCCCGTATAAATGCCAGCGTTAATGTACACGATATCGCAAACAAGTATTCGCCTAATTGCCTCCCACGGGACTACATTAGTCTCCTTGTGGGGAAACTCTTCGAATTAATTTCCAAGGCAACCCTAAACTTTACGAAGACCTGTCAAAACTTTATCCTAAAAAATAACCCCTTGCCGTGACGCAAACATTTTGGGGGATGAACTTTTAGTTAGATGTTTTTCCCGCTCCTAATGACTTTGCGGTTTGCGGAATCGGACTTTTATATGCTTTTTAAGTTGTTTGGCGAATCGAATGTTTCCTGAGCTGCTGCGTAATCTCCTTTACCGTTGCTGGTCGATTAAATTCCAAACATCGAGACGTGTTTAACGGTGTCTTGGTTGCTATATTCACCCTTCAGCCGCATAAAATTTCCTCTGTGTTCACGTAAAGATACATAACGCTCCCTGCTATGTTCAAATTCACCCTAATACACTCTATCTCGCCCGCTTCGCCTTGTTCAATTCTGTTCTGCCCTTTTCTATCTCTTCTATTATCATTTGTTTTTACCCGAATACTGTTTTGTATTTTCCCATGATGTCGGTTTTTACGTAAAGAACTAAGAGAAAAATTTCCATAATTGGTGTGAAATTTGAAAATTTGAATACAGACGTATTACTTATTGTGTATGTGTGTTATTTAGAACGCTTGGTTCTTATTTTCTTGACATTATCACGCTACGATAATAAGGCTCGACACGGTTTCTTCCTATCTGCCGGATACGCTCGCCATAATGTCCACTGTTGAACAAATGCCTCCATCATTAGGCAGGGTTTGCCATAATCCCTTATGCTTCGCAGGCGTTTTTGGGATCGCAGTGTAAGATGCTGATTCTGCAGAAGGTTCTGTTGCCTTAGTTCAACTGTCTCAAACACCCTTTTGTTATTTTCCCTTGGCCGTCGCCTTTTACGACTCCCACGGGAAGACATTGAGGTGCAAATCTAACTCAGCAACCCACGGGTCGGTTTTATGTCAACACAACACTACTTCTCTATACTGTCTTCGACCTTCTTTTATCCCTAATAAACGAGTAGAAACTATTCACATAACCGTTATTGCAACATATATACATTATAGATTCCTGCACGAGTTTCGAAGAAAGGTCACGGCAATTTTCATGAATATACCCAATAAGTACCTACTTCCTTATATAGATGTCACATTGTTTCTTTTCAATGCTTCGCAATAGGATCATCTCGGGATTTTCAAATATCACAAAACCTCAATATTAACATACAATATGTACGTAGTTACAATACCTTTCCGCGAAATATAAATATTCGACACCAGCGACCAATCACGCATCTACATAATCACGTGGAACAATAGAACACAAATAAGCAAAATAAAACCTGTTTTCTGCACATTTTCTATGGTTTTAAAAGTTCTTGGAATCATTAGATGTGATGACAGGGTTGCCGCAATTGTCGTACTAGTTTTTTGGGTTCCGTACTACAAAATGGGACGGCGACGATGTAACTATCGGCTGTCCGTCGATCCGTCTGTTTGTCCGAGCTATAAGGGCGCGATGTAGATCAACCAGGTGCTGTAATTAAAAATAAAACAAAATATGAATTAAACAAGTTCATCAATTTACGTCTCAATGCGCGCTGCACGTGGCTGCTGCGACCTTTCGTTTGTCCAAAAAGCGCGAAAGTTTGAGCACGAATACGTGCTGAAAATTTTAAAATTTATTTATTTATTTATACATGACTTTTGATGATATGATAAAATAGGATGAAGGCATCCTTTTGACAAGGATTATTTGCTCAAACTTTCGCGCTTTTTGGACAAACGAAAGGTCGCAGCAGCCACGTGCAGCGCGCATTGAGACGTAAATTGATGAACTTGTTTAATTATACCCTTATACCCTTACCACCAACCAATTATACCCTTAATAAATATATTAAGGGTATAATTGGTCACAACGTAAAGTAAGGTAGATTTGGAAATTCACTGTCGTGGAGGAGTTCCATAAATAATTTGAAAACAGATGCATAATTATTTTTTTTCATATTAATCACGCTGGTATGCAAAAACCTTCAGCACGGTTCAGTCTCGATCGTGCGCTCGTAGAGTGAAAACCTCCTGAGGATGCTTCGTTTAGAAGCGAAATACTCTTCCGGTTTGGCTGCGTGGCTTTTGTGACGTCACGTCGGCTTAATTAGGAAATTAGGCGGAATTGTCACTATATATATAAAAAAATTATAAAGATTTTTTAAGTGTTTTGTTAAATAATTCATTTGATGTTTTCTTAAAATACTTTTAAAATATTTTTTATTATTAAATATGGATTTCCGCAGAATAACGCCTGAATCTATTCATTACCTTCAGCACAGATTTGTGTTTTGTTTGCCAAAACGACCGTACACATATATTTTTTCTGAATCCAAACAATGATCTTCTGCTTCAAAGTGACCAAAATCAGAGAATGGCCCCTTTATCATTGGAACGGTAATAGGTAGCCGGTTGAATTATTCACAGAATTTGTGATAGTTAATGTCTCCGGCTTAGGTTTGAAGGGCACTGTAGCTAGGGAAATTACTGGGCAAACGAGACATACGGACTAACAAAGTCGCGGAGTGCCAACGAGGGTAGACGGGCATGACATTGTTGTTCATCTGTTCACTTAATAGCCTAAAATATGTGATTATTATACATTTATTTTAAACAAAACAAGAATGTTCGTCATTCTGCTTAGGTTTTGGCATGTCTATTGAATAAATTGACTACATACTTTTTTCTCTACTTTTTTATCAAAATCAAAGAGAACTTAGGACACAGACTAAAGAATTTTACAATAATACACTTTTATCTAATTCTGATGTTATAATGATTACAGAAACATGGCTTTGTGATGGAATACTAGATAGTGAGTTATGTGATGACAAGTTTGTCGTCTTTCGGAAAGATCGTTTGTAAAAATGTAAATCCGTTATTGGCTATACATTTATATTATAATTTAGTATGTTTAGGGTCAAAGAGCTGTGGATTTTGTTACAATAAATAAAATAAAATACATAGAATAGCGAGCAACCCTGATGGCTCTTAACGTACTTTTGTCGTTATTCTGATTTTGTATTCAAATCGAATGAAACATGTACATTTTGTATTCTTGGCGTCTACTCGAAACCTGTGCCGGTTACCACGTGGCTTGAATCCGTAGATGGGTGTCTATTAATATCGAGTAAAAAATCTTTATGCATTGGTAAGCTGAAACGACATATATTGAAACTTTTTCATGTTATAAAGTTAAGACCGACAGGTCGTCCGCCGGACAGCGCCACGAATGTCCATTACAGTGACACCTTTATCGTTCTGCGTGACACTGCACTGCGCTTGCCACTCCGAGACGTTCTTGTCTCGTACGCCCTGTAATTTCACTTGCTTATAGTACCTACCGTTCAAGCCTAAAAAACAGTAAGGTTTGCGTACTTCAAGGCACTATATTTTACAAAGTGGTCGTGCCCACCAAAACAGACTTGCTGAATTGGGTCTACTCAGCAAGTGTACTTCCACCTGGAGTTACAATATGTAATGATGTCACGGCAGCTAATCGTTTGCATATTTAAAAAGCCTCTTCGAACAAGTAACCCACAGGTCTTGCTTCTGGATGAACGACGAGTACTGTGTTTATCTGCGCTCATGCTATGATATATATTAATGGGATATCACTCATCAGTTGCCCGAATCGGTAGACCCTCACTTCCCCTCTCTGGGTTATATTACAAGCTCAATGGGTTAAGCCAGCAGCCAGTATCTTTAGTGATCTTCAAAACCAGGTGTCTCGAATCCCTCTTTGTGGCGAATTAACAATAACCTTCTTGGACTAGTGTTAAAAAACAATAGACAATCTGAGTTATTTAACCTACCTCTTAACATTATTTTGTTGGAAATATGTGAGACCGTGTTTATCATTTTCAACTAAGTATGCTATCGATTTGCAATCCCAATCCTTCTAATATTATCTAACCGTGGTAGTGAGTATATTTTTGTCGGTCTATTGTTTTTTATTTACGACTTTTTCAATCCCATTCCAGGATGTAACAAAATCAAAAGAAGTCGCACCTGCTAAGTTTAACGAAATTATGTATAAGTAGCTTGTAGCCAGGAGAAGGACATAGGAACAATAATCACGTTTAGGTACTATTGCGGTTAAATCTCACACAAACAAGTGACGGGTGGTTCAACGTATCCAATCTTAGTTATGATATATGCCAAGCTTTCCTAGACTACGGTTATAAAGGGGCATGAGAATTTTTACTCATATTCTGTCTATATAGCTGGTCGGGACGGGAACCGGATCTATATCCTGTGGGTGGGGTACATCTCTTCAGTACGACCCTTGAATTATTCATGCCGCGCTCCAAAAGACGCGTGCGGTGCGCGTACGCATCGAACTTGGCGGTTCGGGTCAATAAGCGCCTGGCTAGCTCGCAAGATCTCTTCCAGGGATCGCGTGACATCACTCCCTTGGCCCAGGAAACAGCTGATTTCTAACTGCATTGATTATAATATTATAAAAGAACACAGTCTTGGACATAACGCAATAGTTTCAGGTCAAGGTTCCCATTACATTTCTGACTTTATAGATCATTGTTTTTGACGATACAGCATTTTATTAAAATGCAGTTTACACTTTGTACATTGACGTAACTATAGACACCCAATCCGATTAATCTTTGTTTTTTTTTTTTATTGGATGCATCATCCTACCTCAATATCGAGATGTAGATGAAAAACTCATTGGTCCATAAATCTCTTGGGTGAAATGGCTTCCAAGTACGATGACATCATTGCCTTGAATCTGATTCAGGAATCACTCAATTGAATCTATGAGCTGTTTAGAACACAGAGCCAGGAAGTGAAGACGGGTTTTCCGTATAAAAACTGCTACATCGCCTGGTTTATGATTCCATGAGCCAATTGACCGCGTGGCGCGTTATAAAACAATATCTGATCCGAGGTCGAATCGATATAATGCGGTGAAATTGGTTTCAGAGAACCGGCGACGATATCAGGGATTTGATTCGAAATGATTGATGTGAATCGTATCAAGTCGGCTTTGCAGTCAGAGCTCATAATTATTTAACAACACGAGAGTTTTTGACCCACATAACCGCTGTTAAGCAACTTAGTACTAGTAGAATTATTTCATTGACAGACATTGGTCCCATTACGGCCCGAACTGAGTATATAAGTGACATCAATGTCATATCAGACATTTGGAATTTGCTTAGATTAATTTTACTGGAAGGCGTCTATCAAAGCGTCTTTCACTAAACGCACAACTCTTCGTTTATAAAAAGGAATGTTCGAAATACCTGCGTATAAACCTTATTTGTCAACTCACGTAAAGCATGCATCAAAATAACTCTGGTTAATTCTCGTTAAGGCTGACGGATTACAATCGGGTGTCGTGTCAGTCAGCAAGCTGTCTTTTGTGCTTGTTTGATGGACGGCTGAATGGGCGACGGGACAGGACCCGTTTTGGAGACGTGTCGAATATACGCCGATTGTGCTACCTCAATCATATTGAGCATGTTCTATAGCAGGAATGTAGGGCGATTGTGTGCCGTCACCTCGATGGAGAAGTGAAGAAAGTGGTTGTTGTTGTTAGAGATTATTTGCTGGTTTTCCTGTTTGCCTAGTTTAATCACAATGGAAGTCTTTTTGAAGCAATGATGGCCGAGCGGTTATAGCTATGGACTGCCGTGCCGCAGCACCCTGGTTCGATCCCCACCGCCGGCTTGAGCTTCAACGCATGGTGGAAGGGCATTTTGCGATTGCCCGCCTGGCTAGCTACCACCCTCAAGTAGAAAAATCTGTCGCCAAGCACCTAACGGTGTGTTCCGGCAGCAGTCCTTGAGAGCCAGTGAAATTACGGGCACATGAGACTTAACAACTATGTCTCAACGTGACGGGCGCAGTGCAAATCGTGACTTGTGATGAAATGCATCGGTTATAGGCAGAGGATACCGCTTCACATCAGGTGGGCCTCGAGCTTGTTCCGTCAAAGTCTTTCATTAGATAATAATTCAGAACTACTTCGTTAACAGTTTACTTATCGTAGTCAGGCTTCATGCAAATAAATGCAGTCACAGCCCTAATTATCTGGAATCGATCACCATCAATTTAATATTATACCAAAGCGTAAAGGGAGAGAGAAATCTAGTTAACTCTCCTCCAACGTAGTCGTTAAACTCGCACCACGATGAGTTTCTCGATTGTAGCAGAGATAACGTTGAAATGGGGACAGTGAGAGATGAGATTATACTGAGAATATCGATAAATGTCATTAAGGCGCGCGGGCAAGTGAGCAATCAATAATTAACTGACGATGCAATGCGCAGGCGGTTATGAAACGTTGTTAAAATATAATTTCCATTCGATCACGGCGACAGGGACTCGTCTCAAGAGTCATCTTAATGGGCACTTCGTTTTAAATCTGCAGCGACAGATAATTCTGATGCAAATCTTGAGCTTGAAATACCTATCAAGTTATCTCAACCATCAAACCAGTTTAAATACGTAAAAGTAGAAAATCTGTCGCCAAGCACCTAACGGTGTGTTCCGGCAGCAGTCCTTGAGAGCCAGTGAAATAACAGGCAAAATTAGACTAAACAGGTACGTCTCAATGTGATGGGCGCAGTGCAAGTTCGTCACTTGTGATGAAATGCATCTATTATAGGCAGAGGATACCCCTTAACATCAGGTGGGCCTCGCGCTTGTTCCTTCACAATAAATTTTGTAAGCATCAATGTAATCGTTTTTGTTCCTAAATGTTTATTGATATCTATCACGATTCGTTATATTTGTTTGATTAAAGTGTACAGTGATGAATTATAAGAGATTTATTTTAAAATGTTATCCAAAGTAACATAAAAAAAAACGTAGACGTAAACATGTGCTGAGTGTGGGAATTGTATGTAAAACCTTAATACTATATAGAAACATTCAGTTTTACTGGCCGTTACACCTACATGTAACGCCATACCGTCGACTTACCAACTTAGTAGCATGCATTATGGATTCTGCTTTATTGACTAAGCTCTCAATTTTCTATGAACATGTAACTGGAAGGATCGTAAAGCGGTTTATGTGGCCAGGTCACGTCACGCCGTGGTGGGAAATAGGTACGCTGCGGCTGCGACGAAGGTCGACCGCACTACGAGCGCCTCCTGACAAGGAAGGTTTCGGGACAGGATATTAGGGCTATCGTTGTATGCATGATTGATTAACATGGCCATGGTACTCTGTTTTCTTTGTCTTGACAGAAAACGTTCCGCATTTTACGTTCCGGATATTTAAAAACCCTATATATATATTTACTAAATTTCCCGTATATTTTTACCAACTCTACGTCTCTGACTGCCTTGTTTTGGAAAAGCGTTGCTTTGTAATTTCGAGGTCTTGGGTTTACCCCCGGATCGGACCGTTATTGGGGTTTTATAACAAAGAAATCCTCAGTAGCAGTATGGAACTCTACGTCTCTGACTGCCTTGTTTTGGAAAAGCGTTGCTTTGTAATTTCGAGGTCTTGGGTTTACCCCCGGATCGGACCGTTATTGGGGTTTTATAACAATGAAATCCTCAGTAGCAGTATGGATACTGGAAATGTGCCATATAGATGTCAGTAGTCTATATGCGTGTTTGTCATGATCCCTAATTCCATGAGTTTTATAAAAAAAAAAATACAGAATAAAGCTTAAAAGCGTATGATGTAATTTTACACCGGCGCCCTTATTTGTGTAACCTTTTTAAACCCCATTTCACGTGAACTTTAAACGTGGCCCGTGCATATTTGGGTTCATTCCACTAAAAGCCGTGCTGACCCGAATAAAGAAAATCGATTTGAAACCATTTGCTTTGAGTACACGTATTTGGTTCTGAGCTTTTCTAGGAATTTCAGTTTGTTTGCAGTTATTTAATTTTACCGTATGGCCTAATTAAAACTAGGGCCTGTAACAACATTATTAGCTTTTCATAGTCAGTATTTAGAATAGAGTAGAAATACATTGATGGCCGCTCAGCACTTACCATTCATTTTGAAAGCTAAGAGAGTTGTATAGAGACAAATCTCTCAATTTGCAATGGCAGGTTGAAGCAGTGCTGTCAAAAACCTATCTATAAGTTCGTTCCTAGTTAAATTTGTTCAGCAGTGAACAAAAGCACATTTAAAAATCAGATAATCTACGAGAACACTATTAGGTTGAACTGAACATATTGAGAAAGTTCCTAACGTGAGGTTTTCACTCTATTTCAGTCTTACTCAGCGAAACAATATTATCCGACGACACCTTGGAGAACAAGACGCTCAAGATCACTGACTTTGGGCTGGCTAGAGAAGTATACAAGACCACCAGGATGTCGGCAGCCGGAACCTACGCGTGGATGCCACCAGAAGTAAGTATCCATTATATATTTATGCAAAAGTTAACTTAAACAAAAATTACCTGCTTTGGATTTTGGAGCCAAAGATCTATATTAAGAAATTGCTTCGTCGTCCACGGGTGTTGGTAGACGAGAGTAGATGATACTATGAGAAACATACATACACCCTATTCTAAGGTCTATTTGAAGTATAAACTGTTGGCTAAAGGGCAGTTCCTGTTTTATACACAGCCTGTTTATTAGCAATCTAAATCTGTAGACATGAACACTGACAATAATAGATGGGATGTATACCCGGTGAGATAGTGTTCAAAAGTCAGTTTACCGGTTAGATATGTAGATGAAATGTAGATCAATCGAATCAGTAAATTTTTCGTACAATATTCCTTGTACTCTATTCCTTTTCATGTCGATTAGATAACTAGTTTTTCAACGTATTATTGTTACTCGACTGATGTTTATTGACTGTTGTAACTGGCGATTGATTAATGGCAGCCACTGACCACTGGTTGCAGACACGTTGCCATTAGACCGGCTTTTTTGTCGGCTAATCCAGTAATGCTAATTTATATTATGGTTCACGGCCAGTTCTCGTGTGGGACATATTATTTAGGTATCAGATTATAGAAACACGTAGGCACGTATATGGCGCAATTTATTTTGGACGCTTTCTCTTCTACTGTAGAGGACATACTATAACAAACAGTACGCAACAACTATGTCCAATAATGCGCAGGCTTATAATTTATTTTTAAGGAAAAAAGAAATGCATTAATTAAGAGAGTCATTTTTTTTTTAATGTTATTGTGACGGATCAAGCTCGTGGCCCACCTGATGTTAAGTGTAACCTCTGCCTATAACAGTTGCGTCACAAGTCACGAATTGCACTGCGCCCGTCACATTGAGACATAGTTGTTAAGTCTCATTGTACCTGTAATTTCACTGGCTCTCAAGGACTACTGCCGGAACACACCTTTCGGTGCTTGGCGACAGACTTTCTACTTGAGGGTGGTAGCTAGCCAGGCGGGCAATCGCAAAATGCCCTTCCACCATGCGGTGAAGCTCAAGCCGGCGATGGGGATCGAACCAGGGTACTGCGGCACGGCAGTCCATAGCTATTACCGCTCGGCCATCATTGCTTCAAAATCTCATAGCTCTAGCTTCGTGGAATAGCGGAATACGTCCAATTGGGTCGTGATGCTTTGACGTCACATTTATCTTGGTTGGAAGCAGTTTTGTTTCGTACATACAAAGAGTCTCTCAAATCGATAATCTTACTATTTTTTTGGAGACAAGTACTCCAAAATTGTTGACAAATCAAGTCACTAGTCCAACATGTATTCAAACATATGTATGTACGTCCCATCCGTTACTAAGAAACAAAAGTCATGCATCTATGTCGTGTAAAATATTCAGCTTTATTGCAACCCGCAAGTCTGAGCTACTGCAAATTGCAACGGATCTATTGAAACTGGTGCATTTGGTTACCAATTTGTATTTCCCTGAGCTCTACTTGCGCTTCTCGGCTGAGGTATCAATAAATTGTATAGGGTAGTAAAATATTGAATTCACGGTGTAGCACTTTAGTTCTCTGTGGTTCTGGGCTAAAATAAATCAGTATTGGAATTCTCTTGTCGAAGTCAAAATTATTCATTCCATTATGGCGTCTACGGCGCTCATATAAAGGTCAATTACATAGTTAAAAATTTTATGGGATCTGCCACGTTTAGCGAAAAAAGGGTATAGATGGAGCCACTGTGCGACAAAACGCGAAAGAAACTTGGGGCCATTTAGAGGCCAAGACACTTGTTAATGTCTCTCAACAATGTGTTAGTAAATATAATTTTATAATTGTTTTTATTACATGGGTGACGGCTAGTAGCTTGGGAAAGGGATTTTCCAAGCGTCATTGTTGACTTAATAATTACAAACCTGTTTAGTTTTCTTTTTTCTTTAATGATTTAAACCTTGAATTTTCTCTTTGTGAGCAATGAACACATTTTAGGACTTTTATTGTAAAATTGTACACATTTCTCTAAGATTTGAGATTTTTGAACGTGGTTGTTGCTGTTTCATAAATTCACTCAAGCTTTTACAAACATATACATATTATTTTGTATAGTATGATCAATGTTCCTACTAGTTTTAGACGTTACACTTCTTTACTTCACTTCAACAGCCGTTTTAAGTTCACCATTGAACAAATCCCCTATTAAAGGAGGTCATACCGCGCTTGGCATTCGTCTTGGGGATCGCATTGTAGATGGCAGTTCATGAAAAGGCGCTACTGTCCACCTTGTATTTTCCTAATACAAGGTGGGCACCTTGTATTTTTCCTAACGACACCCAAAGGAAAATAGAGGTGGCTGCTATTATAGCCCTGTACCCCACCGATAACGGGTGACGGGAATTGTTACTCAGCTAATGTCTATTGAGTATTTGCAAGAAGCCCCTAACACGTCCTCCAGTTATGCGGCGTGAGTGAAAGAAAAAGAGCAAAAGCATACTTTACACGGGTATTAGAATTGACCTCAAAAATCAGTATTTAATCATTGTCTTCTCTTATTGCGGCCAGGATCGAAGAACACTGCCTAGCCACAATCTTTACATAGCTCTTCTTAATCCTGTCAAGTTTTCACCATCTCCTTCGCACCTATAGCTCCTTATGGCAAATATCCTTTACAAACTGAAGTTTATCCCACAGGTGATAAAACACTCGACGTTCTCCCACGCATCGGACGTGTGGTCGTACGGCGTGCTGCTGTGGGAACTGCTCACTGGCGAGACTCCCTACAAGGGGATCGATGCGCTGGCGGTGGCGTACGGAGTGGCAGTCAATAAGCTCACGCTGCCCATACCCAGCACTTGCCCAGAACCCTGGCGAGTACTTATGGAAGGTAAGACATTTTTTTTTGTATTGGATTTGTACGTAACCCGCGAGGCGCACCTTATGATAAGTAGCAATCTCTTTCATATAGTAGTAATACATTGAATTTTGCATTTTGCATACATTGCGCCGTCACCCTGAGTCATACAGACAGTTGTTAACTCCCATATGCCTATAATTTACTGGCTCCCAAAGACTGCTGCAAGAACACACTGTTAGGTGCTTAGCGACAGATTTCCTACTTAGATATCTTATTATTAAATAATCCGCTATCTTTTAATTTTATATAATTACGTTTTTTTTAATATAGGTGTAGGAATCTAGATAAATACTGTCCAAACTTAAATAGGATAGTATGTTATAAATCTATAAGCTTCCGTGCTTTGGAGGGTACGTTCAGCCGTCGGTCCCGGTTGTTGTCTTACGATGGCAGTCGCCTGGCGAGCCGCCACCCTCAAGTAGTAATTCTAGATTAGCTTGAACGACTCCATCGACCACATCATCACTTACCATGGGGTGAGATTGTGGTCAAAAGAATAAAAAATAAAGAAAAACATTATTGCAGGCCAACTAGGCTATAAATTTTATATCAAAGAAATCCACTGAAGCGTGGGGCGGTGGGTAGGTCTATTATAGGGTATGGCAATTGGCTACCAATTTTAGTAATGCTCTATTGATACTTTTTATAGTTTTCAACCTAAAGGGTTAAACTGAGCCCTATTAACGTCACTCAACTGTCGTGTCTGTCCGTCAGTATGTCACACATAATCGTAGCTCCTAAACGGAATGAGTTGCAAACCTGAAATCTAGATATTGTATAATGCAGAATAAGAAAATTCTGTATATTATGAACCATAATACTGTATTTAAGAAAATAATAAATACTGGCCAAATATGAGTCGGATATACGCTAATGGTATCGAACTGAATTAATTAAACCTACATTTATTTATTGACCACTTTCAAAAAACGGGGGGGAGGTGCTCAATGCGTTTTTTTTTATATTTTTGTTACCTTAGAAATTTTGAATGGGTGAACTTATTTTAATGATTCATTTTTATTTGAAAGCTTATGCTTCCCGCGTGTTCCCATTAAAATTTCATTAAAATCAGTCAAACGGTGAAATATTCTTCTTACTAAAAATTGAAGTTATTTCACACTTCTGAGTGTTCAAGTTGGTTCCATTTTTGGGTATTTATTTTGTCTATAAAATGTAGCATACAAATAAATATTGTGTGGTGCCACGGAACCCCCTGGAGCGCGTGTCTTTCTCGCTCTTGGCTGGTGTTCAACCTGTTTCCATAAATTAAGATTACAAAAGTAAATTAAAGTAAACTGTCATATATTTTAAGCATTATTAAGAACTGTGTGCCATTAAGATAGATATGTATAATAAATGTATAATGTTACAAACAGCTTTGATGCACGGACTTAGTTCTGACGTAGGTTTATTGTTACTAGTACTGCTTGTACCCTCTATCTTGATTGGGTAAATAGTGATGATTTCTGTTTCAATTGTACGTATAATAGTAACAGACAGATCTGGAAGGAGTCTCCTGATTTCATCATGTTCAGTACCTACCAATAAGATTTCATAAAAAAATAAAGAAAAGATACACCATATGAACATAATGCTACTTCTCCGATGTATCAATGGGGTGTTATTGGGCCAAATAAGACTCATTTGTCGACTGGTAGTGGTTATACTAAAATATAAATTCCCAAAGTATGTCAGCGTCAGGTAGCTAAGTCTGGCCATAAAACTGAAGCTATTACTTTTGTATTATACAGTTTCTATTTTTTTAAGTCAGAAGTACAGACCGCTTATAAAAAAGTAAAGAGCATACCCTGAGTAGCAGTGCGGTACGACCCAATTAATTAAAACATTAATCTGCAGGGCATTCTATTTGGGGAAGTTTCGTTATTTTTATGGGCTTTCTGTAAGGCAAAGTAAATTAAATTCAAACTTTTCAATCACCATATACATATTCCGCAAGATAATAGAAGTAAACTCCATCATTTCACAGCGTGCTGGCACTCGAATCCGCGCGAGCGCCCTCTGTTCCCCGCGATCCTGGACCAGCTGGAGCGTATCAGGCAATCGGAGTTCACGCGCGGCCCGCACGAGTCCTTCCACACCATGCAGGACGGCTGGAGGCTCGAGATCGAGGAGGTGTTGCGAGACTTGCGGAGGAAGGAAAAGGTAAGGAATATAAGATTTACGATAACTGCCTCGGAAAGAAGAGGGGGGGGGGGGGACTTGTATAAAACCGAATCCCTACAACCTTATATCACGCAAAGTCCGGTAGAGTTGAACATCTAAGTCCTTAGAACCTTGTATAGGGTTAGGGAGGACTTGGAGGGCGTTAAGCTGCGTCTACCATGTTGATTCTTGTCAACCAGTAGAATAAAATCTTGACACACCATGCCACTGAGATTACTTTCTACATCAAAATCATACAAGACATGTTGTTTGTTAAAACTTATTATTACAGACTGCCTCGGTGGTCGATAGTCGTAAAACTTTGTTTAGGTATTTAGAGGTTCTGGGTTCAAAGCCAGGGTGGATTTGGTGACAAAAAAATATGTTATAGTCGAGAACTGTGCCTGGTAGGTGGCAATATCATCGTATCCTATTAAGCGAAACTTAGGTGTCTAATAGATTTAGCTTTACGTTACTTTTTAAAAGGATATATTGGCCAATTAGTATTGTTAGCACATAAATGTATATCACAGCACCGAATTTCTAAAGGCCAGGTATACCTGTAGATCCCATGTCTTATAGTAAAGTAATCACCGCTTTGTGCACACATTCCTTCCATAATTATTTATTTTGCCCATTTTTCTCTATGCCATAACACTTTCAAGGAGCACCCATAGTCATAAAAAAAAATTACTTCGTGATGAGAATCTATGCGTTACTTTCAGTTAATGTGCACTCCACACTACCGTAACATTTTTCTTAACAGGACTTTATGATAAAGTTGTGTCCGTTTCTTTGGTTGTTCAGAGGAAATAGGATTTCCTCTCCACCCTTCTTGATCTATACATAATTTATTTTTATTCTATTCCGAAGCATTCAACTGTAAGCGATACAATAACTGGTGTTATCATTGGTTTTTAGAAATATATCCGTATATCGCAACTTAACCTGTAGGTCTGGTAGAATAAATGATATAATAGAATAAAAGGGGATACGCCTCATTTCGTTACCAATAGTCTAGCCTTTGACCACTACCTGGGCCCCAATTCTCTTAGCTATTGACCAAACGCCACACTACTGCGATGCTTCTCTGCTGTTAATGTCAAATTCGGTAGTCTGCTAATTCTAGCTCCTAATCGCAGTTGTATAGCAATCGCGTCGCTATCGTATGGCTGTGCTATGGCTTGCAAAATTTTGCCACTGAAATAATAATGAAAACTTCTATCAATCAAGCATCAGTCAAAACTACAATACAGTGGTTTTCTAGCAAATAATACATTAAATAAATATATTTAAATCATTTAGGTATTCTTCTATCTAAAATCCTCCAAAATATGTTATACCACTGTAGCAACGCAATCGTAACAAAATAGCTTACAGCATACCAAATATGTCAAAAACTATTTGATAGCAAGCCACTGCCTTGCGATCGAACCTAAACAGCGGACAGACTACGGATACTGTCAAAAGCAAAAATTTTCATGGAATTAAGTTTCGTTAATGCCGTTCAATAGCAAGAGAATCGGGCCTCTGATGTTGCGGTAAGTGGTTGAAGACGTTAGCATAATATAGAATCTACCTAAGACAGATTCCGATGTATACTTGTAGGTGCTTGGCGACGGATTTTCCATTGGTTATTCAGGTGAAGGTTAACAAAATACTATTCTATCGTTCGCCCTTTTCTTGGGAAAGGGTGCATACACGTTGTGAATTCTCCTAATTCTAAATAAGCCCTATTTAACTGTAAGAACGTACGTTAACATTAGTAAAAATAACTATAACACTAATAAGGGCATTTTTTTCCTTTGTAACGCTTCTTACGGATAGGAATACAAAACCATTGAAGAGGTTAGTAGCAATCATTGATGTCGTAGATTTGTGTTTCTTATGTTTTTTTCGCTGACCAAAGCTTCTATACTTGTATTGTATGATGTTTAAATGTTCGCATTTAGTTTACTGCGTGTTGCCAGTGCGTTAATATTGTGTTTGATGATATCATTAAGATGTGTGGTAATCACCAGTCAACACAGCAGGTTCAAAAAAAAAATCACAATTTACATTACAATAAAACTAAACATTTAAAACCATGGGCTAGCAAAATGTTTTTTGAGCTTATTTTTACGTTTAAAAGTGCTGTTAATGTTTCTGTTTTAGCGGGTAGTGTTTTTTGTGGGATAAACCAAAAATAGTCTTGAATAAATTGTAGTATAGTCACGCTTCTAACTATATATATATGTTTGTGTGTATATTGTACGAACTACGCTGCTCGGGATTTTATCCTTTATATAAATAATTAAAAACTGTGGGTTCATGTCATAAAAAAGATGTTATATTTTCATGAATTAAGTAGGTATATTAAGTTATATAAATATAGTAGCTTTAATAACAACAAAATTGTTTTGAAATTGCTAATGCGCTTCGAAATCAGATACTATCCTAAAATATTATTTTTCAAGTTCTATGAGCATTCTTGGTCCCATGATCTAGATGTCTGGCAGGGTGTCTCATAATCGTCTCAAGACTGAAAATGTGTCAATTGTTCAAAAGATAAAATAATTATCTTATTGGTAACTTCTATAAACTGATAGCTCACTATTAGGTCAGGGAATATTCAAGCCCTAACAAACAAAATTATTTTTACCTCAATTAGTAAATGTCAAGTATACAATATCCACTGAAACCTTGTTGAATCCCTATAAGTTTCCAACAACACTTTCCAGGAGCTCCGTTGCCGCGAGGAAGAACTGACTCGTGCCCAGCTGGAACAGCGTCTGCTGGAACAGAACCTGCTGCAGAAGGAACGCGAACTGGAGATGCGGGAGTTCGACCTGGTGGCCAGGGAACTGCACATCCTCATCTTCGCAAGCAACATGTCCGCCAACCAGCCGCCGATGCCGAACAAACGGAAAGGTAACTAATTTATTGCCTTCAAGATAAGACCTTAACATGTCAACATCTTCATTGACCAATACTTAATAAACATGGCATGGCATTTGCATGGTGGTAGGGCATTTTGCGAATGCTCGCCTGGCTAGCTACCACCCTCAAGTAGAAAATCTGTCGCCAAGCACCTAACGGTGTGTTCCGGCAGCTGTCCTTGAGAGCCAGTACTTCTAGGTTAGCCTGAACAACATCTTCGACCACATCATCACTTACCTTCAGGTGAGATAGTGGTCAAAGGCTAACCTATCAAACATAAAAAAAAATAAAAAAAAAAATAATAAATTGTACAATGGGAGGATATAAAATTTTCAACACTTTATGGGTTATTAAGGGTTACTAAGATACAGGCTGCGCCTAGTTTGGAACCCATTGTCTGAACATACATATATATATATATATATATAGTCGTCTGCGATTTAAATATATATATATATATATGTTGTGTTTATTAGAATAAGATTAGAAACTAGGTATATTGTAATTATGTATGTATTTGTTAACACTGTTTTGAATAATAATAAACAATAAATAATCTATGTCGTTATAATTGTTTGCAGGCAAATTCAGCAAGATGAAGTTGCTGAAGAAGGACACGATATCCTCCCCGCTGGACTTCCGGCACACGCTGACTGTGCGTCCCTCCGAGGACGAGTGCAGCGTCAAACAACTGGTCGCCGTCGCCAAGGACACGCCGCCGGGCTCGCCGGCCATCATGCGCGCTATTGCATGTATGTATAACACATCACACCACTCTCTCACGAAGGGATCGAACCCAGGACATCGAGCCTCCAATGCTACATTCAGCACGGTTTTTTTTTTAATGGTATTGTGACGGATCAAGCGCGAGGCCCACCAGAAGCGGACTTACCGCTGCCTATAACAGATGCATTTCACAAGTCACGAATTACACTGCGACCGTCACCTTGAGACATAGTTGTAAAATGTACCTGTAATTTCACTGGCTCTCAAGAACTGCTGCCGGAACACACCGTTAGGTGCTTGGCGACAGATTTTCTACTTGAGTCGAGTTCTACAATCGCAAAATGCCCTTCCACCATGCGGTGAAGCTCAAGCCCGCGGCGGGACTCGAACCATGGACCTGCGGCACGGCAGTCCATAGCCAATGCCACTGAGCCATCCCTGCTTGCTGGTTTTCAGCTGAGGATGATGACGATAATGAACGCTGGAACTAAAGACAAAATGTAGGCATCAGCATTATTTAACACTGGCGTCACTTTATATTTAATAACATAATAGGGTAGTTGACTTGTTTTTTTAAAGTATGTTAAATTATTTAGGACACTGAAATATACACCTAGCATTTTTAATATTTTTTTTAGGAGTCTTGAAATACTAGAAATCCATCTTTTTATTTCAACTTTTAAAATTGGCGCTAAAACATCATTCAATGGCGGCCTGTATGCTTATGACGTCACTAGGGCAAAAACAAATAGTGCTGAAATGTAATACGTTTTGCTTGCTTGTTGTAGTGTCGTGCGTAATCGATTATACAGGTTGTTCGGCAGAACGTGTACCATAGTGTAGGGGTGTATGTAGACTGAATAAAACAATCACAGAACCAACACAGTTTGAAGCACGGATACATGAGTGGCAGCATTATCAATTATTTTTCATACATGGTATTTAAACAACTTTAAACGGTTCAAAATCGCTATTTTATTGAATATTTTTGTAATCCCGAAATGTAAACACTTTCAAGTGATCGAGACAATGGCGTGGAGTGACATCGAAATAAAAATAATGATAAACATAAGCTTTTCCAACTGTTTAAAGTTGTTGTATTACTATGAGTAATGATTGCAAAATGTTTCCATAGATTCTTGTTCCGAGTTTGGGTTTTATTATCTATGCTGATCTTTGATCAAATCTCACGGCGAAATATGATCAAAGATAAGTGAATCAGATGTACGTATTACACTATTAAATATATGGGATCCAATGGATTTGGTAGTGTAATAGGGGCCTAAGTAGTAAATCGATAGTGATGCGACATTTTGTGGGTTGCTTGCTATTAGCAATTACTAATGTCAACTGTCACTGTCAAAACCTTTGGAAGCAAACTCTCCAATTACTATTACCTATTCTGTGGCTTTGTTTTTGTCCTTATGACATCATTTCCGCCTTTACTTCCGTTTGAGATCACGTGACTTAAAGAAAATTTAAACACATTTTGTTTATTCAAAATAAAGGTAATCCAATGCAGAATAAATAATTTGTTAATTTCATCGAGTCATGTGCTCCAACTACTATCATGTTAACGCTACACTGTATTTTATTTTAGACTGTGTCAACTACCCTATTATAAAATATTCAGTATTTATGTGTTCAGACTTATACATGTAGCATGTTGATCTCTTGGGTGTGGAAGAGAAAATGGCTATCAATAATTATTGGATACAGAACAGTGAAGTATCACATATTGGTAAAAAATTTCGCGCTTCGTATCATCGGCCCATTAGCTCAGTTGGTTAGAGCGTCGTGCTAATAACGCGAAGGTCGCGGGTTCGATCCCCTCATGGGCCATCATCTTTTTGCATTTACAATTTTTTTGAATTTTTCAAGATTTTATTTATGTGTTGCGTTTTAATATCATACTTAAGTTTTATATAGAGGTAGTGTATATTATCGTAATCTACGATACAAAATGTATCGTGTCCTTTCGTTTATCCTTCTTTTCGTGTCTAGCCAAAATTGTTAATATTCTACTTGCTTTTAGTTCGTTTTTTATAAATAAATAAAAATGTAAGGCAGGTAATGTATAATTTTAATTTAAACATTAGTAAATAACAAATCCCCGTGGGGTGCCGGGTTAGAATTGCACCTCTCCATATCATCCCGTGGGTGTCGTAAGGGGCGACTAAGGGAAAAATAGTGGAAGGTGGGCAGCAGCACCTAAAGAACTGCCATCTTACACTGCGATCCCCAAGCCGCCTGCCAAGCGTGGGGATTATGGCAAATACCCCCTTAATAGTAAATTAAGGAGGGGCTGTGTTCAGCAGTGGACGAATCGGCTGTTACTGTAAATAACAAATAAGTTTTATTTACATTTTGGTGTCGGTGGATAGCAAAATGTCACGCGCGAAATAATATATAGACGCCATACACGCGACCTCGTCAATATAATTACACTACGGTTTAAATCACGCAAACACTGCTGTCACTGAATATATTGCAAACGCTCGGTTCATAACTGAAAAAAGAGAATATGCACTGTTTGCGCGCAAACGATGTGAACCGATTTGCAGCCGCGCTTATAACATCCGCTAACTGTCAATTTGCTTCTTCGCCATTAACTCAAAATAACCTTCACTACAACAAAATAATGTCATGAATAGATTCAGGCGTTACTTTGCGGAAATCCATTTTAATAATAACAAATATTTTAAAAGTATTTTAAGAAAACATTTAATTAATTATTTAAAAAACAATTAAAAAGTCTTTATAACAATGATAGTCTCGATCGTGCGCTCGTAGAGTCAAGACCTCCTGAGGATGCTTCGTTTAGAAGCGAAACGCGTCGAATACTCTTCCGGTTTGGCTGCGTGGCGTTTGTGACGTCATGTTGGCTTAACAGGAAATTAGGCGGAATTGTCACTAGATATATATCATTTTTATAAAAAAAATTAAGTGTTTTATTAAATAGTTAATGAAATGTTTTCTTAAAATACTTTTAAAATATTTGTTATTATTAAAAATGGATTTCCGCAAAGTAACGCCTGAATCTATTCATCACATTAGAAGTATTGCATTTCAAGGCATTCTTTTGTGAACAAGATGGTTTTACGTATAAAATTCCAACTACAACAACAAAAATCTCCTCATCTATCTGTCGAAATTTGAGTTTGACGTTTGTGCACTACCACTTTTCTGTGAGCATTGTATGCAGCCGGAGATGACGTCAAAATGCTATCGTTATGTCGTTTAACACGTTATGAACCAAACGTTTGCGTGAATACCGTGCAAATGGCATGTTTGTGTGACTTGAACCGCAGGGTTAGTTCTTCACGCATCGTGGTGTTTGTGCGGAGTGCATGGATGTGTTCGAGTTCACAGTTAAATCGCTGCAAGCACACAGATTTATTGAAAGGTTTTTTTTATGCCTGGTAGATTAGCCTTTGACCACTATATCACCTGATGGTAAGTGATGATGTGGTCGAAGATGTTGTTCAGGCTAAACTAGAAGTACTGGCTCTCAAGGACAGCTGCCTGAACACACTGTTAGGTGCTTGGCGACAGATTTTGTACTCGAGGGTGGTAGCTAGCCGTGCGGGCATTCGCAAAATGACCTACCACCATGCTATAACGACTGCCATCCTAGGGCAACAATCGAGACCGACGGCTTAACGTGCCCTCCGAAGCACGGAAGCGCACAGTAGTAATGTCACTAGCGGTCACCCATCCAACTCATGACCGCGGGCGACGTTGCTTAACTTTGCTGATCGGTTAAGAACAGCTAAGTAAACTGCTCTACGAGCGAAGTTTACTTATCTAATTTGCTGAAATTCGGTGTTAGGTTGATTACATATACCATAAAGGTGAATTGTTATATTACAGTGCCAGCGGACGGCGTGAAAGGGAAGACATGGGGCCCGAGCACAGTGCACGGGCGGTCGCGGACGCACCTCCCCCTGGGCGCGTGCATGTCCCCCGCCCCCCCGCTGCCCCGCCCTCGCGCCGGCCCTGGCGCCTTCTCCTCCTCCGCGCCGGACCTGCCGCCCGCCTCGCGCCCAGGTAACCCCCTCCCGCCCCCCTTGCCGCGGCCCCACGCGCGCCGCCCCCTCCCCAGCCCCAAGCCGGACCTGGCGAGGAAGCGCAGCGGCTCGCACGACGACCTGCTCTACGAGAACGCGGAGCCGCGCCGCAACCGCTTCTTCCTCTGCCCCATGTTCACCTCCACCGCCGACATCCCGCACACCTATGGTACCGTGTTCGATGTGCCGCCAGTCGACAGGGGCAGGCGGAAGGGCAGCCATGGCGAGCTCAAGAGGTCTTTCCTCAAGAACATCAGGTCGAACAGCTTGGCCTCCGGCAGACTCACCGATGTCTCCTCCGAAACGACAGAGTTGCTCAGGGACGAATAGTTTGGGGTATAAACAATTGTTGATTGCAGCCGTTGTCAGCCCCGATTTATATCGAAACGTTTACATTTTATGAATATTTGAGAGAAATTTGATCAAATTTTTCTTTGAAATGTTTGTAGACACTCGATGAATCGGAGTTCATGTAGGTGTGCTGAAGCTCAAAGTTCCTCTGTAACCGATTGTCCGATTGCCATAAACTATGGACGATGTACAAAAGTGTTGCCATATTGAATACATATCATTTTCTATTAACACATTCCTACAATAATGTGCATTTGTTGATTTAAAATACTATGAACAATAATAATTTTATCCCAAACTACCCTGCGACCGTTCTGCCGGATATCAATAATTCTAAAATTTTGCTAATATAAGATCGTGTATCTTTGGCCCACAACATTATTGAAATAGGACGGCAAATGTTTTCGGCAAATCAATAAAATGTTTGAACCGTTCCTTTAAAGAGTCAATGATACCAAAATCGATCTTTATTAGTGAAGAATTATTAGAATCTCACCATAATATGACGAAAAAAGAAACGAAATCGATTATATCATTCGATTATATGACGAACTCTCGAATATATTCAAAGCGATTTCGACAAATATCTCATGTCTATTTTGTAAATAGGAATAATTATTTACTTATAAAGTTCCAAGGATTTGAATTTAGTTTTAAGTTTTAGACTGTAATGAATTAAAAGACTTATTTTTTTCGGTATTTTTTTAGGTAATTGTCTTTAATGTCATACCAGTGTCTGTTGGTTATTTTTGTATCATTTACGTATCCGTAGTAGCGTCTGTACCCGCAGAATTCCGAAATATTAGATTGCCTTTATTTTATGTTCATCTTAAATTTTAGTGACTTTTTATTTTCACATCATTGCAATGAATTCAATAATTACTTTCTTCGGTTATATCGAATAAAAAATCCATCAAATTTTAACATGTGGTATAATTTGTTCTCTTGTTCTATACTTTTGTTTAAATTGTAATGCTTTGACAACATACATGTTTTGCTGACATGATTTATTTTTGGTGCTCTACCCACAAATAGATAATTCTTGTTTTCCAAACTATCTTTGTAAATTTTGGATGGAAAATAAGCATGAAATCCTAACAAAAAACGATCGTAGGTACTTTAATTTAATTTAGATAGGCTAAATAGTAAATTCTTAGTTTCATATTGTAATTTTAATAAAAGACTTGAAATCATTTCTTCACCGACTGACAAACCTTTAGGATCTTGCCAAATTGTATTAAAGCTTTTTTTTACAATGAACGAGTCCCATGAAAACCCAAAAATACAAAAGATTTACAAAAAAAATGGTATTCTCTTGACTGTTTATTGTAAAAAATTAAGCTAAATTGTGTATGAATAATCTGTTGATATAAAATTACAACGTCGGCCATTTTGTTTATGCTGCGTAAAAAGGAACCTCTCAAGATAATTTGCTGTATCCTTGTGAGTATAGTTTTATTTGTTCAAAGCCGGGAAATGAACCGGAGCGGAGAAAATATGACTCTTGCGATATACTCTGACATTATTAAAGAATCATACAGATAATAAAATTGTGTCTCTGATTACATGTTTATGTCTACAATTCTCCGCTTTGGTTATGGCTTATTTTGTTTTGTAGACACGTTCTTAACTCTTCGCAAAAAAGATATTTGATCAATTTCACAAGTTTATAGGCGACCAATCGCCATCATAAATAATTGGCGTCAAACAAGTTAATACTTCCAAACATGTTTTCAAAATAAGTTTCATGACAAGCAAACATTTTTTCATACAATACAAGCATGCAGCCATTCAATAAATATGCCAATTAGCTAAATTTGAGTATAACAGCTTGAAATAAAATGTGGCTATCTACAATAGATAAAAATATTCTACACCATAGACAAAATTGTATTTTGTTCCACATAATTAAATACATAAGTTACGAGCAATTATGAACTAAAATTGTTGGTTCGTACTAAAACCATAATATTCCCACAGTGGTATGCAACATCAGTGGTTCTCAATCATCTCAATAACTATCAGAACGTGTCTATGAGGTGTTTTATGTCACAAAACATAATCCTTTTCTCGATTGCATTTTATAATCTATGGCAGACATAAGGGAACATTAGTTTTTAAGTTGTAGATCGTAATGTATGGAATTGTAAGTGAGAAAAAAAGTTAAAAAAATGTTTTGTTGTGTGATACTCATGAAATGTGTTTTTTAATTAGATATTTTTGTAATTCTATTTTATTCGCCGTATAATTAGTATCCGTTTGGAATTTTGTTTTTGTTTATTAGTATTTTTTTGTTTGTAAATTGTAAGCATTTGTTTGCTTCCGGCCAGGACTTCTTTATTAATTAAGAGCTATGCATGCTTAGCAGTTCATAAATGCTATATACGATTCAGTTAAGTCATTTATTATTATTATTATATTTATTTGTTGTACTTACATATTTGTTAGTTTGTATATGATCTTGCTTATTATTTATCACCATGTCGTAATGGCACGCTTTCAAATGTTTACAATGACAGTTTACCAGGCTAATAACACCTTTGGAAGTCTATATAACTATATATATTGCTAATTTTACGTATTAAAATAGGGACAGGGCTAGAAAAAAGTTCTAACAATTTATAAGCGGTTAAATATTTTGGTAAATTATTTTTTGTATTAAATGTTGTCAATTTTCATGTATATCGTAACTGCAAGTATATATAGAACTGGGTTAATCCCAAATATAGAATATCTTATTGCGTCAGTGTCATATAGACTTTCAAATGTTACTCGTAGTTGAAATTTTGTATAGTACATAAAAGTAGAACCCGCTGTAACAAGACCGTAACAATGTTCCTGACTATGGTGGTGGACTAGAATTACAAATTGCATAGTATAGAGGCTCAGATTACCTATTTACACTTATATGTAAGTCGTGATCCCTAGACTTCAAAGGTTATAAGTAACATCTGGACCGATTTTATATAGTTTGACCGTTGGATATGCCCTCCCGGTTAGAATGTCGATTATATCTATCCTTGTATATAACACAGGATTATCGAAAAATCCATTTAAAAGGATATTATAAAATAAAATGTTGAATAAAAACAATCCAGATGCTCTCAATTTGTAAAAAGACAAAACTCTTCGGTGATCTGGTTCTTTCATAGTAATAGATCCTTTTTATATATCAAATAAACCTTTTCCATAAAATCGATATTGGTGTATTTTTTTAACATGGGACTACTAATATGTTTAGTTACTAACCGACCCCTCTTAACAAGTGAATTGAACAACATAGACCGATAGGAAAGAATTTTAGAACAGCCCGATGAAATACGGTGATGGTGAAAAATTTTATTGGACAAAAATCTCGCTTACGCTTCTCACTTTTCACTATCTAATTCGGGAAAGGCAAAAATTACAAAAAGTAACAATTTTAACAAATCCGACAGCAGTTTTAAGTGTTTATTTGAAGCTATATATGCACATGTAAGTATTAGTTTTACGATTATTATTTAGTTTGTATATTGCTTTTATTAAGTTATCGAATGAACTGTTTGGCATGTGTAGTCGAAAATTTAAATGAAAATGCATGTATCCTTTTTGATAAAACAAAAATTGGAGGAAAGGTTTGTGATTGCTGCTTTTGTGTGTGTTTTCCTCTGATTTTAATTGTTTTTACTCATTTTGTTTCTCTTTATACACTACACTGAGTCTAATTGTTATTACTTTAAGCATATCCTCTTTTTGATATAATAAAAAAATCTTAAATGAACTTAATTATTAGGATTTCAGAAAGTAAATAACTTAATAATTTAAGTTAAGTCTAATACATTTATGATTGTGGTGCAATATTGTGTAGCAAAACTGACAGCATATTTCATTAGTTTTTATTAATGTTGCCGGCCTCAATATTTACGCTGTTATGTCGTACGAAGTAGACAGAATAAGATTTTCTATGTTATTTTTTTTTCAATATATTCAAGTATTATGAAACTTGTGGCAATGAATGTAAATTGCCATGCTCGGCGAACTAAATGCTACCCATAGATAGCATTATTTTAAAATTTCTAATATGTTAGCCTTCGGCCACAAACTCAACCGATGGTAAGTGATGTTTGTTGTCGATGGTGTGAACAGGTTTAACCTAAATTTACTGGCTTAAGAAAAGCACCACAGTAACACACCATCGATTGCTATATTTTCTACTTGATGGTATTAGTTGGCCAGGCATTGGCAAAATACCCTACCACTATCCAAAACTCCGGGAGCTGTGCTCAAAAAAAGCCAGTCCGCATTTTAGGTTATGCCATTTTTCCATTCCGGACCAGACCGTACCAGAAAATAATAGATATTTACATTAAAAAATAAATGGTATGCCGGGTTATCGTCTCTTTGTACTTAGAGTAACTGATTGCCTCGCCGAAGATCATTCAATCGTAATAATGTAGTTTAAAAAATGCATATCACGTATTTTATATAATATAAGATAAGGTATGTTTTACAAAATTTACTATGAAAGGACATATTTGAGCTACAGGTGGATTTGAACACCCGCCTTTAGGGATGAATGGGGTTGAAATCCTGCTCGTAGTTAATTTTTTTTACTTTCATTGTAATTTTGTAAGCTTATGGGTTTGCAGGAGTTAATACAAAAATTCCAATGTTAGAATAAGGTATGTATGGTTGTTTCTATACTATAAATACCGACCATGTTCTAAATGAATCTCGGTTAGTTTGAACGACATCTTCGACAACATCATCACTTACCATCAGTTGAGATAGTGATTAAAGGCTAATCATAAGGCTAGGCATAAAAAAAATGAAGGCAATAACTTCAATCACGTGAATATGAAGTTACGGACATTGCCAGTAATGGTATTACAGTTACAAAGTTGTAAGAAATAATAGTAATTATCTCGAAAGGGTTCGCAGGGGTGCTTAAACATCGAATAAACATCCAGTTTTCAAATCTTGGATTTACGCATTTCTAGGGTTTTATGTGATGTTATTCATATCTGGCGCCAAAACATTCAAAAATTATATCGAAGATCGAACACGATTCTGCACTTGAAACTCACGAATAGCTTTATTTGCTCGAATTTAAATACAAATGATATGCACTTATAAACCTAAATACTTTACTCTGGTAATACTAATACTTAAAAATTTCAAAATCTCCTGTATCGAAGTTATGCCTATTTTAAAGGATTGTGATATCTTTAACGAACGTTTATTTTCATCATCCTTATTGAACAAGTACCACAGTAGGTTTACACAATCAGCTTTTAGCTTCGATACACGCGTCTCGACACTGTTTTAAATTGTAAGTACGTTATACATTGTATTTTATATCAAAAACTTAAAGTAATCAGCGAAGCGCTGAATATACTCACCGAATAATTATTTTTGAGCATTCATTAAAAACTATGTTCTAATATTTCTAACCTTTTTTAGCGATCTCGAGCCTTTGTGCTTGTAGTCGAGATGCCGATGATCCTAGAGAAGGGTGTTTTCTATTTATTTAGGATAATCACGTTTAGAAATTAACGCGTAATGCGTTTCTCTCATAGGGAATTAGTCGCTTCGGTGCACTTTGACTGCGCAAGTGTGAATAGCAAACAATGTTAGGTAGTAAAATAGTTATTTTTCTCCCACCTGCAATTTATATTTATTAGTAGCTTTGTACACCTTGTAACAACCCTAGGCGACTTTAGAACCTTTTACCACACAATATGTACGACATAACGGTAGAATATCAGGGCTGTCACCGTCAATGTTCGTTTGCCACGTGCACGCACACACATACACTAACGCCTATGTTTTCCATTCACATAGGTTGTTTTCTTCCTTACACAGACTTCAGTCCGGACGAGTGGGGACCGGAGTTCCCGCTCAGTAACACCTCCTCAAGGTATATACCTATGCCGACGCTTTATACTACTGAAGGTGAGTACATATTTACGTATGAATTAGTTTTTTATTATAAGTAGTTTTTTTAGAAAAGATTATAATGCCTGGGTGGTTATTGCCCTGTGGTTCAGAAAATAAAATGTTCAGTTTCCCGGTCATTTAATCTGCAGCGATACGTGAATGCTACCCCGTGGGGTGCCGGGTATGTAACCCCTCCATCTCTACCCGTGGGTGTCGTAAGAGGCGACTAAGGGTTACACACCAGAAGGTGGCCAGCAGCATTATCTGAGGAAGTGATATCTCACATTCTGATCCCCAGGCCGGTCATGGTACCTAGTAGCGAAAGGAGATATTAATTATGTCATGTGAATTAAAGAGTAATGATGTGTCCAGGGGGTTTTCAATTCAATTGCTTGTCCAGTAATTGATATTTGGCGAAGGTAGAACCATACTGATCCAAGTGAAATTTTTTCTATATTGGAGTTATATGCAACAAATGCAAGGAAAAAAATATTCAATTGATGCCACATTGATCCAAGTACAAAAAACGCCTTATATTGCTAGAGGACCTCAATTTTTCACTTTAGCATTATACTTACAAAAATATATCCTGCTATACAGATCCAATTTTTATTTTATTTCTGGGTTTTTTTCTGCAGAAACCAACATTTTGACTACTTATAATCAAAATATTTTATTATAGATTTTTTTTATATTGTCTGACATGTTAGCCTTCATTTCGATAAAGATTAAAGCATAATAAATCACGTATTTTTTTAAAACAAGTTCAAACGCGTTTCCTTCTTTTTCTCAATATAATGAAAACGATACTTGGATCAGTATGGTTCTACCGTCGCCATTTGAGGACACGGGTTACGCGTTCCCGGATACCCCGAGCTATTATTGCAACAAACCTATTCATTCCTGTAGCAATACCATCCCTTCCCTGAAGAGCGGTTTGAAATAAATAGATTTAATTATTGAACTGGTTAAAATTTTTTACAGGTCGAACCTTCGATTCTCTTACTTTTATTTTTTTAACGAATTCATTGATCTCGCATAGTTTCATTTTAAAAAAAGAAATACTCCGCAGCATTTTAGACCAGTGCAGAAGCCAATGAAAATGATGAAAAGTGAAAAAAAAAATAGTAGAGTAGAGAATATAACAAAAGTGAAAGGAAAAATAATTAGGCGATCTGAGGTCGGGAAGTGGAAGGGGGTGAGTTTTTAAGGGTAAAAAACGGTTTATCCGATTCCCGGCAAAACTACAAGCCCTATGGAAAAAAATTATATGACAAAGTTGTAGGTAATAAAAAGATCTACAACTTTTGTATTAACTTCTGAGATCGGGAAGTGGAAGGGGGTGAGTTTTTAAGGGTAAAAACGGTTTATCCGATTCCCGGCAAAACTACAAGCCCTATGGAAAAAAATTATATGACAAAGTTGTAGGTAATAAAAAGATCTACAACTTTTGTATTAACTGTGTAGTGGAGTGTTTTATGGCAATCACGTACAAGACAATATTTTTTCCTCTCGTAAATTTGTAATAATAGCGTGTTTGTCTGCTTTTACAAATTGTTTCAACTAATTTAAAAACCCTAAGATTTGATTTCTTGTTGATCTGTGTCTCATATGTGGAATCTGTCAATGGAGTACTACCGAGCTGTCCAGAAATGTCCACGTTTTTTTATCCCACGACGCCCCGAAATTTTTTTTTTAGTACTGAGTTGTTTTCCATTACCTAAACATGTCACCCTAATATCCCCATACCCTAATATATCACCTATACTATACAAAAGTAATATTTTCATCCATTTAGTTTGAGTGGATCAAACAGCGAATGTAAATATATTTTTACAAATTTTGAGGTTTTTTGTTTTTTAATCGAGTTTATTTGTGGCAATCTCCAATCAACATATAAACTTCTTGGTACCAATGCAATCCTCATCATTTCCGCTTTACGGGAAAATAAATGAAAATAGACCTTTTCATGGAAAATTTTACAGGATAAGGGGAAAGGGGTTTTTTTGATTTTTTTTCCGAAACTATTCCACCTACAAATTATACCAGATTGTAAGGATAAATATTTTAAAAGTAGTAACGAGATTAAAACAACGCGTTTTTTTTTAAGGAATTTGGCGGGAAAACTTTATTTAAGCGCAATTTTAATTTTTTATTTATTTTTTGTTTTATAGCCAATGATTGTAGCTTACTAACAACGTTTGAATAAAAACAATCGGATAAATACAAGCTTCATACTAATCCTTTTTTTTAGACGACCGGTCGGGACCCACAAGGGAGGCATACAAAAAAAAACAATTTAATCAAAAGTTATCAATCCTTATCCGTTTAATTTCTTTTAACATCGTTATTGACGTGTTGTCTATACAAATGCAAAATTACAGCTTTCTAGGTTCATTATTGTAGAAGTAGTTACGAGATTATTTTTAAATGACGTAATATTTTGGCGCCAAAATGTAATTTGAGCTGGTTTTAGATTTTATAAATATTTAAAAAATACTTTCTGTTATATCAGAAAAATATGGATTTTTTCTCGTAAAGCCAAGGATCCATCCTTAGGAAAACCTTTTGCATTAAGAAAATCGAACTTACGCAGAGTTTATGGTAAATTTGTAAACACGACTATTGACCGCCGAGCGGCTAGCCGGTTTGTACAGATGCGCACAAATCCGGCAAGGCGGCGGATATAGATGAGTAGAACATAAATATGGTGGTACGGGTTGACTATGGGGATGGTGGAGGCCAAACAGAAAATAAAATATTCTTGTAATTAATTTACAACCCGCAAGAGTTGACTTTTACATGCGAAGGCTCAAGTTATCTTTTGCGAGTATTACTCTGTTAGAAATCCCCTTATTATAATACATATCCATAAAAGTTAAGACAGTAAAAGGTCAGTAATAGGTCAGTATTTTTTTGTCTTACAGTCAGTAAAATCAGTATATTTGACTGTACAATCAGTTTCGACCCCTGAATAGTAATAGTGGTAGTTGTAAATAGACAGTGAAGATGAACTGGCGATCAGCCGTAGTGGTTTTGAGTATTCAAACTCATCACCGGATTCTCGGACAGCATAGTGCTAGAACATATTTGTAGGACATCTTATATTTATGTTGATTCAGTTTTAGCAAGTTATTCAAAACGGTAGTGATAACATATTACAGCTCGAGGTCTTCAGAGGTTTACAGAAGTAGTAGTATAGAAATTATGTTGACAAGCCGAAACACGCGATTTGGTTATAGGAAAATTTTCGACCAATTTCTGACTATTTGTTACTTCATTGGCCTTCGTCTAGGAGTCACCATTACGTGAAACGACGTGCATGGGTCTGAGCGCGTAATTTTATTTTTATTTATAGCTAATAGGCTAGCCTTTGACTACTATCTCACCTGGTAAGTGATGATGTGGTAGAAGCAGTTGTTCAGGCTAACCTAGAATTACAAGGACAGCTACTGGAAGAGACCGTCACGTGCTTGGTGACTGGTTTTTTACTTAAAGGGCGGTAGCCAGCCAGGCGGGCATTCGCAAAATGCCCTACCACCATGGAACAATTATAATTGACCAAATTTGTTATTATGGATAACACAGGCCTTCAAAGTAAATCACGCAAATTTGTAATTCCTTTATTAAGGCGTTACGTTGCGATAATCAATATTAAATACCAAGTACTTAGTTTACATGACAATTAAGGACGTGTTCTTTCCAGGCTACAAATTCAAGAAGCCGAGTATAATAGAATTGGTTTTGTACAATATGGCAGCTTTGCTCGGAGGCGTCGCGGCCGGATATGACGTCAGAGTGTCCAATGTCAGCCCGCTGCATCCTACACTACAACCCCACAGGTGAGTACATACTTATATATCACATTTACAATAACTTGTAAAATGATTTTCGCGCAGCACGTAATAGTGCACGATTACGAAACAGTGATGGCTCAGTGGCATTGGCTATGGACTGCCGCGCAGCAAATCCATGGTTTGAATCCCGCCGCGGGCTTGAGCTTCACCGTATGGTGATAGTGCATTTTGCGGATGCCCGCCTGGCTAGCGACCACCCTCAAGTAGAAAATCAGTTGCCAAGCACTTAACGGTGTATTCCGGCAGTGGTCATTGAGAGTTAGTAATTTTAGCCTGTTAACACTTTTGACCACATCATCACTTACCATCAGGTGAGATTGTGATCAAACGCTTACCTATCAAACAAAAAACTGCCGGCCGCTGCCACTTTGGTGTGGGTATGGAGCGTAGAGGTAAAGAGAATCATCTGTGTACATGAAAAAGTGTTCGTCCAAATGCATTAATTAGGTTGGCGCCACATCAACATCAGGGTAAATTTTAAAGGAAGCGCCAAAATCAATAAAAGTACTATTCGCAGTTCACGAAATAAAATCACTCTAGCTACACGTGTTCTCATAATAATTCTCTAAGGTTATATTTACTACATTACTTTGTACTGCGCAGCTAGTTGAAATTTTCAATAAGTAACTACTTTAGTCGACAATAATATATATTTTTTAACTCGGCATACTTTAATTCGTTTACAATTGCTACATTCATACCATACCCTTTCTCTACACCAGCGCCATTCTGGAAGGTTTTTGAAGTTATTTATAGCTTACAGCTGAACACCTTTTTAAGTTTACCATATGATCGGACTCTCCTTACCTCTACCCTCCATAGGTGTAGGATTGGATTGAACTAAAAGGAAACGTGATACATAGTTGATGGAGGTTTGTTAGATGATGTATGTTGTTTCAGAACGGAGGTAGAACCGGAGCCGCTCAGCTCCTCCGTGTACGAGGGGTTCGGGTTCGGAGCGCACAACACGTACCACGGGCCCGCGCGGCATCTGCGCCCGCCGCTCAATGCCATCACGGGCGCTACGGTCTGTTACCTTACACCTATACCTACCTACTTACTAACCCTACTGACGCACGGTTTCAGATGAATATAACTGATAGCCAGCCTTTGGAGCAGTATCTTGAGTCTAGCATCTTAGCGCTTTCCATACAAATGTCGTTTCATCATATTTTAAATACCAAGTGTATTCAACAACTCGTTGATATTTTGCATGTATATCTTTGAGTCCAAAGTCTATGCTTCTGGATCACATCGGGCGATTGTTGGTGGTCGGTGCTTCGCAGCAGATTTCTACTTGAGGGTGGTAGTTAGCCATGTGAACATTTCCGAAAGTCTGAGGTCCATAAGCAAGCATTTTTGTTTCGCCAGTCATGTTTTGGTACCATTTGAGAGGAGGCGAGCCTATAGTTATCTAACGATCACAGTTCACAGACTCGCGCGAGCCTGCAACTGAGAAGGTTTTCGTTGGAAAAGTCCAATAACTGTCCGACTCAGGATGGAAATCGGATACCCGAGCATGCAAAAGAACGCTTTCGCACTGTTCAGCGCGGTGGTGGTTTCAGACCAATGAAGAAGTCAAGATGGAGCATACCGCGCGTTCAAAGTGAAGTTTAAAATAACCATGCTCATTTCAACCTGTTTCTTTTACGCGCATACGTACATACACGAAAACGATCGTGAAAAAAGTTAGTTTAGAATTCACTTCGGCCGTGCTGCGGTCATTTCAAGTTTTCAACTGTCTTAGTGGTCTGGGGTGGTAGGGCGTTTTGTATGCTCGCTTAGCAAGCACGCTTTTACCATCCGCTAATAGAAAACACGCAAAACTCTTGGCGATGTGTTCCGGTAAAGGGTAATGTACTCTTTACTGGAACACTATAATAAAAAACGTGTAGGTATACACGTATCGATCAGAGCGATCTCTCCAAGACAACCTAGATATTTTGTAAATATTTGGACGGGATTGTTTATTGAATAAATACTTAAAACCTTACATATACTATGAATAAGTATGTAAATAAGTGAAACTCTCATACAGTTACCGCTTTGATTTCGGACTAATCAAGTTCACAATTAAAAAACCATGCGCAATTTTCCAAATTCAGTTGGATTAGTTAATTGACTTGGTGCTTAGAAATGATCGCATCCGATTTGTCGCGTCAAGGTAATGTTGTTGCTCCGCACGGTACACTTTTTAAACAACGCCCGCGGCGATAAGGTTTGCCTTCTGCTGTTTCTCAAAATATTAGTCTCATATTTTTTATTTTGCTCATCCACACATATTATGGACCATTCATTAACATATTGAAAGACTGTTCAGGCGTATTTTAGGTCCGGTCTACTACTACAATTTCATTGAAAAGAGATCTATGTATATTTATAAAGTGTCTAAAATAGGTAATTATTTTCCCATTTGCAGATGACGAGTCTCCAGGCGGACGAGCAGAAGCCCATGCGGTTCACGGACTCGCCCACACACTACGCGCACCCCTCCTCCTCCTCAGGCTACGGGCACTCGGCGCAGCCCCTCTCCGGCACTTCGGGGCTCGGGACCAACTATACATCCACGCAACCCACTCCATCGCCCAGGAGGACCTCCTCGACCACCTCCGACCATCTAGCCGACCTCTACCACAACTACAGGGAGAACTTCCAACCTTCCCCCTCGCAAGACCGCGACTACTTCTACAGAAACGAACCCCTCCATTCCTACGACCGCACCGCGGACTACGTCGTAAAGCACCCTTACTACGGATATGACGAATGCTCATTCGAATATAGAGAACCGACGCCGGACTACAGACCTTCCCCTCAGTTCCTAACCCACAGAAGAACCCCTTCGAACTCTTCGGCTACCAACTCCCACCAGGAAGCTTCAGAATTTTCCCCATCGAGACAGTTCCGAAGTAAAGAGAAACAGGAGTACAGAGCGAAAACTGAATACCCTAGGAAAACCAGCGATTATTCCCTACCTCGAGACTTTTACAGACAAGAATCGCAGGAGAAGGAATTGGAACGCCCTGCTAATTTGGGCCTGGAATTGGCGCCGACGAAACTTCGCTCCAGTCTCAAGAAGTATAATAAGAAGTCAAGCGCTTCAGGTGGAAGTTCCGGAGGCGGAACTCCTACGAATCCGACGCCTCCTGATAGCTTGACAAGCGAGACTGACAGTTCTTATGTATCAGCGAGAGACGCTTCAAGCGGGTCACAGTCTAGGGTTAGATTCAGCCCGGAGGCGTTAGAAGGTACAGTCGAGAGGAGGCCTTCCCGACATACGTAGCAAAGGCTTAAGAAGTTCAACGACTACCTTGTTTGATACGGTGTACATACGCTTGCAGGTAGTGCGGGGAACTGCTTCTTATCATTTGACTGTTTTGATATTAGTGACCGAGGCGGTTATGTGTTCATAAGCCCAAAGCGTTTTATTATTCGACCCATTGATATTACGAGTGTTGTGAGATATAAATTAAGAACATTGTATTGTAATTTTTAATGTTTCATTTGTTGGTGTGTCAACATTGCGCTTACAAAATTACACTCGGACTATATATAAGTGGTTTCTGTTGCAAATTATTGAACTAGACAACAGCCGTATTGGGTTGGGCTTATATTGCAATAAGCTAATGTAAAAATGCGATTGTGTTCATTACTTAATATATACTTAGATCGAACTGTACATTTTGTATCATACAACTTAATTATTGAGTGTTATTTATATTTGGTAAAGTTAGCGTTTTTGTTATTTTAAATAATTGTGCCTGTGTAGTTCTCTACATTTTATATATTATTTCTTTGACATTTTATTAAAACATTTACACGTATTTATTCATTTTGTTTTAAAGTATATTAGTTTAATAAATTATAATGTATAATAAGAACGACATAGGCACATCAAATCCACAAAAAGCCTCGTGTAGAAAATATTGTAAATATTGCAAATGTATTAAAAAATTATTTAACATTACATCAGGCATTTATTTTCTGTTATACAATTTTAATGGTATCGAAATAGCTTTTATTTCGTTTTTATAAATAGTACAAATGTATCTTTAAGATTTGTAAAGTGGATACAAGTCCGCGTAATGACAAAAAAAATATGTTTAATTGTATCGTAACTTGTATATTTTGCAACTAACAATCTATCAAGTATTTAACTGTGTACGTATGTATATCAAGGTATAGGCGGTAAGTTGTATGCATTTTGTACAAAACAGATCAAATGTTAGATATTTTTTACTAAAGATATCCATAATATCATAGTTAGCGAGTAGAGTGAGCAGCTTTTTATAACCCACGGTTTGTACCGAGGTGGTGAAATAAAGGGACACACAAACACTGATTTATCATAGGATCAATATATTGCAGCTTACTATTTACTTGTCGCAGCTGTTTTTTTTTTATTTCTTTATCATACGTATACTTTTTGTTATATATAAAAAAATATGCTAATGCTCTTAATATATGCGTCTAATTCTATAACTGTACTATATTAATGTACATTGAAATGAATGGAATTATTTTTAAATGCAGCTAAATATCTTTTTGAATTCAGGGTAAATTTCACCATCATAAGGTTTTTTAATCTCTGTAAATTCAATATCTGTGGATTATATTCGCTATCCGAGCTCAGGCAGACAGAAAGGAAAAATAATCAATGATTAAAATAATGGACAGTTGAATTTGACAGAATAGCTTTTTTAAATGTGGCCACATTGCAACAGTTTATACTATATTGGTACTATTTCTTTATCAACATCTGCTATCGTATATCATAAAAATTAAACCAAGGAGTTTTCTTATATTTACAACTGAAATCTAACATATTTAAAACCTGTGTCTAGGTTTTACATTCTTTGAATATATAATATACTAGCGGTCCGCCCCGGTTTCGCACGGGTATTTAACAAAAATTTCAAAAATTATAAATTTAAACACATAAAATAGTAGTTATTGTGACATAACTGTAATAGTTAGACTTATAGTATTGCGGACTTTTTTTTATAGATATTGATGTCTCTTACTTGTTGTATTTTCAATAATTTCCGCAGCGTACGCGATATAACGTTTTTTATTTGTATTATTTTCGCACTTTGGGTTACTTATTCGAAGTTTTCATAAGGATCCTTAACTTTTTTGAATATCTTCTATACCCTATGTTCATCAGGGATAATGTTGGATTCTCATGGTGAAAGAATTTTTCAAATCGGTCCAGTAGTTTCTGAGTCTATTCAATAAAATCAAACAATAAAATCTTTCCTCTTTATTATATTATTAATAATATATAATTGTATATACATAATAGCAAAAATCTTTCAAATTATAAATTAAATTATTCATGTATTAGTTTAAACCCTAGATTGGTGAAATCCACCTATAATTCACTTATTTTTATGCCTGATATGTTAACCTTTGACTACTATCTCATCTGATGGTAAGTGATGATGTGGTCGAAGATGTTGTTCAGGCTAACCTAGAAGTACTTACTTAGGTTTGTTCGAAAATAACAACTGTATATTTTCCGTAATTATATGATATTATTGTGTTCCGTTATCGCACCACCTTATATTAGGTAATTATAAATACTAGTCTGAGATTTGCATATACATGTAAATGCATATCTAGTTGAGATGATATTTGTAATCGATATTAAGCTTATAAAACACTGGAACACTACCAAGTGTTAACGAAACGATATTAAAAGACATTCACTTTCAAAATGATGGCCTATACACCAAAAGAAAGCTTGACATTATCAAAATTAGTACGTAAATTATATATAAGGTGTATATCGAATTAGCTTTGATATTATATTAGCCAGAACCAGTGCCTAAAGTAGCAGGAACGGTTATTGAGATTATGCCATGGAAAGCGAATATTTGAGGTAATGCCGCCGCTGCACTTTGCTTTTACGTAATAATATTTGCCATATTCGACCAATCAGAAACGTCTATTCGGTATTAATTTTGGCAGTAGTCTCAGGGGTATGTATACGAAAAGTAATTGCTGCCCCAAAAAGACCACAGTTACATTAAATTTCGTTCTGACGCCTAAAAGAATTGTAAATAATCGACCGCGCTGTTTTCCGAATATTTCTAGTAACACTATGACTCGTTGAACCGATACATTCCAGACATTAAGGGTCCGTTTCAGAATGTCCTAATAAAGTTTCTGGTTGATAACCAACACATAAAATAACTGAATGATAAAAATGACAGGTAACATACAGCGCGTTTCAAGCTTTAACCGATGGATAGGCTAAATTGATGCCTGCGATACGCAAAGATAGTGTTTTATTTATTAAATTAGTTCTGGGCAGTATAACCGGAACTTGAACATTCTGAAACAGGCCTTAGTGTTGTGAGTTGCCACATCAAATAAATTAATGTTACATATGATTTTGTAAACAAATACTACCAAATGTAATTCCACTGTTATGCACTTTCAAAACTGTTTTATTTTGCACGTTCGAATTGAATGATACTTTGTTGCTTAAAGAAGCAAAATTGACAATGTAGCGCTTGAATGAAAGGCTGAATAAGATACAAAAAAAACTATTAAAAAACGGAGTAGTTTAGTATTCTTTTGTACAAAAATAATATCGCCTTAAATAAGACAAAAAATGCTATTACATATATTTTTACATGCTTACATTATATTTTTTTGCTTAACCAGTGGTATTTCATGCCGCTAGCGGCTAGATCGAATAATCTACCAGCATAAATTTATGTAAAGACGTTTTTGTTTTGGTCGTTATAGTTGAGTATTTATTCATTACGAGTACCAAAGTGAAGTGACTGCATCATGACGGCCAGTAAATTATTTTTGTTTTGAAATTAAATTTTTATTTCTCATGTGCAATAATGTGAAATTATTTTGCGTCCATTTTTAATTTTGTTTTTATTTATTTTTTTATCTATATCGACGTGAACTGTAACAGTATTTGTACACAGTATTCGTGGTATTGTACATTCGAATAATAGATATTTTTATGGTTGTATGGGTAGTTGAAAATTATTTGTGTGTATGAATCAGTGCCAATATCGTCCAGTGTTTTTAGTTTTCTTCCCATTTTGTACAAACCAAAACCTTACCAAATTATGTAGGAATCTCTAAAATACTATTATTTACAGATAGCTGGGTTGCCCTAAGCTTTTCTATATACTGTTTTTTTTTCCTGGAAACCCGGCACAAGTCACAAATTTCGAGTCAAATGACTAGATGCGATGTATATAAACGAATTTCACGGCGCGATACTTAAAAAAAACTCTAGTCCTGATTTTATTTAATATTTTTAACTGAATCTGTCGCTTCACTGTGTTTATTTGTGATTTAATTGAAATATTTATTGGAACAGAGCATAATCATTGGGCTATGCTGGACGTAGGAGATGGTTATGTTCTGCTCCTTCTTAGTCATGAATAAAATAGGTGAAGAGGCAGCACCTGGTCTAGTGAAAGTGCTTTGTTTAAGTATTCGTATTGTCAATGAAAATAATACTATGGAGTCGCATAACAAACATTGTGTTGATGTTTTCTTATAGTTCTATAACAAATATATATTAATCCTCAATAATTTTTAACGTAGTTCCTTTCCATTACAGTCATATTTAATTTGTAGCTCTGGTAATAGAATCTTCATGTTCGGCTTGTAAAGAATTAATGTAAATGCGAGAAGTTGTTTCATACAATTGAGACGGGTTTGATCGAAGGCCTAAATGGAGTAGATATTGTAATAAACAACGCGCACGAGTTTCATACGACGTTTCTCAACACACTTGCGAGGAACGAATACCAAAATTTCGATACGACAATATTTTTTTGATCGTTTTGATAGGAATAATAATCTGGTTAAGGTTTATAATCAAATCTTCTAATGTCCTATTAGGTAAAAACTCTTTGGTTTGTTTTTTATATGAAAAACGAACGAAACAAACTAGTCTCCTTGGTGAGAAGTGTGGAAACGTTGTTTTTTTGTATGTAAAACACTAGTGCGGTAAAGTAAAAAAGAAGCACCAGTGCTTAATAGACTATATTATGACTAAAATCGCTGCATTTAAGCCTTTAAACGTTACGAGCGAGTGTGTTGAAAAAAAGCTTTAAGTCCGGTATGCACTTTTTTTACATTCATTCGCCTGCTATAAATTTCCAGAAAACTATAAATTCTCAGACAGACGTTATCCGAATAGCGATGAGTCGAAACGGTAGCGGAAGGAAAGGTTAAATAAATTCTATGAGACTTAACTTGATAGTGGACTCCAGGCTTTATAATTGACGATACGACTACTTAACCAGCAGAGATGACCGCTAGACCTGCCGACTAGTATTTGAATGGTACGAACGACTGGCGAAATGTACTCCGATTCATTGTAAAAATACTTTTATAGTATAATTATTCGGGCATTCCATTGTTTTGTGAAACATTCCATTTGTTCTGAAGTGATATTATTTGGGAGTGAAGGTTTTGTGTGCCAATATAACAGGAGGTAGGAGGATGCCTTACGTCTATGTTAAATCGACAAATAAAAATAGATTAAGCTTTTTATGAAGTCTTATTCATTCCTTTTCCACATTGTTTTTGGTCAATACGTGTTGGTGATTTTTTATTGCTTAAAGTTTCCTCTTTGACTACAAAATCACCTGTTGGTAAGATAATATGAGAAAGGTGTTAAAAGGTTGCTCTCAGGGACAGCTGCCGGTTTAGGTTTATGGTCAAAAATTTGTAAATGTGATATTCGCTTAGCATGTGATAATAGTAACATTTATACATCATTTGAAAAATCACTTCTTTCCGTCAGATGAAGTGCAGTAGTGTGATTGAAGGACGCACCGTCCCTACCATAAAACTTCCATCTTATCCAGCATGTCTCGATGGCCGAGCAAAGGTATGGCGGGTTCGATTCCTGCCACAGATGTGTACACTTTGCGCTCTTTTAGTATGTGACACCGTTTGGTGCTGGGCGTCAGAGCGTCAGCTAGAATTACTACAATTGGAAGTCTCTCTGGCTTGGATTACTACAATTGGAAGTCTCTCTTGACGCGTAGTTCTTGCATTATAGGCAGGTCTTATAAAATTCCTGGCCAGGTAGGTTGGTACGCAGTGGCGTACCGGTAGCAGCATTTTATAGCCAGACCCCTTTTTAGTTCTAAGCTGCTTATCATCACATCATATAGCGATATCACCGCTTACCGACCAACCTCAGCTAGGTTAGTGGTAAACTTAGCCTAAAGTAAAAACTACTGAAGGAATGTTGGCCCAGTGGCAATTATTAAAAACTACCGCGCACGGGGTCAATACCCCCAGTTAGTCCAGAAAAACAGGAAAAAGTTTTACCTTACAGTTTGCGTAATAATGAAAAGCGAATTATAAAACATAATGAAATTCGGGTTGTACCAAAAACCAGATTAGCTAAAGTACAGAAACAAGGTCGTTATTCGAAAATACTGATGTATAATAAAGTACCAAAAAGCTTGACCACCCTAAAATATAGTTTGTTCAAACTAAACCTTAAGAACTTTTTTGAAAACAATCCCTTCTACACAAAAAGAATTCATGTCAATGCAGCTTTTAGAATCTTTGTTCTTAGGAGAAGTGCAAACGTGATAACTGTAATTTTTATTTAACTGTATTATGTATAAAAATATTGTGATTAAAACATTTTAATCAATTATTTACATAGACTTAATTAGAATTAATATATTTAACTAGTATAAATTTGTATTAAATGTACCTGACTTGCCAGTAAACAATTTACAAAAGGGCTAGTAAAACTTCTTTATATCTTTATCTTTAGAAAGTAGAGTACACACCCCCAGTTGTCGCCACTGATGACATTTCCAGTGGTGACTAATGGGAATAACCCATGGAAAAATATTACTGCCCGTTTAAGTACTACATCATACTACTACCTCTGCTATCAATAGTAACATGTACAATAATTATATTACTTGTTGATACCGACAGTCTAATAGGTAGGGTCACATGTTCAACAATTAGTCACTCGTACACAAATATCCATGTCTGTATTTGATAAATGCGACGTTACCGATCAATGCAATCTAGTGATTTAGATAACGAAGAGGCTACCAGATCCAAAATAATCAAGAGTAGAAAAAAACTTTACCTACTTACATGATTATTATTGTTTTTCATTGGGAGGAAGAATATTTAGCCAGTGGGTCGACGTCTTTTATGAAAAAATTTAAGATTGCACATGAATCTGATGATGACACAAAATTAATAAAAAAACAACTTTAAACGGTTTAAATCGCGTATATTTATCATTATTTTTGTCCCGACGTTTCAAACACTTTGCAGTGACGGTCACCCCGTGACCACGATCACTGCTTTTTTATTAATTTTGTGTCATCATCAGATTCATGTTCACTCTTAAATTAGAATTAAACCGTTTAAAGTTGTTTAATTACTATTCGCGAAAACCTAAGACAACATTAATTAAAAAATGTTCGGTAATAAATAATATACTGATTTAATAACAAGTAGTCCTATTGTTTTCCAATAAATCAAATGTTCATAATTAATGATTCAATGTGTACCCTATGGTCAATTGTAGCACCTCATTATTTGTAGATAGTTAGCCAAATTTATTTTGTATAAATTACCAATTTCCTCAAAATCTGTTCGTAAATTAAACGTAATTTAAATTTAAGTGTGTAGCCAATGAGAGTACCTTTTCATAATTGCAGTTAAGGGATAACTTTGAAATAATTTCTGTGCTATTACTGTTTCAAATTTTGGTAGATAAGTGTTGAACAGGTCACCCTAATCCTGAACATTAGATCTTATCATAATGATGATATACCTGTTTACCTGATATTCAAAGAACTGGATATGATCTAGTATCGTTTTTTATCAGTCGGATTGTCCGCTGCTGAACACAGCCTCCCCGTTAAGGGGGGGGGGGGGTTGCCATAATACTCACGCTTGGCAGGTGTTTTGGGGATCGCAGTTCCTCAGAAGATGCTGCTGCCCACCCTCCGGCATTTTTCCCTCAGTCGCCTCTTGCGACACCCACGGGAAGAGATGGGGATGACATTCTAGCCCGGCACCCCACGGTATAGTATTACACGATAAATAAGCACTTGTGACAAGTGCTTAATATTAACAGATTTATTTAGCAAAGCATATTTAATTTGTAGTAAGAAAATTATATGTTAATTATTCATATTATTTAGGAGCAAGTTATCAAAACACGTTAAGTACCTTAAAATCTCGATAAGATAAAATTCCAAAGTTGGATCTAAATTACGCTTGTAACGTAAACATCTTAATGATTTATGTATGAAAAATATAATAATAAAATAGACAAATATTATCATGAGGAACAAGTTGTAACTACATTTTCGATTTAAGTTAAGTACTAGTTTTGCGTTAAGAAGCTTTCTTTCGTTTTTCACCCAAACTTTTCACCATAGCTCTTTTACTCCTATGCAGTCCGCTAGTGACGCATTCAGCATTTGACACTAAATATTTGTGTCTCGCATTCGAATACCAGATATTGATGAACTGGTTTTGATCTAAATTGGTACTTATATTCTTTAGGTCCTGGATAAAGACAGGAACTTTTTATCATGATTTACTGAATGTTAGTTCCCGAGGAAATACTCGAGTGTAACCTATTTCGACATTTTGCGACGCCATGATGCCGATGCTCCTAAAAATTAATTATAACGAGTAACTATTGATACCTTACCAATTGAAAAACCTAACATCAATAACTAACCATATTATCGAAGAATAAAACCACAAGTATTAAATAAAAACAATTTATTCAATATTGAAATAGGACAATAATTAAAAACCGTTTCAGTGCCGTGTAAAATAATCAAAATTTTATATCGTGAACTTAAAATCTACAAGTATTTACATCATTTGCAATAAAACATAATTAAGTATAAAAATAAAATTATATTTTACATATTATGTACCTATATCTTACGTAAACTATTTAGTCGATATTGACAAAATGGTTGGCGAAAAACCTGTTTTGATTCTCGCACACAGTTTTGTATGAAATAAGTCTTTTATTCTCACAGTAAGTAAAGCCATGCATAGTAATTAAGTAGGTAGAATAGGTATGTATGTATGAAGTCATGAGACGGAAAACTTTTTGTTGAGATACAGTGACTAAGTACGCTAGCCAATGAACTTTTGTCAGACTGACAGACGATGTGATCGCTGCAACTCGCCGCACGAAGTTTATTGCCCTGCTAATTGTTTTCTTTTATCAGGGCCTTTGTCGAGCTATTTTCGCCATTAGCGGCATGCGCTTTCAACGTTATTTACGTACATTCATACGTAGGTAATTAACACATTGGCCAGAATTTTTAGATGCTACATATTTAAAAGAGTCAATTTTCTTTTATTTATAAAAAAATAAAACCATGTTCAATAGCATAATATGTAGTTAGCTCTTGTTTTTAATACCCTATAAAAAGGTCGTGCGTAGCATAGAACCACATCTCAACAAAGGTATGGATAAATCTAACTAAAACATGTTGGTATGTACCTACACGTATATAGATAACTCTATAGAGGTCTGTCCCTACTAAACCTTATATATCTATCCTTAAACTAGAACTATGTTCGTTATCCAATTAAAAATACATCACAGGGCTTCAAAATTCCTTATTCGCTCAAGAAAACCAGTAAACTGTATCAAAAATCACCCTGTGATTTTAAACATATTTTTTTTAGGTTTTGAACCAGTGTCTAAATCGCCAGAGTCCTTATCACAATAAAATAATTCTTTATTATAGTAATTTTCATTAATTAACTCGTTTTTAATGTTTCATTGTTTACAGTGGATCGGTATTTTATGACTAGCGGAATATTTTTTTATATCTTACCAAAAATATAAATTATCCAATTATATGAATACTTCAAAGTCCAGTGAATACTATATTAAGTACTTAGATACATATGTAGGAATATAAATAGAGAGAATAGATATCTTAATCTACTTATTAAGAAAAGCTTGCGAAGCAAATCATGCACAAATACATAGCTTACCAATAATTACTCATTTCAGTACCATAATTATGCCTATGTGAAATCAGTAGAACAAATTATCTATATGTATACCTATATCTAATTCGTAAGTATATTTTGAATACTTACGAACTAGATACTATTATTACAGCTAAATAATAATTTTTATTCATTTTTCAACAAGTAGCGCTAAAGGTCAGATCAGCTGCTTAATTTATGTTATTGTTTAATAGAAGTTGTCTCTAGTCCACTGTCGCATGTCACCTGGATGATCATTATTAAAATTCATAAGGTCAGTTTCGTTAACGCACTTAGCATCTGGTAATATCGTGGTCAAATGTGCTGAAATCTATAAGCAGACCAAGCTGCCTTTACTTTTGTCCAAGAAGGTTGGATCCTCTTCAGGTAAGGGGAGTACTCACTCCTAACTCTAAAAACGGTCTACTTTGAGTTTCCTAAGAGCAACACTTTCTAATCAAATTGGGGATAATTATAACGCCTTCTTTGTTATGTGGTTTATCTAAAAAAACGGAACTAGTTAATAATCTGAAACTACGGTAAGTTATATGTTACTACAACATACACTACTACTGAAAACTACTAGCAAATACTGAAAACTCCGAATTTTAAGGTATGTAATTTTTAAGCTTATTAAATTTAAGCGTATACATAATAAATGTATTTTTCTTTCTCGGTTTATTACGATTCGGAACCCTAATCGAGTAATGCCCCACTCACAATTGAGTCGAAGGAAAGTATTTTTTTTTCATTCATTTGACGGGATTTATCAGATGTGTTTCGTCCATTTGTTATTTATTGAAGAAAAAATTATACATCTGGTGAAATACAATTACAAAAACTTTACATTAACATACAACGTTAATTGGTTTATACTTTTTCTAAGGTAATGCACCTTACCTAACTTCTTCCAATGAAGACTTTCCTCTGCCCACTTTCGTGCTCAAGCTTGCTGAGTATTTGCTTATATCATGTTCAATTTCTAATTTTGTACTTTATAATTTTTACTTAGCTTAACAAGTAATGACTAGCAATGAAACTTACCAAATAATAGTCAAAATCTCGCCTATCGTTAGTAAAAAAAACTTTTGAATACTTTCACGTTAAGAGAATTCGATAATTAAAGAGATAATGCAGCTTAAGACGATAATGGCATTATCGAAAACGTTATGTAATTCGATTATCGTACTTATATTTAAACGTGTATTTATGTACGGTTTTACTACTTCACCATTAAATAATTTTTTTAGCATTACCTACTAGGGCAAGTTTTGACCACAATCTCACCTAATTCTAAGTGAGGATGTGGTCGAAGGTGTTAACATGCTTAACCTAGAACTACTGGCTCTCAAGAACAGCTGCCGGAACACACTGTTAGGTGCTTGACGACAGATTTTCTACTGGAGGGTGGTCGCTAGCCAGGCGGGCATTCCGAAAATACCCTTCCACCATGCGGTGAAACTCAAGCCTGCGGCGGGATTCGAACCATGGAACTGCTGCTCGGCACTCCATTGCCAATGCCACTGAGCCATCACTGCTTCAAATTATCAATGAGAGGTATGCCGAAGTATACCCGCACGTTCCCTTACACTATGGGCAAAGTTCCACTCTCTTCCTGGAAAATATTTTATCAGAAAAACCCAATAATGGGATCGAAGCCAGGACCTAGAGATCTAAGGCGGCGCTTTTACACATATAGCAACAATGCAGTTTTGTACGAGTCATTTCTGAAGCTGGACTTAAGGAACTGAACAAGACCACCAACAAGATTTTACCACTAAAAAGTCTTATATTTTGACGTTTTATTCCTATTTAATGAGGGTACAGTCAACGAAAGAAAATAGATTATTATATTTAGCAACAAGAGGCAAAAAAAAGTGCATAACGCATTTCTTGTAGCTTTTTTTTTCCATTATCATTTAGATAGGTGCTCACGGCAAAAAATATTAAATACTAAAAAAACACGACGATTACAAGCGTAGTCCTCCTAGATATAAAATCCTAAGAAACAAGTACAGATGAGCCTACTACTTTCGACCATACATGTACCCAGTGTTAATTACTTTCTAGTACTATCGCCAACATTAGAAATATTCAGGTTTATCATACACATATAAAAAATGAACAGTTTAATCATATAAACGTCATCTAAAAGACAATTTCGGCGATGGCCTTCAACATAAAACGACGCGCGTTACTTCCAGTTTATCTTCGTCATTAGAAGGCAATCATCTTTAATAATAGTTTGCACGAGCGTGTGAAATCTGTTGAATTCCGTACATAGAAATACCACCAAAACAAATTCATATGTGTAAAGATTTGTTTAGTTAGGCATCAGGTGTTCTCTTACATGTATTCAAAATGTTGGCGTGAAATTAACCGATTGGTTTTGTAAGAGCTAGGAGGTAGCGCGCACGGGACTTTAGTCACGGATGGTGGCTGTTTTGTAACTCTTTCCAGTCTTTGTATAACTAGATGCGCGCACGTACATAACAACGAACGACGTGAAATTTTAGTCATATCCAAATACTGGAGAAAAGTTACAAAACAGTCATCGCTTGTGACGCGAAGGACCTTAAGTACATAGCAACACAATATTTAAGAAAAAAATACAAAAAAATGGAACCGACTTCAACACTCATGTGTGAAATAATTATTATTCCCACATTTGAGTGTTGAAGTCGGTTCCATTTCTTTTATGGTAAAAAAATCACCCTTTTTAGTGACCCTTATGGGATCGAATTTCCCTGTCAATGACTATATCATCAAGATAGGAAAATACTTTTCAGTTATTGGAGTGTAGAGTGAGAATATCTTTATATCTTTCGTTTCTTTGCCACGTATGAACAGACATGTCAAACTAATTTTTTTACTAAAGTTATCGTTATACAGTCATATACCAAATTTTCTTTGAAAATAATAATAATTAATTATGACATCAGAAGTTCCTATATTATAATATTAAATTACATAAATCTAATAATTAAAATAATATAAGGTTTTTATTTATCTTTATTTTTTTTAATCCTGTAAACTATGTTTTTAGGTTACGTCGCTTTGTACGTAGGTCACAGATTACCTACTAACGTAGTTTTACTACGTTGTTACTATACTAACGTAGTTTTACTACGTTAGACCAAGTTCAAGTTTTGAAGCAGTGATGGCTCAGTGGAATTGCTATCGACTGCCGCGCAGCAGGTCCATGGTTCGAATCCCGCCGCGGGCTTGAGCTTCACCGCATGGTGGAAGGGCATTTTGCGAATGCCCGCCTGGCTATCGACCACCCTCAAGTAGAAAATCTGTCGCTAATCACCAAACGGTGTGTTCCGGCAGTAACAATCTCACACTTCGCTCGGGCCAAAAGCAAAGACTTCTATAGCATTTAACTTAAGTACATGACGATGGTTAATTTGGTCTCTGTCGTCTGTCGGTATACCTAATGATGTGTTTTATTGCGGCATGAAATTCAAAGCGGCTCGAACGATTAGAAAATAATTTTCTGTGTTATATAAGTTATATAGCATCGCAAAAAGCGTTACTACACTAACACTGTTACATTGTAATCTTCGAATAAATATGTAAATAAATGTAAGTCAAACTCAGAAACAGCAGAACGAAAACATTACCGCAACGGGCGTGTTTTTTTTTTTTTTTTTTAATGCCTGATAGGTTACCTTTGACCACTATCTCACCTAATGTTAAGTGATGATGTGGTCGAAGATGTTGTTCAGGCTAACCTAGAAGTACTGGCTCTCAAGGACAGCTGCCGGAACACACCATTAGGTGCTTGGCGACAGACTTTCTACTTGAGGGTGGTAGCTAGCCAGGCGGGCATTCGCAAAATGCCCTACCACCATGCCATTACGACTGCCATCCTAAGACGACAACCGGGACCGACGACGGCTTAACGTGCCCTCCGAAGCACGGAAACGCTCAGTAGTAATGTCACTAGCGGTCACCCATCCAACTCCTGACCGCGCGCGACGTTGCTTAACTTTGCTGATCGGTTGAGAACAGCTAAGTAAACTTCGCTACGAGCGCTTCAAAAAAGGTTGGTTTAAAAAGTGTACCATAAGACGCAATAATACACTCGAGAGCAATGAATCCGGGTCACTTAAAGAATCCTAAAAATCTCGGAAACTAAAAATGCTAGGTTAATGCAATAAATTGTATTTAATAGACAATGTAATACTCCTTAAATGAAGGTATTAAAACTTCTTAGTTATTGTAAAGTTATATCATAAAAAAATCAAATTTGAAAAAGGGCCACTTTCGAAGATGGAACTACGAAATTACAGCATTTGGTTTTGCTTTTGTTTGTAATCTGTCATTTATGTGGGTACATAAACCATGTTGATAGTGCTCTATATTCATTATTCAAGCTGAAATTATGTCGCTTACGCCTGAAGAATGCACCAGAATACTTACAATGCTGGAAACCGGCCGGAGTCAGCGCGATACAGCCAGGACTGTCGGTGTGTCGCTGTCAACAGTACAAAGAGTTCTCCGACGTTACGAAGAAACTGGTTCTAACCTACGCAGACCAGGAACGGGCAGAACCAGGTGTACCACAGCACGAGAAGACCGATACTTGGTGAACACCATGCTTCGAAATCGCTTTCTCACAGGAACTGAACTCACCAATCAGTTTCGACGCCTCGGAGGAAGTAACCCAAGTGCATGGACAGTAAGACGTCGGCTTGCTGAATCTAACTTAAAACCCCTTAGACCTGCAAACGGCCCTAAACTGGAGCGTGGGCATCGTATTTCGAGACTAAGATATGCCCAGAGCCACGTAAATTGGAGTATTGAAGATTGGTCAAAAGTTATGTTCTCCGACGAATCAAAATTTATGCTCTACAAGCACGATGGAAGACACAGAGTGTATCGAAGACCAGGGGAAAGATTCAAGCAAGCATGCATCGAAGAAAAAGTAGTCTACGGTGGTGGGTCTGTACTTGTGTGGGCCGGAATTTCTTCTGAAAGTCGCACAGAGCTGGTGATCATAGAAAACGGCTCTTTAACTAGCGTAAGATATGTGGAAGAAATCCTCAATGATCACGTTGGTCCATTTATGGTCAATTTAGGTGAGGATGCTATATTTATGCATGACAATGCCCGACCTCATACAGGTAGGATTGTGAATGACTACCTTCAAGAGATGAACATTACTCGTATGGAGTGGCCAGCGCGCAGCCCGGATATCAACCCGATCGAGCATGCTTGGGACGAGCTAGGCAGATGCGTAAAACAACGAAACCCTCCCCCAATCACGCTTCGTGAGCTCAAAATTGCTCTCACAGAGGAATGGGAGAATATTCCCCAAAATCGTATAAGGAACTTGGTGTACAGCATGCCAAACCGCGTAAACGCAGTAATGGAAGCACGAGGAGGCAATACGAAGTATTAAAATTCAAGAAAATCGTAATAAAGTTCAAAAATTTCATGTTTCCTATTTTTGTTTTAAGGAGAGATCAGCAGTTTTTTTCTTTATGTAATTTTGTGTTAATAAAATGTATGGTGACTCATATTTTTTTTACTTTCATTTAAGGAGTATTACATTGTCTATTAAATACAATTTATTGCATTAACCTATCATTTTTAGTTTCCGAGATTTTTAACATTCTTTAAGTGACCCGGATTCATTGCTCTCGAGTGTATTACCTTGACGCGACCAATTGGATGCGATCATTTCTAAACGCTAAATCATTTAACCAATCCAATTGAATTTGGAAGCTTGTGCGTGTTTTGTTAGTAGTGAACTTGATGAAATCATGACGAAATCAAAGCAGTGACTGTATCAGAGTTAGACTTCTTTACATATTTTTTCGCAGACTGTTATGCTTTTGTAAATAAATTAATATTTTATTTTGAGCATTATCGTATAACTAAAACGAATATTGTCATAGATTAAAAGAATTAAAATGTTTTGAGCCAATTAAAATTAATGCTATTGCATATAGCAGCCCATCAAAAGATAAACTTATGAAGTGATTTCCTGATAACATAAATGAAGTCTATTTCTAAAAATTTCATATTCATTGCCTCACATAGGTGCGGTAGAACTTTACTGAATGCAATACGAAACTATGTTTAATAAACTACTTATATAGATAACTTCTTCACTACCAAGTGGCTACATGAAGTACTTCTTCATTACGAAGTGACAAATCATATCACTCTCTGTTCAGCATTGTCTACCATTGGTAGAAACAATAACGTAACAGACGCAAAACAACGAGAGGGATAATGCAGAATCCTATAAGTAATCTTCTCTACGAAGTAACTACGTTAAGTACTTCTTCACGAAGTGGCTACGTGAAGTACTTCTTCATTACGAATAGACTACCTGAAGTACCTCTTCATTACGAAGAGACTAATCTTTTCCCTCTCATTTCAGCATTGTCTTCCACTGGTAGAAACAATAACGTAACAGACGCAAAAAAACGAGAGGGATAATGCAGAATCCTATAAGAAGTCTTCTCTACGAAGTGACTACGTTAAGTACTTCATCACGAAGTGGCTACCTGAAGTACCTCTTCATTACGAAGAGACTAATCTTTTCCCTCTCATTTCAGCATTGTCTTCCACTGGTAGAAACAATAACGTAACAGACGCAAAACAACGAGAGAGATAATGCAGAATCCTATAAGAAGTACTTAACGTAGTCACTTCGTAGAGAAGACCTCTACGAAGTGACTACGTTAAGTACTTCTTCACAACGAAGTGACTACGTGAAGCACTTCTTCATTACGAAGAGACTAAACTTTTCTCTCTTAGTTCAGCATTGTCTACCAATGATACAAGGGAAAAGTGACAGACCCTAAACGAAGGGAGCTAATGCAGAACCTATAAATAGGTAATTTCAAGACCTTTAGAATGAAGATAAGTAAAAACAAAAACGTAACAGAAGCAAAATAAAGAGAGATATAATGCAGTAGCCTCTAAGTAGGCTTCATAACGAAATTATTACGTTAAGTACTTCTTCATTACGGAGTGACTAATAACTTCACTCTCAGTTCAGCGTTGTCTATAACCAATGATAGCAAAGAAAGAAAACGTAACAGACCCAAAACAAAAGGAGTTATTTCAGAACCTATAAGTAGGTAATTTCAAAACCTCTAGTATCAATATGTTATCAATAAACAAATGACTAACAATTTAACAGATGTTTCGTATCGTGACATTCAGATACGTTTCAACATAAAAAAACAAACGAAGCTTTATATTCGACACCCAATAAAAATATTCATAGTTAAATAACATTTTAACAGCAACGAAGAAAAACTGCCTATTGTATGAATAACAAGTTGGAGTAGACGCGTAGTAACTATATTTTAATCCATGGTAGAACAAACGATGTATAACCCAACTGGCGCATGTTGCTTGCGTTAATGTTTCAGTTTCAGAATATCAATGAGTGAATTTATTTTTAGTTCTGTACAAACTCTGTTGTAGTTGTATATACAGCAGCGTCTTGAAGTCTCTTTGTTCATCACATCATGTAACATTTTAAATTATTTTATCAATCTACAAGCATTTTAGGGGTAGCACGTGTGGTGACGGGCTAGAATGTCATCCTCCCTATCTCTACCCGTGGTGGTCGTAGGAGGCAACTTAGGGAGCCAGAAGGTGGACAGCAGCGCTAACTGAGGGACTGATATCTCACAATGTGATCCCAAGACGCCTGTCAAGCGTGGGGATTATGACAAATCCACCCATACTCCATGCCCATACGCGGGAATGCTGTGTTCAGTAGTGGACAATCCGGCTGATACAGTACATAGCCTTATTGCACTATCTGGAGTAGTAAAACATGTTTTACTGTTAATTCTTATCTTTTTTTTCCTACACATATCTCACTTACATGGGGTTGGTGCAATAGGTCTTCTCTAACTAGTAAGTTTTCGCTAATCCACGTACCAACGAGAGGTGATTGTAAAAAAAAAATTAACGCCGGCCGCCTTCTCGACCCTATCCAACTTTGGGAATCATATATTTTGTAGGATAATTATGTTTATTTTTTACCGACCTCAAAAAAAGGAGGAGGTGCCTACTCAATTCACCTGTTTTTTATGTTTGTTACCTCAGAACTATTGACTGGGTGAACCGAGTTTGATAATTCTTTTTTTATTTGAAAGCTCATGCTTGCCGTGTGGTCCCATTTAAATTTTACAAAATCTGTCTGAGTTAAAATAACTGAAAAGTATTTATTTTTACCAAACAAAAAGTTTGAACCATCATGGCACCGACTTCAACAAGTTATTTAATGCATTTGAGTGCTGAAGTCGTTCCATTTTTGCTTTTTTGTTTGTTTGTGAATTTGTATAGAATAGCAGATATTTATTAAGAAGGGCAATTATGTTCACATTTGTGATTTATGTCCCTAGTTTCGTTTTAATAAGTTTTCATTAGTTTTTCACCTAAAGAGCTCGCGATTTCACCATCACTGCCTCTCTTTTCTCCTACGCAGTCCGATAGTGATGCATTTCAACATTTACAGTGCCATATCTTGGTATTGGTGTACGACAAGTAGAACTCAGAGACTTAACTTGTGAGAATTCGCCCGAGAAGTACTGTCATCATACCAATTTCAACCGCCAAGCAGTCCACATTCCTGTGTTCCGGTTTGGAGGGTATGGGCGCCAGTGAAGAACAGCCACATGATACATAAAACTTGCATTTAGCATGTCTTAGGGTGACGAGCGCAGTGCAATTAGCCACTTGTAACGAACTGCATCTGTTATAGGCTGAGGTTACCGCTAAACACCAGGTGGGCCCCTTGCTTGTTCCATAACGAGAAAGAAATGGCCTTTGTGCATCAACACCCCGCTTACATCAACGTGAATGGTGGCATGATGCTCATTGGGCATTCTACGCCACACAAGAAGTTATGGAACAGTCTTTATATTGTTAAGTCGAGGAAAGTACGACGTCACTCCATCGCTCGTATATATTTTGAAGTACTAATAAATTAGTTTCCTAACAAACAACCACAGTATTCTTGGCACTAAATAACAAAAACATATCAACAGAGAACGAAAAACGTCAGAAGATAAGCAGAGGTGACTAAAAATCCGAAGAAAAGCAGAGTATTCTAAAATCAGAAAGTAAGTAATTTGTCATGTAGTCTATCTGTAAACTAATTCGATCTAAAATCAGACTGCACTATTTGCCTTTGAAATTGCCCTCGACCGATATAAATCACAATATATGAACTTAAACTTATATTAATATACTACGTCTTCCTGGCAAGACGATGTTTAATTTTATACCCTTTGCCAAAGTTCATGGTAGATAGGGAGAAGGTCGAAAGTACCAAGATACCGTGTTTATCTTGAAAAGAAAGATTCCACACAAATAATACTGTTCCAAACTGGTTTCATGACGCCTGCCAAGCGTGGAGACTATGGCAAACACCTCAAATGATGGGAGGTTTGGTTCAACAGTGGACACTGTAGTGTAGATGATGTTGAAACAAAATTTTCCGTTTCCGAATTAAGTTTCACTGCCAGAATAGGTGCCCAATGTAGTTCCGACTCTAGGCTGCAATGATAATCATCTACAGATCTTTAAAAGCAGTACAAAACAAACATCGTCTGTATTCGCGCCTTGTATACTTGTAGCGGTTCAGATAGTTTTAGTAAGAATTAACCTACGACAGTCTATGTAAATACCGCAAGGGACATAATGAACGAGCACTTATTTTGTTATTTGTAATGAAAATTATTCAGTCTCTATTAGCATTTCGTTGACTTTCGAGATACGACCTTGGCCTTTGAAATAAACAAACAGTTAACACTTGAAAGCACTGTTTATTTATAGAATCTTTTATACAGAGCGTTCCGTAACAAAGCAAAACGGAGTCCTAATGATAATACGCTGTCTACTTATTTTATCAGGGAGGCAAGGATGTTTGCTGCTGCGAAAAAACACCTCTATAGGAGTTTCGGTGAGGGAAAGCTCTCTCTAGCACTGGAGCGTGAAGAGACCGAAACGAGCGCAGTCCGCCTGTCATCCGAGACATACTTGTTTAGTCTCATGTGCTTATAACTTTACTACTTAGACTGCTGCCGGAAACCACTGTTAGGTGCTTGGCCGAAGATTCTCTACTTGAGGGTGGTAGCTAGCAAAGCAGTCGCAAAATGCCCTTACACCATACGCTGAAGCTCAAGGCGGCTGTGGGGATAATCGAACTATATCCATAGCTATCACCAATCGGCTATCATTTTAAATTGAAATCAATTATTACCTCTATGTAACTAAAATATACTGAAATCGCTGATATTTAATGTACTATTTTTTAATTGTAATCAAAAGATCATACAACATTTTTCTTTCAGGGATTGTTGCGACGCGGAACTCTGATAAAGCGAGGCATCTTATACATGGCCAGTTTTTTTTAGTACGCATTTATGTTATTTATTAAAACAATATTTAAAGTTCAATATCAGTATTATTCTTTTAATTTAGGTTTGTCCAGTCCGGTTTTTTCCTCGCTGGAATCAGGTTATCAACTTGAAAGTGTTATGTCATCGCTCAGAACTGTTTCGAGTTGGAAACTTTAAAATTCACGTATTTTGTAATATTTACTGTACCGCGTTGTTACATTGTCACAAAATACGACAATATTCGTTCGTTCGTAATGGCATCTTGCGTTCCTGTATGCACGGTTACAGAAAACCCTATAGAACTTACTGGAACATTAATTCTTTTGAAAATTAACGCTGAAGTCGTTGAGATAAGTCAAAATTATCAATATTCTATTATCGATTGTTGCGGCTTTATAAAGCTTGAATTTAAGCACAAATTTAAACTTTTTGTTTATGGTTTATTTATACGAACGAACTTCAAAATATGTCATCATCATCAGCCGAAATACATCCACTGATAAACAAAAGGCATTCTATGGGGGAGGCCCCCCATAGAATGCCCCAAAGAACGGTACGGCAAATTACGGCGGTTGCCTACAAAGTAGTAAGTATATAGAACAAACTTCTTATTTTACGATTTTATGTGGACACTTGATAGATGAAAGCGAAAAAGGTGCCGTAATAATCTCATGTGATCCAGCACAAGAAATTTGGCACTCCCGATTACAAAACGCTAACTCAAATGGCAGTTGTCAGTCATCATATGTTTTATCATTCCATAATCCAAAATAATCATTCGAAAAGGATGGAAATCTACCAAGTTTAGTTGTAAAGAAACCAGTTCAAATGCAAATATAATAAAAAATCATTCTACTCTTTGGCCACCTGGCATAGGTATATTGGGTTTAAAATAAATAAAAGCAAGTCTATATATGCTATATTATGCATTCGTATCCTTATTCTTGTAGATGTATGGCCTAACAAATCAAAAGGTATCACTAGGCATGTATATCTATGTATAATCCCCGAAGTGGTAGGTAGGGGTGTCTACGCTCCCACCTCGTCAGATAGTTTTGGTGCCATATTGGCACCAATAATCCTACAAAAATGTATGCCTGTGGGATGCCTGGATTGAATACGGCTCTCGCATGTAGAGTAGGGGATCCTAGGAATCCTGGTTTGGTTATCGCCCACAAAGACAACGATCTTTGACCGTGACACAAAAATATTAGAACGTTCAGGGAGGATCATAACATAAGATGGTTGAGCTGGTGCCAAGAGTTGAGCAAGTTACGTTTGGACGTCATGGGATAATCGGAAGTCCGAAGAGCGGGACTAGAGACAATTATCCTTGACGTATCCACGTAACTTGCTTCTAAGGCACCCGAGATCCTAAAGTAGCAACGAGGTTTTACGCCCGCAAGTACCCTATTAATAACGTTACAAAAATCGAAGTCTACGTCAAACAGTGTAGCGTACCTTATACTCAAATCCATGTAAAGATATTCGCTGAAGTTCATTATGGTATACGCACAGACTTCGACACGTCCAGATGAAGAGGTGAGGCTATATATGAGGACATATCCCAAGTCGACAAGGGACTTCGACGCAGAATTACAAGAGTTAGGTGTATGGAAAAGCAACGTTCGTGTTTGGGCAGCGGAATCTAAGAGGCCAGCATTATGTAGAAGGGACTCTATGCGATAAACTCCTAAAAGAGGAGTCCTTCTAGGAAGTCGAAACATATCGTTCACGGGAAATTCTGCTCAGGGACTCAAAAATAGTTTTGGTTTCTCTGGGCCCTAAGCAATCGCTTTTCGAGCCAGAACTCGTACAAGTATATTGTATGTAGTACCTACATAACATACAACCACTGAGTTATTCAGTACACATGCTTTAGTCCGAAAGCGAGAAACCTTAAATATTTTAATTGCCATTCCGACTAACTTCTATAAAAATCTAATTAATTTCAATTGCGATAGACGTAATGAAATTGGGAATATGTTTAACAATACACCAATCTTTGAACTTCGAAGAGTTTGAAACCTTAGGAATGAAAGCTAGTCCTTTCAAGTTATTATTTTTAGAATGGGTTGGGGAGACGGCGGCGACGTGCGACGGCCCGGAGACGGGACAGGTAGACGACCCGCGCCGCACCACAACCAAATATTAGTAGGTATTCGTATTCCTAAGGGTTCAATTCCACAAGAAGAAATCTATGAATTGATTATAATCACGTTTTTGCATTGAACATTTCTGGCCCTAGTCGGTAGACACCAGACAGCGAGAAACGAGATGAAAAGGTCATTGAATCTATAAGTGACTACATAAATATTATTTATATGTGCCCTTGAGAAGGACAGAGTGTCCTAAAGCGTTCGAACACTTCGGGCGCGCCGTTTGTTGGATTTACTCATTTTGAGCGTCATTATTATTTTACTATGGTTTCGCATGAAAACTGAGTACATACCTATAACAAAATTGTTCTGGTTGGTATGCAATTGTTTTTTGATATATCTAGTTGTTGTGCATTCAATTCGAACACGGCTGCATCCAAACCGAAGGACCACTTTATATGTAGCTTAGGGTTTGAGGTCAGCGGGCAGAGCGGTGGCGGCGGCGACATGCCGGCCGTGAAATGTATGCGGTGTCTATAGCAGTATTGATGGAGATATAGCAGCAACGGGCGGAAGCACGGCCGCTGTTTTACGGGGCGGGATTCCCTGATTTTGGTCACTTTGAAGGTCCTCTTCAGATGAGTTCAGTACATTAGAATTTACAAAACTAAAAATTTCCTTTTGGCAATAAATCTGTGCTGAGTTTTATCACGAGTGCTTGATTAATTGGTAAAACAAATATCTGAAATTCGTTAGTAATTTTTCCCATAAATGTGACCTATATTTATATTCTTAACAAATCCGTGTTGAAAATGTTAAAATCGGGCTATCTTATCATTAGGAAAGTTAACCATATTTTCTAATTTTCGAGCAATTTGGACAAACTAAATGACGTAGCCACTACGTGCAACACGATTTTATTTAATTAATGTTTTGTTTTGTTTTAGGTTACAAGCTCCTTTATTGGTCTGAATCGCTCCCTTAAATACCTATTTATATTGTACAGCCGCAGGACGACTTTACTTCGACCCTTATGTGGTAAAAATTCAAAATGGCTACCATGCTGAAAATCCTAATATACGACTTCCACTGGACGTGAGAGGCCGAAAATAAACTGGTCATATTGGAAAAACAGCGATAAAGTTCGAGAAAAATTTCCTTACTTTTGTACTTAAAGCTATGATTATTAAATTTAGTAAGTTCAGTTTTACTTGGTTACTTACTGGAATTCGGTAACTCAGTAACAATAACTTTAATTTATCAGACCAGTGGACCGCGATATCGACATTATTCATGTAAACCTACGTGTTACGTGGTTACTACGTATATTCTGATATACCTACTACATAACTAACAACATAATCGGTACGAGCGGGTATCCAAAGTATTTTTGCTTTACGACTCATCGTAAGAATCGGAATGAGTCAATTTTACGACTTCATGTGATTAGTTCGCCAACAGACTGATAACGTAAAATACAGAAATTTCCAAAATGTGCAGTCACTACATATCTAGTGTAATAAAAGTAACTGAAAGTAGACTAGAATTACACTTATATATCATAACGATACGTTGTAGTACCGGCAATTACGCATTATACATAAATAAAAACTCATTTACTCACCATCTAGATGTCGTGCTGTAGGTACTTTCTACTTTCACTGTTAAAACTGTAGTTTGGTATAATTGTCCAACAGGCACCATTGCTTAGTCTACTTGTGGCAGTATGTTGGTATTTGGACCACTATGCAGTCGCCGGCATTATCTTATCGGCTTCCTATGGACGCGACAGATAACAAGAAACATTCATAACAAAGACTAAATCGCGTTTTCACTATGTTTGTTCATTAAAATCTACCTATTCTAATGGACATGAATCCTTATCAATGTTTAAATTGAAGCTCAAAACTTTTCCAATGGCCTCAGATACACAGGCTATGCTTGATTCTTGTGATTAGAAGGCAGAACTTGTGCCAAAAATAACAAGAATAACTAATGACGGAAAAAAACAATAACTAGAGTCATAAACATGAATCCCTGAGACAAGATAAACAAATAAAGTTATTTTAGCTGCCACTACACAACATGCAATATAAGCATTTTACACAGCTGACCTGCCGCGCACACTATACACACATACAAGTAACAAACATCTACTGCCACAAATAATAATTATATGTACGTATATTATGTAAGTAAATAAGGACAACCACAGGGCTGGGGATATGTATATAGAAATAATAGAGAAATATACAATAAATTCTATTTAAACATGAAATTTATTAAAGATTAAAACATACAGAAAAATTCTTTTACACAAAATAATATATCTGGAGGGTTGAAACAGAGAAGGAGCACAAGTGCAGCCTGCTCCATTGTAAATACATAGTGCGACAGGTCCATACATAGTCCAATAATATAATACCATATCATAAGATAAAAAAAATTGGTACACATATAGGTATGATATAATGTCAAGCCAACAAAACTCACATAAAATAGTCATGTCGCGCTCTCGCGATTATAAAACTATGTTAAATCTTACAAAAATACTTATGTGACTAATTTGAAAATGCACATACAAGTAGGATCTCCTCCTCGACTACAAAAATATTGAGATTGGAATGAAAATCTTTATAAGCTTTCGGCCCGGAACAATCACAAAAGACGGCGTTTATAACGTCCGTACACATCAAGCGCTTCTCTTCTGAGTCTTAAAGCTAACTGAGAGAACCTGACCATTGAGCGTATAACCATTAAGCGCCTGGATGGCCATAGCGGCCTCATCGTACTCACGCATGTTAACAAATGCAAACCCTCTGTTTTTCTTTGTCTCCGGATCTTTGATCACTTTAATAGAGTCAATTGCACCATAAGGACCAAAAAGTTGCCACAATGCAAGCTCCTCGGTTTCCTCTCCAATGTTGTACACATACACAGTGGTCTGATGTGGTGCAGGCGCAGCACCTAACATGGGCACAGGACTGGCAGGAGCCCCCAATAGGGGGATTGGCGAGTGGTTGGATGCTGCCATAGGGTTGAATCGCTGGTGGCCCTTGTTGATGAATGGCAGTGCCTTGCCAGGTGATGGGAGCAAAGGCGGTGGTGATGCCTGTGGAAACCCGGGCGCGAAAGCTGCGGGCCGCGCACCGAACGCTGTCGTGAGGTTACCGTTGAAAGCTGGCGGCGCCCCGCCGTTAAACATAGCGGTGGCGGCACCGTTGTATGCTAGGGGCGATGCACCAACGCTGAGCCGCGCTGACGGCCGCGGCGCGTTTTTATTCATATTTGGTTTATTGGCGAACTTGACGACAATTGGACCAGCGCCTGGAATCGGAGACGAGCCATTCATGAGCTTGATGGCCTCCTCGGCCTGGTGACGCAGCTCGTAGCACACGAAGCCGATGCCTTGCGTCACGCGACTGTTGGTGATGTTGCCGAACGGGCCGAATAATACGTTGAGCCGCTCTAACGTCATATCGGGCGGCAAGTTGCTAATGTACAGGTTGGACTCTGTGTCGGGTTTGTGGCTAACCTTGTGTTCGGGGTTGAGCAGGGCGAACGATACTTTGAGCGTTTTGCCTTGCATGAGCAGCCCATTGAAAGCGGAGCGCGCCTTCTCCGCATCCTCATGCTTTTCGTATTCCACAAACCCGTATCCGCGGTTAGCGATCAGCTTGCAACTTTCAATCTTGCCCATGGCCGAGAACAGCGCGTACATCATATCGCGCGTCATCAGCTCTGGTATGTAATTGACCATGAGTTTGGTGGGTGACACATTGGTGTTAGCGTCGCCGCCGCCATTCTCACACATTTCGTTATTTAACATTGTTCTATTGACGGAAACTACACTACGGTAAACAAAATTACTAATAAAACTGACACTACTTGGAGTTAGCTACTTCATTTGCATTATTTATATAGAACAAAGAACAAACACAATAGTTGCGATCACAAGAAAACGCCACAACGACGCCGGTTCACAAGTTCATCATCACTTCCGAAGTTGAAAAGTTTGTTTTTGGATTGGAATGTTACCAGAATTCGCTGTATTGTTTGCAGCTATGAGAAGCTGTTCTTCTTTGGAATAAATCAGTATATTTTTCTACATTTACTATCGATAATTCGATATTTGCACGTGTTTCATATTTTACTTGCTGTCAAATTGAAAATTAGGAATTTATTTTTTTACAAATTTTTGTTTGCGTGGCATTTTTTATTTTTGTGTATGGCAAGGCAAGGCATTTTAAAATTAGGGAAGCGACGCGGCCTGTTTCTATAAAAACCGTAAAATGTACAACCGGTAAATAATGCTACACATTCATAATTATTCATAACATGGCATAGTGCAAGACATAAAAAAAACAGTTTATGCGAGCTTCTAAATATTGTTTTGCTCATAAACTATTTTCTCCAATCCAAACGACAGAAGATAACATTTTATTACACATAATACTTACACCCCATTTACCTATATACTAGACATCTCAAACGAGGATAGTCGACCAGTACAGGTATGCCATCCGGCATACTCTCCTCCACATGCAGCTGGGCACTCGTAGAGATTACACGCGCTTTACGTTCACAATTTTCGAACGTAAAGCGCGTGTAATCTCTACGAGTGCCCAGATGCGTGTGGGGGAGAGTATGCCCGCTGGCATAGGTACTGGTCTACTATCCTCGTTTGAGATCTCGCGTCTAGTATATATATGTCAATGTTAGATCCTCAGATTTTTAAGCTTTACCGCTTATGAGTAGATTTATAAAGCTTGTGATGACCAAATTCACAAAAAGTAACATGATTCGGATTCTAAACCACAGTTTTCTTTGTAGATTTTTATGTATGATTTTTTAAATGAATGTTATTCGTGGTAAATAAATATTGTTCATTTAAATATTTGATGTATGAGTAGTATTTAAATGAAGACCAAAAACCTGTCAAATTTGATTTCACTTATTTCGTTTTATTTAGATCTCAGGTGAAACAAAACTACCAAAACAAGGCCTTTACTTATATTTTTCTGTAAAATGGATTACGCTGGTATGCGCAAACTTCTAAAAATGACATAGGAGCTAGGTGCATATACTTAATTTATTTTAGTAATATCTGAAATAACTATATCTATACATATCGAAATTTTATATGTAAGAACCATGCTATGCAGTCTTAGTGGAATTTTATTATATTATCCTGCAGTAGTTATTAATAATAAATTATAACAATAACCATTTATTCATGTTCTCATGTGCCTTTAGTTTCACAAATTATTTACTGGCTCTCAAGGACTGAACACACTGTTAGCGACATATGAGTTGATAAATATCAAACGTTAATATGTCCTTGATAAGTGAAAAGACGGTAGACCAAATTATTTGTTTACGGATGCTAAGAACGTTTTTTTCGTAGATGTTAATGTTTAATTTAGCTTAATTTGACAATGGTTATCCCCGACTACATAGGCAATAACAAATAAGGCTTAAAACTCATCAAAACAGTTAAAACTGGTTTGGACATATTGGGGTTTGAACTCATATTATGGACATATTTGTCTTTGAAAAATAATAAATATCAGACATATTAGAATTTGAATAGAAATACTTGTAACGTCAAAATGGCGCCAAAGCTAAGGGTTGCCACCGAAATTTACCATAAATTGGAAATGTATGTTAATATGGGCTTACATTTGACCGCAAATGCGCCTGATGATGAGCGATGATAAATAAAATAACTGTTTTTGTCAAAAGTTTAATTAGTTATAAACCTTTAATCACAAGAAAATAGTCTCAATGAAAAAAAAAGGTGTTGCATTAAACGAAACCCGTAATTTCTTCATTTTCTACATCTGCAGGATCTACAACAGTTTCATTTTCTGAATCATCGTATGTTATTGCAAGCCTGGTACCAATATTTTAATAGTAAGAGAAGTCTTCGTTATCCTGCCATTCATCTCCGTAATGTTTTGATATAAAAAAAATACATGTTGTAAAATTTATCCCGGCAGCCTGATTCTTGTACATTTTAAAAATTTGTTTTTTTTTTGTTCAAGTCTGGATGAAGGTATTGACGTACTCGTACTTGTATCGGTCTCTGCAATAGTGGTTCTACAGCTTTTCTTCTGATTCGAAAGCAAACTGTTTTCTGTCTCCTCCTCTATTTTGTTTGGCTAAACTTCCAATATAGTTATGCCTTTTTGCTACTCCATCTACCCTAAAATACTTCAAACGTGACGCCTGCGAGCAGGTTTTTTTGCACACAGGTATGAGTTCCATAGCTTTATATTTTGGTATGTAAAACGTTGTATTCTATGCCCTAGGATTTTTAATCCCCTTTCTTGGTCGAAAATGTTTGACTTTCGTGACGACAATGTGCTGAAGGATATAATTACCTTATTATTCATTCTTAGAAATGTTTTAATAAAGTCTTTTATGAAAATGAAAGAGGTCGTAACGTGATATTAGCAAGTAGCATATATTTCAGAGATTTTGAGTTATGTTTGCATATTGACTTTTTAGGTAAACCAGCAGCCGAATATCTGATATTTCACCAAATCAGTCATTATCACCAATATTTTGGAGCAACAGTGAAAATTGAAAAAAAAACCTAATACTTTGCTCGACCTGGACATCGAACCCAAAACCTCATACATAGCAGCCGCGCTGGAGATCTCTAGTCCAATGAAACAGTCACGTTAAAATCCAAATATATTCAATAAAGCAATGTAGTGGCATCCCTGCGACTAGTTTAGAGTATGGTAGGTTACACATGTAGAACTAACAAAGTTTAACTTAAAATTTTCGCCTCTTCTCTGCTTTATTTCTGTGTCTTTATGTCACTTTGTTTCCTGGCTAATAAAGCCAGGAAATTTCTTCTCTCTCGATATCAGGAGGTTTAATGGCAGAGCTCTCATAACGGGGGCATACGTGTGATTGAACACTTGGTTTATTCCTCAATCCACAGTTTATGGGGGTGACCCCCGAAATGGCCTGCGTGCACCCCCTATAGCCATTCCTGTCCTTGCCTTGCAGAACTATTTCTTTCTCGTATCAAATAAACTGCGCACTGGCATATATTTTAATTTAACCTTAATTTACCTATATAATTATCAGTCATAAATCCTAAATCATGTCTATCAAGGATCTAGCCGATCCATGTATATTTTGGATCAAAATAAAGCAAACATTCTTCCATGTGAAATTATAAAATAATACAATTTAAACAGGAAAAAATATATATAAGGTGACAATTGAATTGAAAAACCCGTTGCCCACCTTTAAAACTTAACCAATATTCCATTTCTTCTAGCAACTAAATAAGAAAGAAAATTTGTGTCTTGGATTATTTTGTTTGTTTCTTAAAGTTTTACCTTAAAGATACCCTTTATCTGGCTATTTTAAACGTTCATCAACAGACTATACAAACACAAAATAACAAAACTATTAATGAGGCATTATTTTGCGGAAATCTATAATTAATGAATAATACATTTTGTAAGATAATAATATATGAAACATATTAAAAATAATTGGTTCAATTTCAAAAGAGAAATCGTAAGATATAATTAAGTCCACTAATAGACGAATCAAGCGAGAACGTAGATACGTTACCAAAATGGAAATTATTAATAAATCCAAATAAACAGATGCTTATTTGGCTTTATCGATAATTTTCGTTTAAACTGATTGTCCTAAAAATTTTAAAGTAATCATCATCGTCATTTTCCCGAGCTGTAGATAGAACTGAAGTTTTTTTTTCATATTATTAGATAGACAGAAGCTTGAAGACTTTGCCATTACCATCGTAATTAACTTGAGCTTTGGCTATAGTATTAGCCATACCTTCTTCTTTGGTGCAGTGAAGTAGCTCTTGAGCTGTAGTTTTATTTTTGATTTTATTAATACACTGAGAATTGGAAATTCGTCATCGCTATCGTAAATCTCTGGAGCTTTTACTGTAGCCTTAGCCTTAGGTACTTCCTTAGCTCAGTGAGGTAGCTTGAGCTGAAGGTTTATCTTTCATTTTATTTGATAGACTGAAGATTAGAATCTCGTCATCGCTATCCTATCTTGAGCAGTTATCTCAGCCATATTTTTTTGATGCAGTTAGGATTTAACAGCCTTAGAAATACCATTCATCTTCGATTGAAGTAACTTCCCAAAAACTTTTTGATTACTCGTAGTCCAAATGAGATTGGTTTCGAACACTTTGAACTTTAATATCATTAATATTTTTACTTATTTATAATTTTGAAGGCCTTATTATTATAACACTTTCAGGTTTTTTTTATTACTTGGTTTCCAGGTTAAAACTTGAATGCGCAGCATATAGTAAGTCAAGTCATAATTCCCTTCAATTTACAATCACTTTTGCAATTATTGATCGCTTTGGTCTCTTAGGACAGAGCGTACAACGCCATAGCAACCAATAAAATACACAAATTTGTTGATTTTGCATAATCTAAATACAATATAATAAATTTCGTTTTACAGCTTAAGAACATTACAATAATAGTAATAATAGTACTGCGGATAGAGTTGACCCTAATATATCCCAAGGTGAGCGATTGTGTGATAACTACCAGGAGTCCATTAACATCCGGACACGTCTTAGCATCCCTTCCCTTAAACAGTCAACTTGGAAAGTACATGACCAAAACTTGGCAATCATCCTAGAACACCCAGGATCACAACAAGGTCTGAACAGCCAAATAGACACTTTCCAAAACACTATTTATGACTACCTACTAATTATGCTCGTAAAAACAAAGAAAATACTTTTAAGTTGAAAATGCGGAGAAAGAAAAGAGAGTTAATAAAGCAACTAAGGAATGCCAAGGCCATGGGCGATAACCATCTAAGTCACCAACTGTCCAGGGCATTAAGATCAATTCTTAAATTAATTCAATATATTATTACAAGTAACAGAAAATCGCGATAACTTGAATAGAGCAAAACATGAAGTTAATTTTGATAAAAACCCTTTTCAATACTCAAAAACCATTTTCAATGAGCAAAGTGGCAAGCTTCTCTTGACCAACGAACAGATTTACGACCATTTCAAAGACACATAAGAAGTGCCCAAGCATGGGAGTTCATATGAGGATCCGACAAACCAAAGGCCACATGATCCTCATGTAGAGTTTAAAATCGACTCACCTACTTTGGAGGAAATAACCAATCAATTGAAAAAGAAAACATCTAAATCAGCTCCAGGTCCTGATGGTATCCCATATATAGTATATAAAAAGTGTCCATCGGTTCGTAAACATCTCTTGAATATCTTCGTTAAGATCTGGTCAAGCAAGCAAATACCAGTGGCATTCGGAAAAGCAATTTTTGTCCTCATTCCAAAAAAAGATGAAGTAACTCATCCAAAAGATACTAGGCCGATCGCACTAACCAACACAATATCCAAAATATTTTTCTCAATTTTACAAACTAGAATGGCACAATATATGATTAACAATAGGTATTTCAGGGCAAATCACCAGAAAGGGTTCTTGCCTGGAATTTCTGGATGCCTGGAACACAATACTCTACTAGCGGAAAGTTTAAAGGACGCCAGAACACATGAAAGGCAATTAACAGTTTGCTGGATAGACTTGGAGAACGCGTTTGGTTCTGTGCAGCACGAACTGCTGTTGTTCGCAATGAAATGGTATAACTTTCCACTTGTAGTCAGCGACATCATCGCATCATATTATTTTAGACTGTGTCAACTACCCTATTAGGGTAGTTGACACAGTCTAAAATAAACTACAGTGTAACGTTAACAGGATAGTAGTTGGAGCACATAACTCGATGACATTAACAAATTATTTATTCTGCATTGGATTATCTTTACTTTGAATAAACAAAATGTGTTTAAATTTTCTTTAAGTCACGTAATCTCAAACGGAAGTAAAGGCGGAAATGATGTCATAAGGACAAAAACAAAGCCACAGAATAGGTAATAGTAATCATGAGAGTTTGCTTCCAAAGGTTTTGACAGTGACAATTGACATTAGTAATTGCTAATAGCAAGCAACCCACAAAATTTCGCATCACTATCGATTTACTACTTAGGCCCCTATTACACTATCAAACCCATTGGATCCCATATATTATTTAATAGTGTAATACGTACATTTGACTCACTTAACTTTGATCATATTTCTTCGCCGTGAGATTTGATCAAAGATCAGCATAGATAATAAAACCCAAACTCGGAACAAGAATCTATGGAAACATTTTGTAATTATTACTTATTATAATACAACAACTTTAAACAGCTGGAAAAGCTTATGTTTATCATTATTTTTATTCCGATGTCACTGCACGCCTTTGTCTCGATGACTTGAAAGTGTTTACATTTCGGGATTACAAAAATGTTCAATAAAATAGTGATTTTGAACCGTTTAAAGTTGTTTAATTACCATGTATGAAAAAGAATTAATAATGCTGCCACTCATGTATCCGTGCTTCAAACTGTGTTGGTTCTGTGATTGTTTTATACATTCTACATACACCCCTACATGATGGTACACGTCCTGCCGAACAACCTGTATAATCGATTACGCACGACACTACAACAAGCAAGCAAAACGTATTTGTTTTTGCCCTTGTGACGTCATAAGCATACAGGCCGCCATTGAATGATGTTTTAGCGCCAATTTTAAAAGTTGAAATAAAAAGATGGATTTCTAGTATTTCAAGACTCCTAAAAAAATATTAAAAATGCTAGGTGTATATTTCAGTGTCCTAAATAATTTAACATACTTTAAAAAAACAAGTCAACTACCCTATTAAAATTTGTTATATCATCCAAAAAGGGACATACAAACACCCTGCAATATAATGTGGGTTTGTTCCAAGGTTGCTGCTTGTCTCCAATAGCGATTAATATAGTAATTAATATTTTAATTGACAAGCTAATTAGTCATGAAAAAAAGTGGGGCTATCGGTTTAAGATAAATAACAGATACACAGAATCCATCTTAGCTTTTGCTGACGACCTTGCAATACTGACACGTAACCCAAAACAGTGTCAAGAACTTTTACGAGAAGTGGATGAGTTCTGTGCATGGACTAAAGGATTGAGAACAAAACCTAGTAAATGCCACTGTCTGTGTCTGGGTAGACGGAACACCAAATTTACCTCTTACGATCCGGGACTGTTGATAGGAGGAGAATGCGTTTCCACAATTGCTGAATCTGTGCCATTTAAATTTCTTGGTAGGAAGATAGATTACAAAGGACGAACACCATCTCTAGATACTGTTGTTGATAGCTTTCTTAAAGATCTTAGTATGGTAGACCAACAACCAATAGACGACATTAAAAAAGCTTGGATATACGACAACTACTTAACATCACGTCTGACTTGGCCTTTTCTAGTATACGACATTACTAAAGCCCTTATAACAAAACTGGATGCAAACGTCATCAGGACACTGAAGTCATGGTTGGGGCTCGCTATTTCGGCAGATCCATCTACTTTATTTAGGGATCAAAATAATTTTGGGATGAAATTAAAGAAACCATCGGAGCTCTATAAACACCTCAGAGTTACCAAAACGCACGTCTTACTAAAATCTCAAGACGATATAGTCGCATCTCTCCCAGAAGACAAAAGTGCCTCCGATCTTGATTCAAGGCTTCAATTCCATAAACGATTTATGATAGGTTTACAGTCCAGCAAAGCGGGTTTTGGGTCGAGTAAGAAAATTGAGGATAAAGACGTTGTAAAATCTATTCTACAACAAGACGAAAATGATAGCTATAAAGTGCATGCAATGAGCTTGGAAATGCAAAGTGAGTGGCTAACCATAGGTGAATTTTGTATCCCTCTGGCATTAATGTGGCGCACCTTGATATACGATTGGTCACCTGCCTTATTAAAATTCTATCTTAACGCCTTTCAGATGACCCTCCCAGACCAAAGTAATTTAGTACGATGGAGGAAATCCACCGAAAAGTCTTGCGGCATTTGTCGGGAGGCCATAGGTACAGCATGGCACTTATTGGTAGGTTGCAAGGTGCTCCTTGATAGGGGTCATTATTCCCGTCGCCAAGATGGAGTCCTCGAAATCATACGTGAAGCGGCGAGTCTCTCGGTAGCTAGAGCAAAAAAAAGGTTTGACCACGAACAAACGACACATTGCTTTTGTAAAAGAAGGGTCATCTACAAAAACCAAATCCAAGCCCTACTCCATCTTAGGCGCAGCTCCCGATTGGACTCTTTTGATGGACACGTATGAAAAACATTACAAAATCCCTGAGGATGTTGGTGTTTCGTCATCCAGACCAGATATATTTCTATACTCAAAGAATCTAAAACGCATAGTACTTATAGAACTTACTGTGCCGTGGGAAACAAACATACCTAAAGACCACACACTAAAAACTAACAAATATTATGACCTAACAAATGAATTAATCAAAAACGGTTATGTGGTTAATTTATATGGTGTAGAAGTCGGAGCATGGGGTATACCAGCAAAATCCCTATACAACCTACTAAAAGACCTTGGCCTGTCAAGAACAACCGTAACTTCCATCCTAGAACGTGTATCCAAGGCGGCATTAGTAGGGTCTTACCAAATTTGGTTAGTAGTAGTTGGGTCTTTGTCGCAGGGGAGGAGGCTCGAGCGGTGAAAGGGAGCATTGATGCATCATAAAGGGGCCCCTTAACCTTACTCACTGGGTTGCAAGTCCCAGGCACCTTGACTGGAGCCTCTTCCTCTGCAACGCTATGGACCCGGCACCCGAACGTGAATCCATGGAATGCTAAGTAAATTCGTCTCATTATAATTATTGATACCTAGTCCACGCAAACTGAACACTTAATAAGAAATTTCGTGAATCAAAGCCAGATTTATCAAATATTTACCTCGATAATTCGGAAACTTACAAACGCAACGCACCATGACCTAGGTAAGTAGGCGAAGCACACTTGGTTAAAGGCCGCGAGGGGAGAATTAAAGGTCTTATAAGCGTATCTAACTCAGATTATAGAAACAACCTTGTTACTATAATCTGAGGTAGCTAAGGATGGGAACATCAAGTGTCACGCCAGAGCAATAAACAAAAATGCGCGGACACTTCTTAATTTGCGATGGTTAGCGAAACTATCAAAAAACATTTTTGACTCATTTAATGACATGATCGCTGTTCACCCTTTTTACTATACTGGAAATGAACACGTAGTATCAAATTGTTGCAGAAGAAAAGTTTCACGTACCTTATTAACAAATCCGGACAGCCCAGATCGATCAATGTTTTGAGGCTTGTAATTATTTTTTCACTTATTTGTATTGCAATTAATTTCATCTAAGATATTGTGCTAAGTAATTTATAAGGCAAACCGTAATTAAAAAATAATAACGGGTAGAAATGAATGGTTAAAAAGGGCTTCCTCCAGCCGGACATAAGATATGTTTTGTATGTAACAAAGTAAGCTTACGGTAAGTAGGTTCTGTTTTGCTGCATTTGCCCAAACAGATTTTATACAAAGTCATACAGATTTTAGCAGTATCCATTACAGATAAAAGGCTCAATGCATCCGGCAACATAATATACATTCGGAAAGTAAGGTAGAGCAATAGAGAAAAGTAATATATCGGAGTGGGTGGGTACGGTGGGTAGAGCCATACTAGCTACATTGCATACAGTGTTGCCGTTCTAGGGTCTTTGTCGCTAGAACTAGGGGATTTTGTTAATGTTAAGCGGATAAAATTCTGAATTTAGCGAGGAAAAACGTTTTGACGACTTCTAGCTGCGAATAAATAATGTAAAGAAGTATAACTCTGATACAGTGACCGCTTTGAATTCGGAGTCACCAAGTTCACAAGTAACAAAACACGTACAATTTTCCAAATTCAATTTGATTGGTTAATTGATTTGGCACTTAGAAATGATCGCATCTGATTGGTCGCGTCAAGGTGATGTTGTCACCGCCGTCATTGTCTAAAGGCCGAACCGCACTACTGTGGCACAGCGTGGCAGCGAAGCGGCGCGGCTCGAAAATATGAATTTGTATGGATTTATTAATGGCGTAAGCCGCACTATAGTGATGCGGCTTCGGAGAGGCACGGCGCAGTGCTACAGAGTTGTCTCCAAAGGCTTGCGGCACCGGAGAGACACGGTGCAGTAAATTATCCAGTCATTTCCCGGTCCACGTTCATAAGACCTTATTTTACTTTAAAAAAATGGTGTGAAATCGATTATTATCTTTGAAGAGTCGTGGAAAACAGTTTTTTTTCAAACGAGAATATGTTATATGTTTCACCCAAATAGAACACTTATGAATTTTTCAGCTCTATCTGCCTTTTTGCAAGACACCACGATTATTTCTCCTTCGACGACATCATCCATTTGGAATTTTCGCCATTAGTTGAAAGAACCGTTTTGCTACGCCGTATTGCTAAAGTGAACGAAAAAGTCTCGCTACTTTATTTTTTTAATTTATTATGCTTTATGTTAGTAATGTCTTAAAACCTATGTTAGGTTTGTCTAGACATTGAATTCTCGCTAAAATGGGTATATATTATCACACTATATCTTACAATGTCAACAAAACACAATAACAAAACTTAAAAAAAAACAGTAAAAAGATTTTAGATAGAACTAGATTTTAGAGTCTTAGTTTTGCTCACACAAATAGCTGTTATCTCAGCCGCTCAATGAATTATTTTATTGTAGGTCCAGTAAGCAGCTACCCACTGAGCATACAACAAATACGAACCAGGGATATTCTAATTCGTCGAAGTATCGTACTTCGCGTCCGAAAGAAAGCAAAACACGTATTGGACTTATGTTCAACTTCGTTCGTAGCATAGACTTGCAAGCATTTACCTGTGTAGACCATAGAGAAAAGTAATATACGTAGACTTTGAATATCCTTTTTGTATTCGTACGGTTTGTTCATATTCCAAATATGAAATAATATAAATATAATTTATTCGTTTGATTAAGAGCATAATTACTAATGAGGGTATAAATACCTATGGAGAACCTGGTGCAGCCGAAGCCACGCCGTTTCTAGAACATAAACGTAAATCCTAAATATCTAACCTTTATTTCCTAGAACAGTAGCGACGCCTCTCGCTGATCCATAACTAGGACTCTCACACACTTACCTTGTGAAAATGTTCTTTAAATCCTCTGGTTTATGATTTAAAATTGATTGGCAGGCATACCAGCGTTTTCAGAGTGGTAAGCGAGATTTGTTGAAGAAGGTTTTTCTCTTAATCTTTGCTTTTTATAATACTTTATTTTACCCTGTCATTCCTACTATGTCAATATGAATGTTTCAAACATGTAATACGTTTTATTATTTTCGATCCATAAAATTCCTCTCAACATGGTAGCAGAGCGTTTAATTATATTGGAAACGATTGACTAACGTATCAAGTAAGGTTTAAACAAATAATTTGCAAAAAAATAGTTACCACATTTTTCAAGAAAAATCTAACGAAGGCCTATCAAAATGTCGACTTCGTCTACGAGTTGCAAAATTGATATCGGTCGTTTAGAAGGTGAAGAAAATTGGTCTACATGGCGCTGCAAGGTACTGTTGCTTTTAAGGGGTACTCCCGGCGGGTTGGATGCTATAAATGGAAATCTTATAGAACCTTTAAAACCAGCTACTACAGCAAGTGCAGACGTTAAAGCAAATTATGAAAAAACTTTAGAAGCATATCATAAGATAGATAGTACGGCGATGCTTATTTTGATGGCTAATATGTCTGATGCCACTTTACAAAAGGTCATGAGATTCTCAACAGCCAAACAGGTTTGGGATGAATTGCACACTTTGTTCAATGGAATATCTGAAGACAAAAGCTATTCACTATGCTACAGTTTCTTTGGCTATAAAAAAGATCCCTCACATGACATGTCAATGCATATATCCAAACTAAAAAATATATGGCATGAATTGAAAATGGAACTTCAAAAAGGTGAAACCAAATATGATCTTCCAGAGTTATTACTAATCTGCAAGATTTTGGAAACTTTACCCGACGAGAAGTACTTCTCCTTCAAGTCTAGTTGGATGCTAATGTCAAGAAAAGATCGAAATATAGACAATCTGACAGCACAAGTATGTGCTTACGAACGTTCACTTTTGACCAAAGAAGGTACTACTGAAGCACAAGCTCTAGTTGTGCAAAACAAGTTTATGCATAAGAAAAAGTGTGGATATTGTGGACTATATGGACACAAAGTTAAAAAATGTCGTAAGTGGTTATTGGACGGGAAACCTCCTAAAACGCCTGGCCCACCGACAAGTCAAGCTAAAAATACAAATCTGACCCTCTCATTAATGGAAGTTGTTACAAATGAAGTCGTAAATATTATTGAAGAAGATCTTGACAGTTGGTTTGTTGACAATGGTGCTACAAGTCATGTCAGCAGTCGAAACGACATATTTTCCAGCTTTCAACATTTCAGCAATAATCAAACAGTAACAACTGCAAATGGCTCCACAATTCAAGCTATTGGCAAAGGTACAGTTGATTTGATAGCAGACGTTCGCGGTCAGACACACAACATTAGACTGTGTGACGTATGGTATGTTCCAGAAATAAAGAAAAACTTATTTTCCGTACTTGCTGCGCAAGATAAACTTGAGAAGAGTGTCTTTACATCTGAAAGAGAAATTTGTCAATTGATAGTTGATGGAAAAATTAATTTAATTGGCACAAGAGTCAAGAATGGAGGCCTATATAAACTAAAGGTAAAGACAATTATAAATTCAACTCCTGAATTGAACTCACTGTCAACGAAAAATATTTTACAACTCTATCATGAAAGATTTGCTCACCAGCATAAAAGACATGTGAAGCAATTGATTGAAAAGGAAATTGGTATAAAAGTCAAACTCGATTCTGAATTATGTACAGGATGTGTTTATGGTAAAACACATAGATATAAATTTGGAACCAGAGATCGAGCTAAAGCACCAGGAGAAATCATTCACACTGATGTATGTGGTCCGTTCCCTAATTCATTTCAAAAGTTTCGTTATTTTGTTTTATTTAAAGACGATTTCAGTAAGTATCGTCATGTTTATTTCATCAAACACAAGTCTGAAGTGAAGGATAAACTTGTGGAAATGATAAACGAAACAAAGACTACTGGTCATATTATAAAGACAATTCTCAGCGATAATGGAGGAGAATTCCAAAATGAAGCTGTAAAGAAAATCTTAAATAATCATGGCATCCAACACCGTTTGACAATGCCGTATACGCCGGAACAGAACGGGTGTAGTGAGAGAGACAACAGAACTTTGGTAGAAGCTGCTCGTACTATGATGCACGCTCACGAAGAACTTCCACTCTCCTGTTGGTCTGAGCTTGTCAACACGGCTGCTTATGTTCTGAATAGAACTGGACCGACTTCTATAGAAGGAAAATCGCCATTTGAGTTATGGTTTTCAAAGAAACCATCAATCAAACATTTGAGAATCATTGGTAGTGAATGTTATGCTCATGTTCCAAAAGTAAAGAGAACGAAAATGTCCAGAAAAGCTCAAAAATGTATTCTCATTGGTTATGATGGTGATGACGGTTATCGGTTACTAAGCATAAACAATAAATCGGATCCAACACTGATAAGGTCAAGAGACGTAATATTCAACGAGTCAGTCATCAGATCTATTGGATTGGAGTCAGATGTCTCTGAAACAGAAAAACAAAGTCCAATGGTTGACATGGAGGTTCTTTTTCCTAAAACTACAGAAAATCATCCAATGTTAGATGCAAGGGAGGATATTTTACAAGACGCAACTATTTCAGATATGCCTCAAACATTGAATGATGGTGCGAGTTTTGAAGAAACAATTCCCAATTTGCCTACAATATCGGATGAACTTAGTCGAAATGAAGAAGATTCTAATGAGTCCTATATTACGCCTGAATTATCAGAAGTTGATTCAGATGAAGACGATGAACAAGGAAATTCTACGATAAATCTAAGAGATAGATCGACATTGCGACCACCACAACGATTTGAAGATTTTATTATGTCTACTATTGTTAGTGATTTTGGTGAACCCAAATCATATAAAGAAGCGATAAAAAGTCCTCAGAAAGCGGAATGGTCAAAAGCAATGGAAAGCGAACTAAAATCTCTACGAGATAATAAAACTTGGATTTTGGTGGATAAACCAAAAGACAGAAAACTGATTTCTTGTAAGTGGGTGTTCAAAGTTAAAACCCATGCTGATGGAAGTCTTGACAAACATAAGGCGAGATTAGTAGTAAGAGGTTATACACAAAAGAAAGGAGTTGATTATAGTGATACATTTAGCCCTGTTGCTAGAATGGCCACAATAAGATCGATTCTTAGCATCGCTGCAAATGAAGGGTTAACCCTCAGGCAGTTTGATGTAGCAACTGCATTTTTGAATGGTTCATTAGATGAAGATATCTACATGAATCAGCCAGAAGGATACAGTGATGGTACGACTAAAGTATGTAAGTTGAAGAGAAGTTTATATGGTCTCAAACAAGCTCCAAGATGTTGGAACAAATGTATTGTTGATTATTTAAAAGTTTTAGGATTCAAACAATGTGACACAGATCCATGTTTGTTCATTAGAAACCGACTTAACAACAAGATAATTCTTGGACTCTATGTTGATGACGGGTTAATTGCTTCAACGAACCCAAAGGAATCTGAAACGTTTTTGGCAGAATTGAAACGGAAGTTCAAGATAACCACAAAACCAGCTTCTTACTTTCTGGGTTTGGAAATCTTCAACAACAACAACGATGGTTCCATCAAAGTCTCTCAAAAACATTATGCTAAAAGACTACTGAAACGCTTTGGTATGAGTGATTGTAAACCCGTTAGTACTCCAATCATCAAAGAAGCACAACCATGCTCAGTAAAAGAGGATGATGTTAAATTTCCCTACCGTGAAGCCGTTGGTGCGCTAGCTTATTTAATGACAGGTACTAGACCGGACATATCATACGCTATTAGTGTCGTATCCAGGAAACTTACAAATCCCTCTTTAGAAGATGTTAACAAGGTTAAATGCATACTTCGTTACATTCAGGGAACCCTAGATACAGCAATTGTATACAAAAAAGGATACAAAACTGGAATCTTGGAATGTTTTAGTGATTCTGATCATGGTGGAGATTTCGATACAGGACGCTCTACTTCTGGAATCTTATGCGTGTATGCAGGAGGAGTAATCTCTTGGGCAAGTCGTAAACAGACTTCTGTAGCTATCTCAAGCACCGAAGCAGAACTTGTTGCAGCTAGTGAAGCAGCTCGTGAGATTGTTTGGCTGAAGAGACTTTTCAATGAAATTACTACTTTGATAGAAGTCCCTACTTTACAAGTTGATAATGATGCTGCTATAAAGCTTGCACAAAACCCAGAGCTACATCGTCGCACAAAGCACATTTCTATTAGACATTTTTATGTAAGGGAATTAGTTACTGAAAAAGAACTTCAAGTTAAGTATGTTCCCACAGAATACCAGTGTGCTGATATTTTGACTAAGCCTGTGCATAAACCCAGACTGGATCTAATTTCAGGAATGGTGGGAAGTATACGATAAAGATTATCGAAAAAGGGAGGATGTTGAAGAAGGTTTTTCTCTTAATCTTTGCTTTTTATAATACTTTATTTTACCCTGTCATTCCTACTATGTCAATATGAATGTTTCAAACATGTAATACGTTTTATTATTTTCGATCCATAAAATTCCTCTCAACAAGATTCCATAGCGGGCAAGGTTTGTGTTGAACGTTGCGGTCCAGCCTTAGACTATATTAAACAATAATCTTCGTAACACATATTAAAGTCTCGTTGTGTAAAGTGTCGCTCGAAACGTGAATAACGAAACTTCGTCGAATTGTAGTAGCAGCCCAGTTGTGTGACGGCTGTGTGATGTGTATCAGTGAAATTGCATTTGTGTGCGCTTACACACTACAAAGGATGTTACATTTTCTATAGCTATAATAAAATTATGTTTTTAGAATGTATTTAATTTTTTTTCTGTGATTTAATCTTTAATTGTGCATGGCAGATTATTAATGAGGTGAGAAATCATGAATTGAGAGGTTCTTACGCCGTATACGTTATTGTCTATAGGTACAAGTAGTTTTCTATTTTTATGCTTCCGGTGAATATAGAATGACTTATAATATAGGAGATTGGATATCTGTTCGGAAGTGTTTTTGTTTGAGAAGTATATTGAATTGAACTTTTTTATGAACCGGAATAATGTTACACGTGTTTAAATAACCCCAGTGGGTCACCTGAGTATGTATTTTTAATTTTAGGAGGTACAATAATTTTCAGTATTCTATTCTGTATGTTGTATATGTCGTCAAGATACGTTTAGTAAGTTTATCCGTAGCTGATAAGTACTTCGCTGCAGCACTGCTCTGCACCTCCGTAAATGAATTAGGTAGTGATGGTCGCTCAGATACCACGTCGCGCTGCACCTCTGTAGTGTGGTCCCAGCTTTAGGGCGCATGGATAGCGTTATGCCACAATATGTTAGCTTGTTAACGTATTCATTTTCTATTACATCTATTTTCAATAAAATTGATTTATGGTGTTTCATGCAATTTATTTCAGTAGATTGGAATACTACTAATAACTACTTCTTACGGCGGTCTAATCGCTTTCAGCGATAAGACCGCCAATTCTTACTTTATTTTGATTTGTGTTTCCGTTTTAACTATTTTTTATATATAAGGTGTTTCAATAAAGTGTTTCTATCTACCTATCTATCTATTTACAAAATAGATAAGTAAATTACATATCTTACTATAAACAGTATAATTTGTATATTCTATTCATGGAAAATATTTAATGAGGTACATCATCTTCTAGTAGAAAAACGAAACGATAATCAATACTTTTTTTTTATTGAGTTTTATAAACATTTAATATGAGTTTTAAGCCCTCGACAGACCTAACGCGGGGCGGTAGCGTGGCGTGGCGGGCGCGGGGCGTGAGCAGTGCGGTGGCCTTCACACCGAATGCCAAAATGGCGGCGCGTGTGAGGCGCGGGCCCGCCGCCAGCGTTGCCATATATACAGATTTTACCGTATTTATACCGATTTCCGATGTGCGATACAGATTATATATAGAATTTTCACATTCTAGTGAACAAATTGCCGCAAGTTGCTTAAAAATGGCACATATCAAAATAAATTACCCACTCAAATGCCGTCCGTAATAATAATGCTTATGACTTCTGAAATAAATAAATATTGTTTTGTGTTGGGATTCGGGGGTAGACCCGTCGCAACAACAACGCTCGACAATAAATTTTGTTTTAAAATTGGATTTCACAAGTTTTTTCGCATAAATCAAAAAAAAAAAAAAACTGCAAATAACTGCAGTGTAAAGTACTGTCCACTGATACAGTATCGGTTATCCCGTCAAAAGAAGATTTGTGCAGTTTTTTTTCATGTCTTAACGGGAGCCCTCGGATTGCCCACAAATATTCACTCAAGCGATCGAAGCTTTTGGAGTTCACAGTGTTGCGTTGTGCAGTTCAATGCGGGTGTGATGATTGTGTCATATTGAATGGGGGCCAAATGGATGGGAAATCTTTATTTTCCCAAGAAAACCCCATTTAATTTCTTCTCAAACAGCGCCATCTATGCCAAGGGTGGTGATTTACACTGGCGTGCACTGAAAAGGCGCATGCGCTGATATCTGTCACGATGGATCTGCATTAATTTGTGAGGCAGCGGGTCTACACAGGATTTCGGCATAGAAAGCTTTATTAGTTCCGGCAATCCAACACAGGGGGCGTATCCTGTGATGTTTAATGATGCTCGATTTGAATGTTTTAATGATATTTCGTAGGTCTACCAATGACTTTTTAACTGAATACTGACGATTCATTAATTTTTAACTATTTAATTTATTTGTTTTAATTATTGTACCTACTTGAGTATTTTAGTAAATATCTTTGTCTGGTGATTTATGTTTACTAAATTAAAATGTTATTTATTTTGTTATTAATGATTTATAATGTACCCAAACTTATTTGATGTTACCTATACTGTAGGTATGCTTTTAATTGTTCATATTTAATGTAAGTAATTTATTTTAACACAAGCCTTATTGCCGCCTTGTCAATTATTACTGATAATTTTAATTCATAATTTAGGTTATTTTAAGTCTAATTAGTACCTATACCTAGATAATATTAATTTTTATCATCTAATTGTGACGTCCATGTTAGTAGGATTATTATTTATTATATATATTTTTTTTGTTGCTAAAGGTAAACAAGTTCAAATGAGTAACCTATCAGTGCCCCTAACTTGTGTCCTGTGCTCTGGATCTACTCGCACTTTCAGCGAACATGGGCTCAAAGTCCATATAGGCCATAAGCACAAGGATGTGAGACAATCAGTCCTCACTGCACACACTTCACGGACCTCACCTACAGTTCCAGCTAGCCAGCTAGCCAGTCCGACGTCGCAGGCACCGTGCGCCTGTCCTCTAGATGGTCTTGCGTTATTGAAAGGGAATACGCCGGTGCTTCGACATGTTCCCAAGGGCGCTAGGAACCAAGCTGCGGGTAAGCTCAGTGAGATCATCGAGAAGTGTGTCAGCTGCAATGGCGTAGGGGACTGGTTTTCGCTCCTAACCTTTGCTTATGTTGCACTTCGTGTTCCATCAAAAGATGCGCCGGGCAACGTGACTGCGAAGGTGAAGAATAATATCGAGTTATCAGGGTCAGAGCAGCATTTGGACGTGTCCAGCAGTGCAAGAGTGGGCAGGTCGCGTACGGTGGAAAAGGCTATCGAGTCCAAGGTTTTTGAGGGAGATTTGCGTGGAGCTGTCCGACTGCTAGTCTCAGACGACTCTTTTGCGCAAAATGACTCCGTTACGCTGGCTGCCCTGGAGCATAAGCACCCGAGCCCCTCTCGCCCACTGAATTTCCCACCTGCTCCCGACGCGACGTCCACCCCGGTGTCTGTTTCGGTGGAGGATGTCACGATGGCCCTCAGCTCATTTTACAGTGGTTCAGCTGCTGGGCTGGATGGGATCCGCCCTGGCCACTTAAAAGAGTTGACGTCGGCATCAGCCGGCGAAAACGGCCCACGTTTGCTACAAAGTCTCGGAAAACTCGTCAACTTTCTACTTAGTGGCCAGGTCAATGTAGAGGTCTGCCCTTATTTATATGGGGCCTCTCTTTGTGCTCTGGCCAAGAAAGATGGAGGGGTGAGGCCCATAGCTATTGGCAGTGTATTTCGGCGGTTGACGGCCAAGCTGGCCTGCGGGGCGGTTAGAGAACATATTGCAGAATATCTACAGCCACATCAGCTGGGGTTTGGGACGCAACGAGGGTGCGAGTCTGCCATTCATGCGACGCGTGCTTTCGTGATGGATCTATCAAACTCGCATTGTGTGGTTGTCAAGCTGGATGTGCGCAATGCTTTTAACACCATAGAGCGGGACGTCCTCTTAAGTGAGGCCAGAGAGAAAATTCCAAAAGTCTATCCCTTTCTTCAACAATTGTATTCTTCCCCTTCGAATCTATTCTTTGGCAATAACCTTATTTCTTCACAGGTCGGAGTTCAGCAAGGGGATCCGCTGGGGCCACTCGTTTTCAGCCTAGCTATCCACAAGATTATATCAGAATCCAAAGCTGGTCTGAATTTGTGGTATCTGGACGATGGCACCATTGGGGGTTCACCTGAAGTGGTTTACCAGGATCTGGAGGTTCTTGTTCCTCGTCTTAAAGAACTGGGTATGGAAGTGAATTCATCCAAATGCGAGTTCTTCCCCTGCAGTGCTGCGGCTTGTTCACAATTCGCACGTTTCAGTGATCTATTACCAGGCCTGAAAGAGATTTCCTCCAACACTTTCACCCTCCTGGGTTCTCCTATTTTCCTGGACGCTGTACCAAACGCTATTAGTTCGCGAACGCAGCTCCTCCTGGCCGCCCAGAAACGTCTAAAGCATCTTTCCGCACATGTGGCATTAGTGCTGTTGCGAATGTGTTTTGCGCTTCCCAAGATTACATATCTACTGCGAACTGCCCCAACCTGGATTTGCAACAATGAGATCTCTTCTTTTGATGATTCATTAAAGTCTGCTGTTGAATTGATACTTAATGTCTCCATGAATGAATTGCAGTGGACCCAAGCGGCTCTTCCAATCCGCTACGGGGGTCTCGGGGTGAGACGTGCTGGGGATTTGGGCTTGCCGGCTTTTCTTGCGTCGGTGCACGGGGTGGCGGACCTTGTCGCTATTATTCTTAACCCGAATGGTGGCGAGGCGAGTATACCTTTTGTGCCTGAGGCGGTATCAGCTTGGTCGGCTCTTAACCCGGGTGTGCTTGTCCCTACGACTCCCCAAATCCAGCGAGCTTGGGATGAAATTGGAGCGAGACGAGCTCACAAGCAGTCTTTAGATGGCGCTACGTGGGCGGACTTGGCCAGACTCCGTGCTGTGTCACAGACAGAATCCGGGGCGTGGTTACACGCGTTGCCATCGCCTCACCTGGGCACTTTACTTGACGATGACTCTCTGCGTGTGGCAGTGGCCCTCCGTCTGGGCTGCAAGGTGTGTGAACCCCACATATGCACCTGCGGCTCGATGGTGGAGAGCGACGGCCACCACGCATTGAGTTGTCGTCGTTGCACTGGGAGGTTTTCACGCCACCACGCCTTAAACGACATAGTGCGGAGAGCTTTAGTGTCAGCAAACGTACCGTGCCTACTGGAGCCACCTGGTCTGTCCAGGTCGGACGGCAAGAGGCCGGACGGGCTGACCTTGGTACCCTGGAAAAATGGCAAGTGCCTAGTGTGGGACGCCACGTGCGTCAGTACTGTTGCCGCCAGTCACCTTTGTCGCACCGTCCACTTACCGGCGGCTGCTGCAGAAGATGCCGCTAACATGAAGCGTCAGAAATACGCAGCGATGGAGCCCAATTAATTGTTTGTCCCCATCGCTGTGGAGACCATGGGGTGTTGGGGGACTGAGGCCAGGGCTCTGATAGGCGAAATAGGGCGCAGGTTGAGAGAGAAGACGGGTGACTCCCGCTCCGGATCGTACCTGGTACAAAGATTGGCTATTGCCATACAACGCGGCAATGCCACTAGCGTTATGGGTACCTTTGCACCCGGTGCGGTAAGGGGTGGGTTATTCAGTTAATTTTAGGAATTATATATGGATAAATATTTTTTTTTATTTATATTTAAATTAAATTTGACTATGAATTTTGTAATTTGATCATTGTTTATATTGACTTTATGTTTAAATTAATTTTTCTATGTGAATTTTAATATTGTTATGTAACTTAATTAAAATTAATTAGCTAAAATACAGAAATATGGTAGTTATTAGACAATACTGATTTAACTAAAAAGTTTTGTGTTGTACTATTATTAAATGTTGTTTACAATATATATTCTTTATGGTAAATTTATTTAATAAACAATTTTTTTACCAGATTCTAGTGCCAGCTTAGAGAGAATCTTATTATCTATACATTTTATGAAGACAGAACAACGCAATAGACCTTATAAAATTACTATTGAAGGTTTTATGCATGGAAAGCAACTGATTGGTGTTTTTTTTTTTGCTATAGCCTAGCTAGATATTTATGATGCTGTTTTTGAAGCGCTTTTTAGGGAAGTTTACTTATTCATTTTAACTGATTAGCTAAGTTAAACAACGTTCGCCGCCCTCATGACTTGGATGGGTGACCGCTATTGCATAATATCGTTGCACCGAGTTTAACAAGTTATTTCAAACTTGAGTGTTGAATTTGGTAAAATAATTTTTTCGCTCTTTTGTGTCCATTTCTACTTCCGTGATTAGTTGTCATTCACTTTCGCTGAATATATCATCAAGATAAGAAAATATTTTTAGCTATTGAAGTGTAACTCAAAAACGGATTGATCGATTTTGATGAAATTCAAATGGGATCACACGGAAATCATCAGCTTTCAGATAAAAAAAAACATCAAAATCGGTTTACCCAGTCAAAGTTCTGATGTAACAAACATAAAAAAATACAGATGTATTGAGTACCTCCTACTTTTTTTAAGTTAGTAAAATTTTAATATAGTGTCTAATGTTGTATATAGATAATGACACAGAAACCTTCGTGCACAAGTCCGACTCGTATGTAGCCAATTTTTTTCTTACGTTTGAATTACCTCCGTTTTGGTAGAAAATCAAAAACTGATTCGACATTTTTTTTAATGTAAATACTCACAAAATTTCACGATGTTTAGTTGAGAACTGCGATCTGTAGGGGAGAATACCTGGACAGATAGGAAAACATTTCTGTCCAATCTGAAACGGAGACGCTTTGTGCTCACTTAGTAATAATGTCGATTTGTTTCGTCCGGCACTCATTTCCTCCTCAATTTGCTATTCCTAAAAAACCAAAGTCATTCAAATCCAAACAATATCAATCTTCCAATCAGTATGAAACGCAGTCTATAAAGAAAAGCTAAAGCCAGTAGTTAGTTAAAATCCAAGTGTAACTCCTACTCTAATTAGTCGATGTCTCGAACTTCGGGTCCGAAAGAAAGGTATCCGCAAAACACGTATTGACTTACTTTTGTCTTACTACTACTTCTTTACTTCGTTCTTAGCATAGACTTGCAAGCATTTGCCTGCGTAGATTCTGAATATATTTTTTAATCGGATTCGTATGGTTTGTACATTTTTATATATGAAATGATTATTTATTCGTTTGCTTATAAGTAGTCAGTTGAGTTCTAAATATGCATAAAGAACACAAATACTAATGAGGATATAAATACTTATGGAGAACAAAGACATTACCGTAAATCCTAAATATCTTACCTGTATTTTTTAGAACAGTAGCGACACCTCTCGCCGAGTAGTAGCGGCCCTGTAGCGACACCTCTTGCTGAGTTCTATAACTAGGCTTCTCAGTCTTACCATTGGAAAATAGTAATTAATTTTTCTGAGATAAGACTTAAAATTGATTGAAGAATAATAGCGTTCGCAGAGTAGTATGGAAGATTCCATAGCGGGCAAGATTTGTGATGAACGATGCTGTCCGACCATAGACAATATCAAACAACGAACTTCGTACCGCAAAATTAAATTTTCGTTGTCTAAAAGGTCGCTCGAACACCCAAAACGAAACTTCGTTGAATTGTACTAGCGGCCCTGGTCCGAAATATTCTTAAAAAACATACAATAATCAAACACTCTTGACAATCATTTTTCTATATGGCAGGTATACGATTATTTTACAGTTATAGAACCCAATATCTCTTTCATTTCGAAAAGTTAGTAAAAACTGACTGGACAAAAAAATTCAATACATATATCAAACCTGCTCATAAAATTTCATGAGAATTGGTTGAGAAATGGCACCCTGGGCTGCTACTACAATTCAACGAAGTTTCGTTTTTCGTGTTCGAGCGACACTTTAGACAACGAAAATTTAATTTGTGGTACGAAGTTCGTTGTATGATATAGTCTATGGTCGGACCGCATCGTTTATCGCTCGGAGGAAATATTACAATTGATATTTGAGTGATATTTCCTCCGAGGTTTACCGCAAATCTTGCCCGCTATGGAATCTACATACTACTCCGTGAACACTAATATGCCCCAATCAGTTATAAGAGTAATTAAAGAACATTTTCCCATGGTAAGCGTCTAAGAATCCTAGTTATGGAGCTCTCAGCTACTCAGCGAGAGGTGTCGCTAGGTGTTCTAGAAAATATAGGTAAGATATTTAAAGTTTACGTGAATGTCTTTGTTCTCAATAGGAATTTATATTCTCATTAGTATTTGTGTTCTTTCTGCATATATAGAACTTGACTTTTAAACGAATGAATTATAATTTCATATGTAGAAACTGTACAACATACAATAATCAAACACTCTTGACAATCATTTTTCTATATGGCAGGTATACGATTATTTTACAGTTATAGAACCCAATATCTCTTTCATTTCGAAAAGTTAGTAAAAACTGACTGGACAAAAAAATTCAATACATATATCAAACCTGCTCATAAAATTTCATGAGAATTGGTTGAGAAATGGCACCCTGGGCTGCTACTACAATTCAACGAAGTTTCGTTTTTCGTGTTCGAGCGACACTTTAGACAACGAAAATTTAATTTGTGGTACGAAGTTCGTTGTATGATATAGTCTATGGTCGGACCGCATCGTTTATCGCTCGGAGGAAATATTACAATTGATATTTGAGTGATATTTCCTCCGAGGTTTACCGCAAATCTTGCCCGCTATGGAATCTACATACTACTCCGTGAACACTAATATGCCCCAATCAGTTATAAGAGTAATTAAAGAACATTTTCCCATGGTAAGCGTCTAAGAATCCTAGTTATGGAGCTCTCAGCTACTCAGCGAGAGGTGTCGCTAGGTGTTCTAGAAAATATAGGTAAGATATTTAAAGTTTACGTGAATGTCTTTGTTCTCAATAGGAATTTATATTCTCATTAGTATTTGTGTTCTTTCTGCATATATAGAACTTGACTTTTAAACGAATGAATTATAATTTCATATTTAGAAACTGTACAAACAATACGAATCCGATTAAAAAAAACAATCTCCACAGGCAAATTCTTGCAAGTCTATGCTACGAACGAAGTTAACAAAAGTAAGTCAATACGTGTTTTGCGGATATATCTTTCAGACCCGAAGTTCGATACTTCGACGAATTAGAGTATCTGGCTCGATCAATTAGAATCGATTCTTCTACACAACTATTTTAAAAGTAATAAGCCTTAGCTTTAACATTTCAGACTATACTACACGCTGTGTTGAATTAGATTTGAAAATTGATTACGAACTTTACATATATAAACCGCAACCACATGCATACAAATTTGTACAGAGCAGAGCTTCCAAAAAACAACATAGTAGTTCTTTGATTTTATCCTCATGAAAACATCGAAACCATAAACAAAACTAGTAACACCGAAGGAGCACGTGACCCGCGCGGCAGCTTTAACATTTCAGACTATACTACACGCTGTGTTGAATTAGATTTGAAAATTGATTACGAACTTTACATATATAAACCGCAACCACATGCATACAAATTTGTACAGAGCAGAGCTTCCAAAAAACAACATAGTAGTTCTTTGATTTTATCCTCATGAAAACATCGAAACCATAAACAAAACTAGTAACACCGAAGGAGCACGTGACCCGCGCGGGTGCGGCGCTCTTGCCAACGCGGGTGGCGTGCGCGGGCGGCGCGCGCGGGTGCTCGGTGTGAAGGCCTCCATACAATCCCATACATTACAGATTGCGCGGGACAGCCAACCGCGCACGCCCCGCGTCCGGTGTGCAGAGGGCTTTAGCGACATTTACCGGATTTTTCTGACACGATTTCTTTCCATATCTAGAAGAATTTCTTTAACTGTCTAGAGACTTTTAAATTTGTTGAACGGCAACACTGTGTAAGATTAATCTGTGGAGCCATAAAGTAACCAAAGATTACTAAAAAGTAACTTTGTATTGGTTTTTTGTAGATCAAGTTTATGATAGGAATAATAAATAAATAATTGATATTAGCAATTCAAATAATGTTTATAACAAACATCTTGTTGAAAAAAGCGAAAAGCAAGTAAGTTTCATATATTATCTTACATTTATTAATAAATATGGTGCTTTATTCTGCCACTAAGTAATAGTTTTCGTTAAATTTTTTTACAGGCAACTTATGGTTCTGATGGAGAGTGTAGTGTCTGGTCATCAAGTTACAAGAATCCGAGAACGGCTGGGTGATAAATTAGAGTTGAAATTATTCGATCCCTACAGTAAGTAAATTGTATAACCTCGAAATTTTATATAAGTTACGGCTAAAGGTAGGTGTGAACATAAACTTACGATTAGCCGGCTAAACATAAGTGTAACCACAGGCCCTTGGCAAAAAATGTAGAAGCAAAAGAAAACATTGTATTTGTAATAATTTGATCTGAAAACTTTTATGAAAATAATTATCACTCTTATTAGAGATATGTAAGTATTCAAAATTACAAAATAAAACTTGTGCAGTTTTGATTACTTATTATTTACTTAAACCTGCAATTATAACAATTTAGTCATTACAGCAAAATAATTAGTAGCATTGGACTGTGATAAACCTGAGTGGCATTTCGAATTACAGAGAACATTAATGTTGTCATAGGTTTTCGCGATTATTACACATAGTAATTATACAGAGAATATTATTTATTTGGCAGTGTCATTTATCCATAGAAAACATTTTTAGCCCTTCCTTTCCGCTTAATCTGCACATTTACCGGCTAAAGATGAAAAGTCACGACGCAAATTAACTTGAAATCAAACTTTAGCTGCTTCTTGAAGATAAACCTAGGCGTTGTTTTATACATAATTTTTGTATTATATTTTTGCCTATAGCTGTACTATTATATTCTTGTTCTATTAGGGGGTGATATTATGTCCTGCATTGACATCCTGCTTGGGGTGTTTTATGCATTTGCTCCACCAGCTATTAGCCAAGGCATCCCAACCAATTCCTTGATATAGCAAGGAAGGGCTTTGGGTCACTAGCATAGCTGCTCTAATATGTGATAGTGATAAGGATGTAATTGATAAGAATGACTCTTGTAGGCCTTTTGTAATTATTTTTTGTTCATTGGATTTGCTTGCAGGAGTAAGGAGGAGCACATGCTCCACAGACTAATTTTTTTGCATACGGCTTCTACATAGAGGACTGTCTGTTCCTCCGCTTTGTGCAGAAAATTATTCATTGTTACAGTGACCTGTACTGAGGGTCATGACAATGCGCAGTTCTCATGCAGATACCTCACATACTCAGCTATAACATCCTTTGTTTTTCTTATTCAACCTTTTGAACAGTTTGCAACACATCTGAATCTTTTTCTTTATATATGCTAGATAAGCCTTTAACCACAATTTCACCTGATGTTAAGTGATGATATGGTCGAAGGTGTTAACAGGCTTAACCTAGAATTACTGGCTCTCAAGGACAACTGCCAGAACACACCGTTAGATGCTTCGGATTGATGATATTAAGCATTTGGTTTATGGCACACCCACCCTTAATGGGGGAGGCTGTGTTCAGCAGTGGACAATCCGGCTGATACAGTACAGTACTGTGATGTTGGGCAGCCTTAAAACTGATGTAATAGGCAATTAAATGTATTTGTAGCAATATTAGAAATAGAGCAGCAAATTGTGATCCAGTTTATATCAACTTTGCTCGCTTGGCATTGCTGTGGTCAACAGTAACTTTATATGCTCCTTCTAACTTTGCTCCAAGTCACACTTATATATTATGACCTTGCCCTAGTGAAATGATTGAAACTTTAATTATTCTTATGCTAACTGATTGTATAAACTTGCTGACTGCATATGATTTTGCACTTATACTGAACTGAAATAACTGTTTATCTTCTGTAAATCTTTGATTTGCTTGCGGACCATGTATTGCTGGTTCTTTTTATGGCTGACAAAATTATATAAATTAACCACATAAAACGGTTATGTGGTTAATTTATATGCTGTAGAAGTTGGAGCAAGGTGTATACCAGGGAAATCCCTATACAACCTACTAAAAGACCTTGGCCTGTCAAGAACAACCATAACTTCCATCCTAGAATGTGTATGCACGGTGGCATTCGTAGGATCTTACCAAATTTGGTTAGGCTGGGGAGGAGGCTCGAGCGATTAAGGAGAGCATTGTTGACATCATTATGGGGTCTCATAATCCTACTCCCTTGGTTGCAAGTTCTGGCGCCTGTGACTTGGGCCTCTTCCAACACTTGGCCTTTGCAACACTATGGTCCCGGCACCCACATGGTAAAGCCATGGAATGCTAATTAATTTGTCTCAAAATATATTATTTCTTAATGAGCAATTATTAAATCAAAATAACAATATATTACTTGCCATTAGAGTACTTCATTTTTTAAATTTATAGGAACAGTTTTTTTACTAGCCAAAATAATGCAAAAATTTCTGGCATACTGGTATTAGACAGCATTGCGCATGCCCACTAAACATGCCAAATTGTAGCATATTACAGTTTTAAGTCATAAATCTTTTTATGGTAACATCAACAATTATTTCCCAATGACTAATGAATGACGCTTATTTTGTTTTCAGTTCAACATGAAAGTTTATACAAAGAAAGAAAGAAGATCAGAAGTATGAAATCAAAGTAGGTAATTAGTAAAAAAACTTTGTTATAATTAAAATAAAAAAGGAGCACTATTATGATGATATGGCATATTGAAAGTTTTTTACTGTATGTAGAGAAAACATTTTATAAATAGCCAATTATAATATAATATAGGTACACATTTTAGCCATCAACTTTGGTCTACATACCTGTGAGTATTAACGGACTGCATACTATTTTTTAACCTTGACCAAAGCAAGGTTTATAAGTTTAAAGTCACCGTTAAAATAATACAATTACAGTAAAAAAAACGTAAATTTGGGGAATGTGGGTTCGATCCCAATCGAGGTGAGAAATTTTGTACACAAAATTATATATTTATAAATATATTGCTTGGTAAGATAGCCCAGTGCCGAAGGGTATGATGATGTAGTCTTTTTGCATACAATCCACCTGCTCAGTTATTAATATCTCATAAATATTATTATAAAAACTAAAGTAGTGTATTATTGGGCATTCTATATCACCTCTTGTTCCTTCGAATCACTTTGTTCGCCTCCGTCATCCGGTGGGATAGAATGTCCAATAATACGGTCGAGAACTCGTTTAGCAAGTAAAGTAAATAATGAAGCGCCAACTGAGTTCTCGGCCGTATTATTGGATTGAATATTTAAAGAATACCCAATAATACACTACTAACTAACACGGCTTTTTCTCATTTTAGTAAATAATACGGGATATATCAAGTTAATAAGTCAGTTAGCCCCGACGTTAGTTTCGACCACATCCGGTAGTTTTTTTTCTAGTAAAGCTAGGGACGCTTGCGTTCACGCACCAAGCTATAACGTTACGTGCACTACGATTATAGCGCGATACGAAAAGACTACCGGATGTGGTCGAAACTAACGTCGGAGCTACCTGACTTATTAAGTGTGTTATCCCGTATTATTTATAGAACCTCATTAACTGTTTTTATATACGTGTTATACATTTTATAACTAAATATGATCTGAAAACCATGCGAGTTATGTTATAAGTACTCGTTACGTATTTGTAATTCCATGTCAACCAATTAAATGTACAGTGCATGTTTCTTAAACAAAGATTTGTGTATGTGCCTTTCCTTTGCGTGGAGCCGCGAATGACCCGTAATAACGAGTCTTTGTTGAATGTGTCGTAAAACACGACTTGTTATAATTTCATTATAAAGGTAGTGCTTTAACCATGCACTATGGATATTGTCAGTATTTTATATTATACAAACCATTTGATAATAAAAACTACTTCAAAATCTGTCCAGTGCTCTTTGAAGATAGATATAATTCATAAGTTGGACCCTCTGTCCTACCATGAGTTAATGCTTTAACCAACGAATAAATATGTCGAAAAAACTCTCATACAGTTACCGCTTTGATTTCAGACTCATCAAGTTCAAAGACGAACAGTCTTCTAATTCAATTAGATTGGTTAATTGATTTGGCCCTTAGAAATTATAGCATCCGATTGGTCACGTCAAGGTAACGTTGTTGCGCTGCACGGTACACTTTTTAAACTACGCCCGCTGCGGTCTCTTTGAGATTGACTTACGTTTCTATACATATTTATTCTCAAACTTTAATACATTGTAGGAATGAAAAAGATTTTCATTTTGAAATTCGAACTCCATAGGGCGTCGTTCTCAAGCGAAAATGTCAAAATTAAATTAATATCCGAATAAAGCCCCATATTTATGAATGATGACAGTTGAATGATATGTTGGTAGTCAAAAATAAGCTTCTCAATATGCCATATTTACCATTGTCAGGGTGATGTCGTGCTTATGTAATGTATATAGTAGGTAATGTAGATAAAAACAAATGTTATTGTATTTAAACAATAAACAAATATTTGAATACGATGTTTTTTACTATAAGTTTAAGAAATAGTAGAGTTGAACTAGGAATACTTTTTAACCTCTTACTTATACAATGTGTAACCATTAAATAACTTAGTTTAGCTTTGCTTGCGCACTGCCAAAAATTATAAATCACTTTCACTGAATTCACTGAATATAGGCATTGCACATTGATGGAGTGATTACCAATAAGGCCTTAGCGCCCGTTTATTGTAGTTATAAATGGATATACATATTTATAATTTCTAAGTGGCGTTATAAACGCGGCTAACCGTCAAGCGATGGCTCGGGTGAGAGGAAAGAAATTAAACCTAGAATATTATAAATAATAAAATGGTAAATTGTACATCGAGGGGAGAAAACGATTTATTTCTGTTCGAGAGTTTAAATACACCTACACTTACGAGGAAAATTAAATCATTATACGTTTTCTCGTACTTACCTCGAGACTTCTCAGGCAGTAAGTTCTTTATGACTTCTTGAGCTGCATTTCTTATTTCTGGGGGCGTCATCATTATAAAATCGTCACTTTCACTATCAGATGACATTTTGGAAAATTATTTAGAATAATGAAAAGCGTACAGTCCCACCAACTTATCTGTTCAGGCGGCAGAAAAAAGAACTACAACATTCCTTCAAATTGTGACAGTTTGTAGTTGATTTCCTTGGCCAACAGCGCCCTCGCAAACTGCACAGTTAAATTGGTGGTACTATACTGTTAAAAATTTAACCAAACATAACAAATTGCCGCGCTTTTTTCTCGTAGTGCAAAAAAAGGTTAAACCTCCTTTCATTGAAAGTACAAATAAAAATCACACCTCTTTTTTCTAATTATTTGATATAAAACCTTTTTGAGATAGATTTTTTTTAATGTAAGCAGTTAAAAACAAAAGAACGCTACCAGGGCATGTATGGATTTTCATACAACATTCCTTCACTGCTACGGAGGGAAGGAATGAAATCCATATAATTTTCCAGTTTCCACACCGATTATTAATGTATAGGGAGAAATGACGAACTTTCTAAGATGTTTTTGAACGAGTAATGAGACGTTTTATGAGTGGGAGTGGTATAAAAATATAAAGACCGCCTGTAGTGTGACGCTGAACAGACGCTGTTTTTTTTTATGTTTTGACGGAACAATCTCGAGGCCCACCTGACGTTAAGCGGACTAACCTTTGCCTATAACAGATGCATTTCGTCACAAGTCACGAATTGTACTGCGCCTGTCACCTTGAGACATAGTTGTTAAGTCTCATATGCCTGTAATTTTACTGGCTCTCAAGGACTACTGCCGGAACACACCGTTAGGTGCTTGGCGACAGTCTTTCTACTTGAGGGTGGTAGCTAGCCAGGCGGGCAATCGCAAAAAGCCCTTCCACCATGCGGTGAAGCTCAAGGCGGCGGTGGGGATCGAACCAGGGTACTGCGGCGCGGCAGTCCATAGCTATTACCGCTCGGCCATCATTGCTTCAATAAACACGTTTTCTATGCTGTAACATAAACATAAAAAATGCATAATAACATATTGTTTTAAATGTAGGGCCGGAGGTGCCATTATATGTTTGCTTCCCCCTCTTGCTCTACAGTTAGACGTTGATTATTTTTAAATAGAATTTTGGTCATGTGTTCTGGTTTTTATCGGTTAGCCTTTGTTAAATATCTCACCTGATGGTAATTGATAATGTGGTCGAAGATGTTGTTCAGGCTAACCTAGCATTACTGGCTCTCAAAGACAGCAGGCGGAACACATACCGTTAGGTGCTTGGCGGCAGGTTTTCTACTCGAGGGTGGTAGCTAGCCAGGGTGGCATTCGCAAAATGCCCTACCACCATGCTATAACAACTGCCATCCTAAGACAACTACCGGGACCGACAGACTTAATGTGCCCTCCGAAGCACGGAAGCGCTCAGTAGTAGGTAATGTCACTAGCGGTCACCGATCCAACTCATGACCGCGGCGGACGTTGGTTAACTTTGCATATGCTGATAAACTAACATGCTGATGTGCTCTTATTTTTGTCGGGCTGTACTGAGATATTTGTACAAAGTAAAATTTCTTGTTCGCATTGGCTGCTAGAATAGGAAATGATCTACTAGGACTCAAGTGATTGCTACATATTGCTTAAATTTAAGGATATAAATAATTATATATTATTAGTAACTACTAATTAATAAGGAACACATTGTTTACTACAGTATAATCATACGAATCGTAATGTAAATAGTAAATAAATAGACAAGAGTAAACCTGTCTATTCGAAGTCGCCGATGTTCTTGTAGCTTTGCACCTAAGGTGCGCCAAGCAATATTGATAATAGTTTTTCAAGCAATTATCTGACATATTTAAGAATTTGAATATTATTCACAAATTTTATTTCAATATTATTCAACGCCCTGAGCATTTCGAAACAGTATTATGACATGCAGACTACTTTTGACACTCTTGACTGTTGTCTAGAAGAGATTGCTTTAAGTGATAAGACCGCCTATTGTTACACTTTGTTATTACTTTTATTTATTAGTGTTACATATACATTAATAATGTGCGCCTCCTTAAAAAAAATTGCTCATAAAATATAACAAGGTATGTTTTCTATGAAAGTATAAGGTTAAAATAAATAAAACCACTATCTGATAATATTTTTCACCACGTACACAATAAAAAGTATTTGTACATCAGTTTTCATCAAAAACCTACTGGTTTTGGTTTGGCTCTGCTGCAGAGCATACTCCGCAGCAGAGCCACAATCAATGCCTATTATTTCATTAGGTAATATACGTAAAGCAGCAACGGCATATTGTACATTATGTAGGTTCGAAGTACATCATGTTAAGATATAATTAATAGTAGATTATTAACCAAGGGCTGTATGACATCAATTGCATACGAGGTTTTTGGCTAATTAACCCGAGTATGCAATTGATGCTTACGCCCGAGATAAATACTCTGCTTTACATATCGATTGTGAGGTTAGTAAACAACAAGACAGCAGGTTTCAATGAACATTTATTAAGAAGAAAAAAATGTGTATTTAATTAAAATTAATAGTAACATTATTACAATTTGTAAGAGATATGGTCACGTTCTTTTTAGGAATATTTATAGTTTGAATATGAGTTTGTGATGATAAGACTTGAGTGACTTGAGGTTCTTGCATCGTAAATGGCGGCAGTTGACTGGTACTATTTTCTTCATTAAAAAATGGCTCAGATGATGTGCTTTGACGTGGTGATTTCAAGTTTATATTTTCTGTTATTTTAGAAGTAATTTTGCTTTTGTTTGCCATCGAATCTTCGATATAACCTTCGGCCACTTTGCTGGACTTCCAGCCGCCGTGCCTTTTTAACAGAGTGAGGTTGGCTCCCGAATCAGCCAATAGAGTCGCTGATGTTCTGCGAAAGCAATGCCCGGTGTATAACTCTACGTTACTCAGTTTTAAATATGTGGCTATTTGCTTTGGCATGCCTGTAAATTTGTTTTTTCCTATTACTTGTCTGTGGCATTTTCCTTTACTGTAATTAAGAAAAAAACGATTTATATCCACGTTTTCAGGCCGAAGAGCTTGATATTTTTCAACATAATTTGCAAATTCTTCATGCACAACAAATGACCGGTCAATTTTAGTTTTCGTGTTAGGCAGTTTTATGAGTAGTAATTTGTTATGTTTTTCTACATTTTCTATTGTCAAGTTTGTCAATTCCACGGTTCTGCAGGCTCCCGATATCCCAAAAATTAGAACAACCTGTAAAAAAGACATAAGTTGTATTAAAGGCACCAAATTCGCATAGTATTTTTGTGAAATATTTTGGTAACTTATTAAAAAGGGCAAGTAAATACGTAGGTACCTTTATTGCTAAATAAATTTCATCCGGAGCTTCATTTAAGAATTTCTGTACTTCTTCTGCAGTAAATACCTTCGATTTCTTGCTTTTAAAGCCGTCAGACTGCCTTTTCAAGAAAGCAGTAAGTTTAGAAAAATCTTTCAAATTCACGTCATGTTTTGTCATCATTGTAGATTTTAGCATGGAATAAAAGCACCATAAACTGGAAGGTTGTAGCCTCTTAGATAATTCATCAAAATATGATATAAAAACAATTTCAGAAAGAGATTATCTTTTTTTTCTGACCGCCATTTCATAAATTCGTCGTATGCCTTTACATATCTTTCTTTCGAGTTCGGCGGTAATATATTTTCGACAACTGTTTTTGCCCTTTCTTTAATAAAATCGGGCGTTAGATCTATGTCTTCGTCACTAGACATGTTTAAAACTTTTGAAAAAGAACTCAAACAAGAAAATTAATTATTTTCGCGATGCTTTCGCGCCTACTAGTAGACTGCCTTTTTTTTTTCACGCACGCAAGCGCGTCAAATCTTGCTGGCCAGTTTGATTTTTAAATCGATTCCATCTAACATACGATGTGGAAACAAATAGTTCCATATTTAAAATAAAATCTTTATAAAATAAATTGTCTAGATTCCGATTCGAGTAATTAATCGATACCGAGAAAAAAAAAAACTTTTTAAAAATATTCTTCGTGCAGTATGAGTATGACAGTTCTTTTTTCAAATTCCAAAACCTATGCTGTAATGATAGTCATACACCCCGGCATTCAGGGGTGTAAGGGTGTACTTACAGAGCAAGAGATATGTAAAAGGTATTTACCATTGTGGCTCTGCGGCAGAGCATCACACAATTAAACGGCGCTGATTAGTAAAATGGCTAGGCTGTGTTTATTAATTGTCTGATTAATTTATTATTTTATGATCACGACTTAACAAGCATGAAGCCAAGCTGAAACGGTAATCTCTGCCTATAATAGTGTACTGTAACTATCGCCATATGACAAGCTGCATTGCACCCATAATTCTTGAGACATAAAGTTGTTAAATCTAAGGTGCCTGTAATTTCACGATCACTTGCTCTGTAGGACTTCTGCCCGAACACAATGGTAGGTTCTTGACGACTGATTTTCTACATGAGGGTGGTAGCTAGCCAAGCGAGAATTCGCAAAATGTCCTAGCTAGCTGGCTATGACTTAACTACTAATTTACATGTGAGTATATAATGTTCTGGTTAGAACAGAAGTTAGAGATGAGCAATTGTAATATTTTTTCTCAATTGATATAAGTCCATGCTTGGACGTCTATATATTTTATTTCACTGTGGTAGTTCAACAATTTTCTTAGAGGTCGCCAGACGTCGGAATGTGTAACAAACATATACCATTTGGACTGCTAAAGAGTTCCAGTCCTTTTGTAGCGGGTTCAAATCCTGCACAAGCTCGTTTAATTCTGTACACAAATATCAGATATTGGCTATTTGTTAAAATAAACTATTGCTTGTCATAAAATCAATTTTCACGATTGCATTTGATTTATTTTCGAGAAGTAGATACCAGAACTACCAGTTTTGATTAAATGGTGCATAATGAATATGAATAAATAAATCAATTCGATGCTTCGAAACATTGACCATTATCATTTATTTAATTAAGTACAGGTTATTACAAATTGCTACACAAACTGGTTAAATATAAAGAGCAATGAGTCTAAATTATGTTCAAATACAATGAGTTTAGAATATATGCTTTACATCGTCGTATTCTTATACTAAAATACGATAAAACAGTATGCGAATTCAAAATTTAAAAACATCGTTATGTATGTGGGTACATTAATATAATATGTCCAAATGAGTGCCATATCTAATTGGAAATAATGTGCTAAACGTGCTTTAGAGAAATAAGTTCCAACAACCTACTTAATTTAATTAAACACAATTATACAAATAAAAATTTTCATATATATTAATTTAAAAAGTGACCATCTTTACATAGGCCAATTCAGATTTGCCATATCACATACCCAAACACTAAGGTCATATTATAATTTCGTTAAATTTTTTGATTACAATTTACAAGAAAATATAGGTATATAGAATAATTTGATTATTCCACTTAATAAAGTGCAATATTTTCTAATAGAATAATTTTGATTAAAGTTCTAATTTCTTGAAATAATCGTTTTTTTTAAATTTTAATAAACTCTTATTATTTACTCTCACTATAATTTCAATTGAAACACAACATCTATCTATGTATATGTAAGGATTAAGGCATATACAATACTATGTGTAAAATTGAATAAAATTTCGTAGAATACCTACATTATTATATTAACTTCAAGCAGTTTCTAAAAGAAAACATTTCTATCAACGAAGCCCAATAGAACACTAATTATAGTAACCACAACATTAAATAAATACGAACATTGTCATTAGAACAAATATAATCTTGATGATATCCTACTTTAAAAAACCACAACAATTACAAATAATATATCGAAGACATGAGCCTCCGAACCCTACGTCGTGTTTATTGCAAGCTTCTTCGCATAGATGGCGTTAAAGCTACAATAACAATGTTAGATCAATCAAATGTATTTCAAGAAATATTGGAAAAAATACTGTTACTACAGTTCTTTCAAGGCCAAAAAACTTTTTGTATCGATAAAACTTTACATTAAATTTTTTGAGTATAGGTTTTTTGGCATTAGAACATTTCACCAATTTTTATGCCGTTTGTAGGTAGTCCATGACATTACATGTAAAAGATAGATTTTTTTATTTTTTTATTACTACCACGTGTGGATATCTAATCGAAATATTTGTTAAATTTAGAAAAGTTGCCTGTAGGCATTTTTACTTTTCTCAGCTTTCTTACTCAATTGAACATTTTTATGAAAAAATAATTAAATGTGATTTTTTTAAATGCAATCGATGCACTCCATGCAACGATTAAAGATGTTTTCAAATAAGAGCAAAACTTAATTAAATATTTAAATTTTGATAATTACTATAAGTGTTCAATGTCCAAAATTATTTTTCGAACAATCACGTTTTTGTCAATTTGAAAATATATGATGTACTTAATTGAACTTACTACAATACTTATGTATGACTTAAATATATTACGACCTGTATCGTACTGTAAACGTAGATATTGGTAAACATTTAAAATATAATTTGAATCAAATTGACTAGAATGCAATGAAGTACTTAGGCACCTACATTAATTAACTTAATCATATTAATATATATAAATAATAATATATACGATGAGTATATATATTTAACTACTTGTTTCATTAAATTAAATTAATATTATTCTGAAACTATGTCTAATGTGTAGTTACACTTACACATTCATTAATAATCTAAAACACTTATATTACAATTGGAACATTTAAACATCCTCCTTTTTTTTCATATAATATATTTTAACATAGATTTATACTAAAATGATTGCAATGAATATCTTAACGAATTTTATACAAATATTCTTAAAATTTATGTTTGCACTTATAGTGCTCGTCCATTATTTTATACAGTAAATGTTATGGTAGTAAAATAAAAAACATAGAATTGGCCCACTGGGACAACCAAAAATACAAATAAAATATATTATATAACTAACGGAAAATTAATCAGGTCACAATAATAAAATAAGCAAAATTAAACTATAAATTAAAATTTTATAATGTACATCGTAAAATAGTACTACACTATAATAATATGTTTATAAATACAAAATGAAACTTTTTTATTTAACTTTCAGACGAAACATTTCCAATGAAGTTCAATAAAGAAGTTCCGAATTCAAAAACATTATCATGCCTTCATATATATAACAATAAAAAAAAATTATTTTAAAATATATAATTTCATTAATTTTTAAAATGTACATTTTTATTGTAATATAATAAAATTAATATAAATAATATTTTAACCATCATGCATGACTCTGAAGTTATTCACTCAAACTTTAGAATTCAATAAATTTGTAATAATAAAAACATTTAAAAACAACCAATAAAAATCATTGGATCATTGGAATCAAAATTCTTTATAATTTCAAACCGCGAGCTAGTGGGAAAATAATTGCGTAAAATAGAAAAAAATTAAATGATGTAACTTAACGCTGAAGTTACTCGAACTAAAGATATTCATATTTTGATCCCATACTGCCTACTCATGTACTTACATAGCGTATTTACCAACGCTATAGATTAACCTACATTACAATTACGAAGGATCAGTACTTATATAATTATCATTTTAAATGCATTTATGAAACTTTGGAAACTGATAACAGAATTCATAAAAAAAGATTCTAATCATTTTGATGTTATTGTCTTAAAGTCATATTCGAGATAATCTTTATTCATTATTTACGGGTGTTTTATTTTAATATTTTTTATTGATAAACTATTGTTATTATGGGCACTATTTGATACACTTTTAGTCCAAACCCTATTCATCCCCATCAATCAAAAGTGGATAAATAGCATTTAATACTTATTACTAGTAATTAATAATACATTAGTAGGATAATATTGAAATAAGACTCAGGTGTACACAATTTGACAATAAATATTTAAAGTTTACAGCTATTTCTTAAATACTAACCCAAAAATGTTGCAGCTATGTATACATGTCAAATTACACATTGTCATTATGTTGTGTAAATATTTATTAACAGTTAAACGTTAAAAATTGTTACACTTTAAATATCAATGTTTTTATCTCGAAAAATGTAATACATGACTATTTAGTTTTAAATAACTTCTTCTAAACTTATCCTAGTTTTTAATTATTCTTTATAAAGGATTTGCTATTTTATGTTGATTTTTTTGCACTTATTTTGGATTCTTATAACTAAAGGCCTTTTATTACAAATAAACTTGTAGTTTCGGCCATAATAGTTGTGAATTCCCTGATATCATCCCGCAATCTTTATTAATATTAAATGCTTAATCTACAAATGATAGTTAAATTCTGTAACGAAACTTGGCGCTTTGTTCCTTTAGGATAATTAATGATCATGAAATAAATCTCAATCCGTCTAAAAAGAAAAAATAATTAAGAGTATAATAACAAATACTTTTAAAATATTTTAAGACAACCAAAAATATTTTAACATCAAATTAATATTTTAATAAAACACTTAAAAAATATAAAAATATATCTAGTGACAATTCCGCTTAATATTTAAAATTATGAAGCGGAATTGTCACTAGATATATTTTTATATTTTTTAAGTGTTTTATTAAAATATTAATTTGATGTTTTCTTAAAATATTTTAAAAGTATTTATTATTAAAAATGGATTTCCGCAAAGTAACGCCTGAATCTATTCATTAAATTAAGAGTATATTTGATTTCATAAATTTCTGATCTATCTTAATTTACTGTTTGAATTTATTATATAATTAATCATCTAATAGAAGAAAAATTTCAACAATTTATATTCGTTTACATTCACGTTTGTAATATGTAAAAAAATATAATATAATTATAATTTCGAACTACTAAAACTAAACAATAACACTACTAAAATGATGGTGTGTTTTGAAATTAGTCTCTTTTAGGTACTGTGACGCCAAACAAAACGATAATTTGGATTTAAAAGTCCAAATCAAAAATGCAAAATACTCGAATCAAAATGTCGAGTCAAGTCTCCGGGGAGCTAAATCAGGGTAAACTAATGATGCTATGGCATATGTTCATCGCACAAACTTAAAGAAGAATAAATAGTCTAAAAATGCCTTTAAATATTTGGCATCTAAAATTGATTCACTTCTATATAACAACTAAAGTTTTGGCCCGACTTTTCTCTTTATGGGGACAATATTTTACAAAACTTATGTCCAATATTTTAAAGCTACGATTTGGTATAGTGTATAACATTATATATAGCTATGTCATAGTTATTATTTTATTATTATATTATTCTACATACCTACTACTTTTCAATTAAACATAATTAAAATTCAATATATTCAGAATTTAAACTACTCTTGAATTAAACTCTGATATTTATGTTTATAATTTGTCACTAAATAAATACTTTATTTAGTAAATAAACGATAAAAACACAAGTTAATAACATAAAGGAACTGATATTAAAAATACACTATGTTTTAAATGTTACGATAATTACATTTAGAATATGTTATATTCGAATAAAGGTTACAATTAATTGAATAAATAACAAAATATATTTTTAGAAGTTAATTGTATACAAGGAAATAGGTATAATATAAACCTACATATTTATAATCGTACTCTAAATACCAAACTCTATGAGATGGTAAAATCCCATGTTAGTCGTTGGCTTTATAAAATGTTGCTTATAGTAATGCTATGTATAATAATTATGTTTACAATAAATAAATTGGTAATAAATCCTTCCTTTTCCTAATTACGCATTTAGGAATAATTCCGTTTAAACTTATTTAGTTTTATTAACGGACTTCTTATTTAAATAGATTTAATCGATAGTTAAAGATAAACCTGACCAAAAATACAGTTTTGTAACTAGTGAGATATATTTACACATCACTTATAGTTAGTGATGTAGCTACGTATCACTTAGATGTTCCGTAAATGTTGTTCTTATATTCTTTTAAATGTTTTCTTAATATTCCAATAAAGCTAAACATGTCACGTATACATGGTTAATGGTAACATGCTAACAACCTCTTAAGGTTTACTTCTGTTAGTCCTAACAAACATTATGAGATGATTTATTTTTGTATTGAAAAATAAAAATGTAATTTAAAAAAAAATTGTGTTGTGTTTTTTTATATGTTTTTCACGAGGACCACCTGATGTCAAAAGTCTCTTGTGCCTGTAATGTATTATTTCATATTTTTTATTACTTTGCTCGATGTACATACTCAAAGCTCTATTCAAAGGGACCACGGCGCGATCAAGTGTTGCCGCGGCAGGCGCTCTTGGCTCTGAGTAGGCATTAAAACACAAAAAAAAAAATATCTCAAAATGTTTCTTAGGACTAGCAGAAGTCAACCCCAAGAGATTGTTAGTATTTTACCAATATCCCTGTATATGTCTGTTTTTGTTATAGTTTTACTTATAACCTTAATATACAATTAAGACACGGTTTTCAATCATCAGATAAAAATACCAGACTGATAAAATATCAACAGACCAATTTTAAAACAAATTAACGTTTCTTTAAAATAACCGACATTCGTGCTTTTAATATTGGTTGTTTATATATTTCTAGGAATAGTAACGATCTAATGATAGGAAAACCGGGCTTAAAGGTTATAAATAATCTTATCTCTTTTACATACCGTTAAAGTTATCTTAACACTTTAATATTTCGTTAAAATTATCTTAACACTTTAATGTTCCGTACAAAATATCTTAAAACTTTAACGTTTCGTTAAAGTTATGCTTATCAGTTTAAAACTTTTCTTATCACGTTTACGTTTGGTTAATTAAGGTAAAGAGATCACTGTTCACTCACTTGTCGAGTCAAGTGCTCCAATAGGGGAGCTATGTCAGGGTACTTTCATGCAAAGAACTCAGTTTTTGTTGTCATGTCGAACTCAGTCTCCTCCATCTTGTACATTTCGATCAGCTGAAATAGAAAAATAAGCTTAAAAGGTTTAAAAATACGAAAAGTGTCTTTAGCATCTCCGTGCGTCAATGTGCGTCAACAAACGATATAATATTTTTTCGCTTATCCACTTTTTTTAACACAAATAAAGAAAAGCATACAAAGAAAAATTAACTAAAAGAAAAGTTTGCAGTTCCTCAAAACATTTTTCTTCTAGTTTTTAAACATTACTAGTAATAGACCGGACTTTGTAACTGTGTCCAATAGATGGCAATAGGCTGGCCGCTACTTAAATGGGATATGGTTTTCCATGTGGCGAAATGTGTTTATTCACCTCTACCTAACTCTTTGGGGCTAAACAGACGTCAATAAAGAAATATGTTTTTACTCTTTAGTGATGTACAAGCACTGCATATAAGATCGATTGTATATCGCCCAATATAGTATATCATTGGCAAGGGTTGCATTATTAAGTCATCCAGCTTATAGGCAATATGTTTTTTAGTTATTTAAGTGTAACTTAAAAAGTACTCCATCTAAGTTGATGTAGTCTAAATCGGTCCCATTAAAATTTAATTACTCAGTATACTTTATTCAAATAAAAAAGGTACCTTTGAATATGTACTATTTTAATTTTTTTTGGAAGTCGTTTTAACTTACGTTGTCGATATCTTTGGAGAGTTCCTCCATTTGCTTGTCATGTGACACCTTCAGCTTTTCCTTTTCGCGGTTATGTTTGATGGTTTGAGTCTGAAAACAAAAGGTTGATTGTGATTACTGATAGATAACACTGGCTGAATTTAAGTCAGTGTTTAAATTTGGGCCATTGAAAGTATCGCGTGTCAAAGCTTTCTACTTAAGTCTGCCAAATGCCTTTTGTTAACAAAACACTACAAACTGTATACTGTACTGTAGTTACTACAACGAAATTATTTAGGCAACCTCAAGGCTATTGCAGGCCTCTCACTACAATTACTAGTTGGCAGCGTGTCCAACACGTTGGCAGCATTGCGCCGTTGGATTGTAATACTTATTTGTGGGGCCAAATAAGTGCTATTTTGATCGCGCGTCGCGTCAAGCGCTCTGATAAGTTTTTGAAAAATAGTATGAGCTCCCAGCTCCCCCCCAAACGGCTCAAATATGTAACCCATACCGAGATCATCAGTCCACCTTGTGGGGGGCCTACCAACGTCTTCCGGTGTAATGTGGTAATCACTGTAGAACCTATCTTCCCCGTCCGTTATAAGTTCGTCGAGTAATGTATCACGCCCATTGCCACTTCAGCTTGCAAATTCAGAAAGATATAAAGAAGTTTATTGTTGAAACATGAGTAATTTTACACTTTTATGCAATTTGGTACATAATAAACAACAGTTCACCATGTTTTGACTCTGAGAGCATACAATATTGTAAGATCAATTAATTAAAACAAAGAAAAATATTATTTTGTGATGAAAACAATATTGCATTTTTCTTTCAAACTAGCACGTAAACTATACCTAAACATATAGGTTCACTTGGCCGTAATGCCCCATATAAAACCCTCGAGCTTTCTTTTTGTCACGAAACCCAAGGTCGGTAAGTATTTTTTTTTTAAATTTATAGCACAGTACACAGGTCAAGCAAGCTCAAGCAAGGAGTTCACACGCAATTTAAAAATTGAAATAAAATCTTATCTATTGAGGCATTTCATTGCAATCTCGCTACATGTTACTTAAATACTCAACTAATGTTCTTAATAATCGGTTTTATAGTTTTTGTATCAAAACGACGAATTTTTTTTACACTCCTTCAGGGCTTTATACCTACGTTAGTATTTACCACGAAACATTTGTATATAATCTGTGGTGTGGGCAAAAAACCCTTTTAAAAATTGTACTGAGTTCCTCAAGCGACTCTGGTGGTATGAGAATGTCATGGGCCAAACGAAAGTTAGAGATGTATTCGCCATAGAGAGATAACAGAGCCAGTAATTCTGGGTTAGTCTGAACAACATCTTCGACCACATCATCACTTACCATCAGGTGAGATAGTGGTCAAAGGCTAAGATATCAGGCATAAAAAAAAGATGATGCCAAATTATTTCCTATTCAAGAGCTTAAACACGTCCTCCAACGCGTTCGTGAACAGTTCTAGAGATATGTCTCCCTGTTTCACGCCTCGTTGCAGTTGGGTTGGTTCCGTGCTCTTGTCCTGCAATCAAATCGACATGGTGGCTATACTATAGAGATTACTATGTCTGTGATTTCCTTAGTCATCTACATGTTACTCTTGTAAACCTAAGTCTCTTCAATCGTTCTCTCATTGTAAAGATTTATGACCCGAAAAGAACTACCACCACATTAACCGAAACGTCGTTGGAAGCCCCTGTGGGCGTGACTTGCATAATCCCCACGCTTGGCAGACGCCTTGGGGAACGCAATGATAGATGGCAGTTCTTCGGAATTAGCTGCTGTCCACTTTCTATGGTATTTTTCCCTTCGTCGACTCGCTCAGGAAGATGTGGAGCGGTGCATCGTAAAATCTATCTATAATACAATTTGAACATACCTTCCGTTCGTCCATGAACTTCTTGGTGTTGTTCTGCTTCTTCTCCCTGAGGCGGCGGTCCTTCTCCTGTTTTGTCTTGAGGGTCTTGTCGTTGGCGACCTCCTTGCTCGTCTCCATGCTGATCTTGGCTTGGCGACCGTTCATCTCCTTCAATTCCCTGAAAATGGTGGTTGCAGGATTTAGAAAACGTATTGTTGAAAAGTATACGTGCAGAGGTCACATATTTTTGAATATGTTACAGGAATAATTCCATATTTTATAGTAGTCCATCCAAATGACAACGTTGGTGGTCTGATATGAACAAAACTTTAACCGACGACGTAGATGGTATTTTTTTATGGGATTGTGGCAGAACAAGCTGCCCACCTGATGTTAAGTGCATTAAACGTCTGCCTATAACAGATGCATTTCGTCACAAGTGAAGAATAGCACTAAGCCCGTCACCTCGAGATATACAGTTGTTAAGTTTCATATGCCTGTAATTTTACTAGCTCTAAAGATTTGCTGCCGGAATAAACAGTTAGGTGCTTGGCGACAGATTTTCTACTTGAGGGTGGTAGCTAGCCAGGCGAACATACGCAAAATGACCTTCCATCATGCGGTGAAGCTCAAGCCGGCGGCGGGGATCGAACCATGGACCTGCAGCACAGCAGTCCATAGCTATTACCGATAGGCAATCATTGCTTCAAATGATGGCGATGGTTTGAATAGTCCCTTGGTAATAAACGCGTGCATAAGCTTCCTGAGAGCGTGATAATAGATAATTTTGAAAAAGCCCGTGTGACTAGCTGCTACTCTCAAGTAGAAAATCTGTCACTAAGTAAGGGTGTGTTCCGGCAGCTGTCCTTAAGATCCAGGAATTTTAGGTTAAGCTTGTTACCACCTTCATCATATTATCAGGCGTGGTTGTGGTCAAACGCTAACCTATGACAAACAAAAAATACTTAAAGTAAGGGCAAGAAGACGAACAAGGTATCACCTTTCATGCTTGGCCTCAAGTTGCTTGACTTGCGCCAGCTGCGTGGCTTCCATCATCTTCTTGAGCAGTTCCCGTTGCTCGTTGAGGCGAGTCCGTGCGCTGCTCCACTCCTCGACTCTGTGCTTGGCGACGAGTTCGCTCCACGCTGTGGACTGCTCGCTCACCAGCTTGCGGAACGACGCGTCGTTGCTCAACTGGTCTTTGCTGTTCAACGGCAAAATATTAATAATAGATAAATTACTCATTGAAATCATACCCTAATCCTAAGTGTATGTTCAAAATAAGCTTTTTTGAAGCGCTCGTAGCGAAGTTTACTTAGCTGTTCTTAACCGATCAGTAAAGTTAAGCAACGTCCGCCGTGGTCATGAGTTGGATGGGTGACCGCTAGCGATATTACTACTGAGCGCTTCCGTGCTTAGGAGGGCACGTTAACCCGTCGGTCTCGGTGGTCGTCTTATGATCGCAGTCGTTATAGCATGGTGGTAGGGCATTTTGCGAATGCCCGCCTGGCCAGCTACCACCCTCAAGTAGAAAATCTGTCGCCAAGTACCTGACGGTGTGTTGCGACTGCTGTCCTTGAGAGCCAGTAACTCTAGGGTAATGTTCTCTGGTTGTCTGAATGTCTTAGGTTTACGCGATTATTACACATAGTAATTAAACAACTTTAAACGGTTTAAGCGTCGGGACAAAAATAATGATAAATATACGCGATTTAAACCGTTTAAAGTTGTTTAATTAATAACCCTAGGGTAGCCTGAACAACATCTTGGACCCCATCATCACATACCATCAGAAGAGATAGTGGTCAAAGGTTAACCTATCAAGCATAAAAAACTTTGTGCTTAGACAGAATACTGTGTCAGCCTGATGGTCCAATGCTGAACACAGTTTCCTCCATAAAAGAGGCTGCCATTATCGCAGCCACGGCAGGCGGCTTGGGAATCGCGCGTAAGTCAAAAGTTTCTCAGAAGGGATTGATGCCCACATTCCGGTATTTTTACCTTTTCGCTTCTTACGACACCCGCGGGAAGAGATGGGCGGTTGACATTATAGCCGGGCACCCCACGGTTAGCCCGGCACCCCACGGTACGTAATACTAAACAGAGTTCTACTTCAAACTCCTATAACATTAATTTCTAAATATGATTTCAAGCACAATTACGAACGTGCAAAGCGAAAATCACATTTTTAAAGGACAAAATTTTAATCTTGATTGAGACCGGAACCTCGTTCGCCTAGTTTTACGCACTGGGAGACTAATTTCCTTAGCCAACGAGACAGGTGGAATTTTGTGCTCTTAAATATTTAACCATCATAATTGCCGGGGAGCCCTGTGCGTTAAACCGGGACACGGGTTCGATTCCCAATCGCAAAAAAAGTATTATGCTTTAAAAATTTGTATAACTTACTTCTTGCCCTTGATAGTTTTCTCGAGCGCAGCACACTGTGACTTCTGCAGCGCCATCTTTTCCTTAGCGTGGCGCTTGCGCATGATATCCAGCTCCTTCTGCTGCTTCTTGCTGGTCTTCGCGAAGCCCTTCTCCTGACGCAGAGATTCCACCGTGATGGGCTCGAACACAAGGGGCTCTGGAAGAATTTGCAGCAAAACTTTAGCAAAGTGCAGCACATTCTTGGGAAAACACAATTTTTTGTCCTTTCAAATCGGTGTTCAAAGGTATAACTACTTGGAGAGTCTCACTTGCGCTAGTCAAAGTGCGAAGTAGGAATAGTTCAATCATTTTGGAACCATAAAACTATAATTATAATTAGACATTTTTTATACATGTATATTCAATGCTAAAATTATAGGGTTGCATCATCGTTGACAAGTTTAGAGCTAATTGCAAAAAATAGTCGTATTTGTGGTACAATGTGAGTTGAACTATAGATGTCGCTCCATCCCCATTCATTACATAACAATTACAAATAAAATATGTATTGATACTATTTACTATATAGACACACAACATAATTAAGCGAAATTTTTAAGGTTGTATTCATGTTTTTTTTCAATGGATAATAATATATGGAATACTTAATAATAACAAATCTTTTAAGCAAACATTCAGTTAATATTTTAATAAAACACTTAAAAATATAAAAAAAATATCTAGTGACAATCGAGATAGAAGGAGATAGATTGTGCGCTCGTAGAGTCAAGACCTCATGAGGATGCTTCGTGTAGTAGCGGAACGCGTAGAAAATTCTTCCATTTTGGCTGCGAGGCGTTTGTGACGTCACATCTGCTTAGCAGGAAAATTAGGCGGAATTGGTCACTAGATATATTTTTAATATTTTTAAGTGTTTTATTAAAATACATATTAATTTAATGTTTTCATTAAATATTTAATATTATTAAATATGTAACGCCAAAGTATCACCTGAATATTATTATATGGAATACTGTTTATGGATCAGTCGTAGTATTTTGTCATATCATCTAGATTTTTTTTTTATAACTGTAAGGTGTATACTCATTCTAAATAACATGTTAAAAATTTTCCTTTCTGAGATTCATTTCACCTTAAATGTCACGTGTCTGTAATTTTACCGGCATCCATATCCTTCAAACCGGAATACCGTAATGCGAATAATACTGCTTGGCTGTATTTTTGTAATATAAATATTTTATATTATATAAAGGTTTATTATTACATGCCTAGTATCAAGTGTTTGAAAATCAATAGTAAAAAAAGAGCATTGGACTCGCGTATGGACCACGAACCACCACCGTAAGCGTAGATAAGTTTCAGAGTCGAATAGAAGTAACAAAAACACTTAGAAATTGAAAGAGTAATAAAATTTCTATTGATTACCCAAACATATCCAAACGGATGTTTTAGTATCCATGAATATCGACTTTTAGCACCAAAAACACACCGAGTCTATCCAAAAACAGCGCAGTACTGGAGTGTACAGTTCAGTAATGAATCTACTTTAGTATTTGCTGGGGCATCTCAATTTGTACCTCGTGATCGTTATGAAGAGAATTAGTCTGGAGAAGGTGTGGTATAAGTTGTAAGCGACGCAACGCGGAATCTGAGGTAAAAAGCGAGTGACTACTTGACATTTATTTTTCTGAATAATTGTATTATTTAAATAATAAGTGATATAACTATGATATAACTTCTCAGTATATTATATAGCTCGTTCATTATAGCACATTCACTAAAATCCGGTACCCATAGATTTTGCGTGAATCACAAACTACACTAAGTACGAAATAGTTAATAAGAAACTTTGATGCTTTGATTCTTTTTAATGAAAACGTCTACTTTGAAATTACAAATTCCTTAATAACGTTGTTTAATAAGCTTCATCTTTTCCTTTACACCACGTGTTATACCAAAAATACCACTCATCGCCGAAACAGACAGACCGACTTACAGTAAACACGCAGTTACTGCCGAGCTATTTGCAGAGTTATTAATCTTTAGATATTATGTAAACATATTTGAAAGAAAACACGGGCGAGTCTATTGTTACGTAATGGCCGATGCTTTACGAATTATGACATGTGAATTATTGAAAATCAATAATTTATCAAATAATAAAATAATGAGTCGTGATCAAAATGCTGGCACCTGATTAGCTCAAAATAAGCAATTAATGCAAATGTTTGTTTAAATAATATAATTTATTATATGTCTGCACACCATTTCTTTTTAGAGATATAAAAAAACTACTAAACTTATCGACCTATGTCGAACATAAACCCGCTGGGTGACCGCTATTGAGCGTTTCCGTTCTTCGGAGGGCACGTTAAGCCGTCGGTCCCGGTTGTCGTCTTAGGATGGCAGTCGTTATAGCATGGTGGTAGGGCATTTTGCGAATGCCCGCCTGGCTAGCTACCACCCTCAAGTAGAAAATCTGTCGCCAAGCACCTAACGGTGTGTTCCGGCAGCTGTCCTTGAGAGCCAGTAATTCTAGGTTAGCCTGAACAACATCTTCGACCACATCATCACTTACCATCAGGTGAGATAGTGGTCAAAGGCTAACCTATCAGGCATAAAAAAAAATTAAAAAAAAACTCTATTCGGTAGGGACATGACCTAGACGACACGTGAAAAATTCAATTACCTATAGGCAACTTGTAACATTTCCCAATGTCAAATAACCAAAAAACACTTACAAGTTATAAAACTGCCTTTGAATACGCTTAAAAAGTACGATCAATCTCACGGTAAAAAGGAACACTCAATGTGCGGAATTTGAACCCGCGCGATCCACCCCTATAACCGGGGTATGCTCTAACCGCTAAGCCAAGATGAAATATGACGCGTGACTGTAATTTGACCTTTCGTTCTTAACCATCGTATGGGGATGGAGCGACATCTATAGTCCAACTTACGTTGTACTACAAATAAGACTAATTTTTACTTGTTATCTACTATACGAAACCCTATAACTTCAATATTTTTATTTTTGCAATGACGCCTGTTTCGCGGTTGACATTATAAATTACGAGGGGAAAAATTAAGCGCTCGTACCGAAGTTTACTTAACTGTTCTTAACCGATCAGCAAAGTTAAAGAACGTCCGCCGCGGTCATGAGTTGGATCGGTCGGGTAAGCCATCGGTCCATCGGCATGGTGGTAGGCCATTTTTCAAATGCCCGCCTGGCTAGCTACCACCCTCAAGTAGAAAATCTGCCGCCAAGCATCTAATGGTGTGTTCCGGCACCTGTCCTTGAGAGCCAGTACTTCTAGGTTAGCCTGAACAACATCTTCGACCACATCATCACTTACGAACAGGTGAGATATGAGTCAAAGACTAACCTATCAGGAATAAAAAAAAAATAAGAAAGACAATTATGGGCGGGATTGACTCGTAATTTTTAGTGTAATCCGCGAAGCATGTGTCATTGCAAAAATAAAAAAATATGAATACGAAGTAAGTTTGTTTCTAATCCAGAATCTAACGATGCGTAAAACCGGATCGATTATGGATTGAGGTGAAAGAATTTCTGCTCTTAAAGTTTGTAATTTAATATAACTTGTTACTGACCTATTTTCTTCTCTTCAATCTGCACCTTCTTCTCCGGGCCGCTCTCTTCTATTCCCATCTCGTTCATTTTGTCCGTGCGCTCCTTGGCAGCGCCCATGAACGCACGGGGGTCGGACAAGGCGGCCATGAAATCTGTCAAAATTTATTTCTATATAAAACATAATCAAAATGGTTATAAGAACTAAGGTGTTTATTACTTCCTTATGACAGTAAAATACAAGGGACGCAACCGCAAAAATTTTACGTAGCGCCATTGTGAAAATGCGTCATTATCCGTTTGGATCAACAAACAAGACTGAATACTAACCGCTGATTGGACACTTATCACGTCATAGAATAACATGACCAATGAGTGTTCAGTATTTAGCACGGCACCTAATCAAGGCTTTGACAAACGTTCCGGGAACACCATGCAATGAGTAGCTAGTTGAAAGTGTTACCTATCCAGTCAGGCATTCTCAAAACGCCTAAACACCATGTTATATACACGGGAAGACGGTAGAGTTACCAGTTAATCAGTTAGACGCGGCGCTATCCATTCTGCAGAACAGAACATACAAATGGCATGACATGAAGCTGAAGCACTCATTCCTGAGTCTCTTGGATAACTTACACCCTTGTTTACCATGTTTTAGGCCCAATTTCACCTATCTATATAATTTTACGCTATAAACTAAAAAATATTAAAATATGATAGGTCTTTGCTATATTATATCGAACGTCAAACCTAGAAGCCGATTTTAAATTGCTGGATTCCTGTCGTAGTTGAAAGAAAAGGAGTTCTTTTTGATTTGGACTTTTATGACATGTAACACCAGCGTGGACCTAGAAATAGCATTTATTATTTTGTCAGCTGCAGTAAAGGGACTGTATTAGATTTTCGTTTATAGACCTATACCGCCATATTCGACGGTATATTCTTTTCGCCGTCTTTTATGACTTCCACTGGAGGATGAGCTGGGGGAAATAGTCAATAATCTTGGAAAAGATTTAATGTCAAATTTCATATAAGTCACTATTATGGCAAATTTAACATACTGCAACATCTCTGGGCGTGTATATGGAGACAAAGGTCTATCGTATTTTGTCGATTACATTTTAAATATACAGATTAGAGTTATCCTCGTATATTTATATCCTAGTTTGTTGAAATGGGACCAAAGAGTAAAAAGTTCGTCCCATTTTTTAATTATACGACAGTTATGAGAATTTGATATCAGCTTTTTGATAGTAAGTTTATTCGGCTTGATCTCGACATATTCTATATATACCCTAATGTAGCACTCGTATTCTTTTAGATATTAACTTTGCCGACCGCTACTTCCGTTTATTTAGTAAAGCGATTTCGATATAAATCTTGAGCTATCAAAATAACAATAATTTCTAAGCTCATGTTTGAGGAAAAGAGGTTGCTGACCTTCGAAGCCATCAGGCACGTAGATCTTGAGCTCGATGTTGCAGAACAGCATGGGCAGCGACATGGGGAAGTTGGCTTCTGTCCGGAGCGAGATGTGACGGTACCCGGCCTGCAGCCCGTCCAGGGGGAGGATTCGTTGTCCGAGCAGTTTGCCGTTCTCGTCGTATACGCCAAGACGTAGGACCGCCAAATCTGGGAGTACCACCTAGACCAAGAAAAAGTTATAGACACAATATTTTTTAGAAGTGTCAAATTTTGCCATTGTAGACATCTATCATCATCTGATGTCTACAATAATATGTTTGCTGCTAAAAACAGTTAGTATTCAGAGTTTTTTTTTAATATGAGAACAGTACAAGATAGAGGCATAATCATCAACATCACAACTTCCTCCCAATTCCTTGGAAATATATGCGTAAACGTAGAAGTCATATTATTGAAGAGTCAAATAGTTATTGATAAGGATCCAATTCAGCCTTTATAGTTACGGAACCTTAAAATAAAACAAAAACGTGGTCGAAACTCTCACCTTTCTGAAGAGGAAAGGCTCTTCATTATAGACAGGGTTGAGTCCGTTGGCGGGCACCATCCTTGTCCTGAACTCCTTGCGGATGGTGTCTGATGGAAGACCGTACATGTCCACTTCCACGTAGGTGCCGATCTTCTTGTCCGACAAGAACTGACCAGCTATCACCTGTTTAACAAACAAGGTTTATTAAAATATTAAAGTAGTCCCATTAAAGCTTTTTTAAAGGGAATAAATAGGTAGGCCATATCTTGTGGTAGCGGCACCGCTTGTTTCCGTTTCGGCATTTTGATACCATAAAAACATCCAATATCGCTCTCTAAGTAAAATTAGGCCAATATATAGAATACATTTTTGTTTCAGATATAAAACAAATGACGGCTTTAATCCTCTCGCGTGTCAGGCGTCTTGGGGATTCTCCCACCTACCGGTATTTTCCCCATCGTCGTCATTTACGATTACCATAGGAAGATTCCTCATCTTCCAACACGGCTGTAAATAACGGCAATTGGAGATATTGTCAAGTGTTGATATTGTCAACTGATACCTACATTGATCAAAATACAAGCGCAATTCAATATAAAGCAAATTTCTCTTAGTATTCGGCGCGGCAATAGGCTGCAGTCATAATGGAGCTCGATATTCGGCTCGGAGGAATATTTGACGAATAATTTATTTTATAATTTAATATTTATATTAGACCATTAAAAATGTATATGTATTATATTTTAATTAAGCATATTATAATACACAAATAAAAAAAAACGACTTCAAAGGGATAAAATTCTACAACCAAAGAAAGAAGCAGTGATGGCTCAGTGGCATTGACTGCCGCGCAGCAGGTCCTTGGTTCGAATCCGCCACGGGTTTGAGCTTCACCGCATGGTGGAAACCTGTCACCAAGCACCTAACGGTGTGTTCCAGCAGCTGTCCTTGAGATCCAGTGAAATTACATGCACATGAGACATAACGACTATGTCTCAAAGTGCCGGGCGCAGTGCAATTCGTGACTTATGATGAAATGCATCTGTTATAGGCAGAGGTTAGTCCGCATAACAACAGATGGGCCTCGAGCTTGTTCCATCACAATAACATAAAAAAACTCCGAGCTACCGATCTCTCTCCATAGCATAGATTGAATATAATTTAAAATTTATTAAAATTACTGGTCGAGGCTACTATCGACATCAATTCTGTCTTAAGCAGGTAACAACTAATCTCATTGTTATCTTAGTTATTTTATCTTCGACTTGCTATACATTGTAGAACAGCTGTGGGAAGAGATAAGTTTACCTGCACCGAGCACTGCGCGGCGATGACGCCGTCGACGGGCGCGTCTGCAAACGGGTCGAAGCTCCGATCGGCGCGCCGCATGAAGTCCGGCTTGAGCAGGTACCCGCAGTTGCCGTTGTACTCGAACTTGCCCTGGTTCAGCTGCATCGGCAGGTCCGACGTTTGGAAGTTCAGGGATACCATCTGGCAACCAGCGTTCCAGAACACCTGGGGGATAAAAATAATGCTGTTGAACATTCAAACATCTTTTGGTACTTGTATGCAGGGCTTAACCTCCGCTAATGGGGGAGACCGTGATCAACAGTGGACAATCCGGCTGGTACAGTACAGTACAGCATTTATACAGGACGATCGTTACATGGGTTAGTATGTAGTGTACTGTATAAGCCGGATGGTCCACCGCTGAGTCTCCCCGATTTAGGGGGGTTTACCATAAACCCCACGCTTGGCAGGCGTCTTGGAAATCGCAGTTTAAGATATCAGTTCGTCAGATGGCGCTACTTAACTTTCCGGTATTTTATCTTGAGTCGCCTCTTACGACACCCACAGGTAGATAGGGGGGTGACATTCTAACCCGCTATAATGCCACCCCCATAGCTAGGGTTAGTATGTGACAGTCTGAAACTAAAATTGGTTTTGGGTAACCATGTCGTCGTTTTCAAAATTTGGACAAATTCTAAATAATTTACGTAACATAATATACTATCCCTACTTTACATAATTTAGTTTAGGTTAACTACCATGAAAGTAAACGATTTCTGCTATGGCTACATATTTAGTTCGTTAATGTTTCCGCGGGGGCGTTGTTTCCAAATGTATGATAGAAACGTTTAATTTCAAGGTGAAGTAAAAAGTCTTAATCCAGTAAGAAAAAAGTAGGTATTTAGAAAAAAAAATCCTAGTCATTTTCTTATTGTTGATGGGCTTAGACCCTACGAATAAGTACTTTTTATTTATTCGTAGCTTAGACCACTATATCACCTGATGATGAGATGATAGTGTCAAGGATAGCTACAAGAATAAACCGATAGTAGCTTGACGACAGATTTTCTAGTTGAGGGCGCGAGCTAGTTATCGCATGGTAGTAGGGCCTTCGCAAACTGTAGTTACCGTGGGTATAAAGTTTATATGATCTATGACTATATGATAAAATATGTTCGCTTGAGTAGTTGCAACTACATTCAAAAAGCACTCAAGAGAGCGCCTTAGTAGGTAAAAAGGTTTGTACTGACCTGTGGCATGTAGTTAGAGGAGTCAGCCCTGGTGCCCTTGGGGTAGATGCGGGACATCTGCCGCTTGTTGTAGTTGACGAAGTCGATGGCCTGCTGCTTCAGGTAGTTCATGCCGGTCGTCTCCGCGAACGAAGACATGTTGTGGTAGATGTTCTTCTCTGGAAACATAATCATTACACAATGAGATCAGATTATTAGGTTGGATCTATCCTAGTACTATCCATGGGCTCATTACTTTCAAACTTACAAACAAAGTAAGTTGCCAAGTTGATGAATACTGGAAGTTGTAAGAAGATAACATATTCAGTAGGTAACTATTTGGAAAAGAAACATGAATTTGTGAGATGGCGTGATGAATAGCATTTTTAATATGATTGAAGGACCAAGCACGGGGCCCACCTGATGTTAAGTGGACTAACCTCGTCACAAGTGACGACTTCACTGAGAAAACCGACTTAAAGGCTTAAATCAAATTTGACCTTTTACCGTTGAATTGTAACTATGTAAGATGAATTCACAACTCTTAAGATGATTTTCACCAATCAATAAAAATGTACCATGTTTTATAATAAACACAACCGTCAAAAACGCCTTCCGTAAAGTATTTTCAGAATTGCAACTTGTTATACGATAATAATTGCAGTATTGACCATAAAATATACCTTACTTTTACGGCGGTTTATATACGGTGATTATCACTATAACGTACGACTTAATCAGCCTTATCATAAGTCAATATTTAAGTAAGACCACAAAATACACCTTAAATGAAGACGAAAAGAAACATTCGCCTTCACTGACCTCGTTTAACGCCTTCTAGTTGGAAGGCGTTTTTGTACGTATTTACGTTTGGTCGGTTTTTCGCCTTATACCATATAAATTGGCCGTCATTAGGGCGCTTTTGACTTTAGATTTTTCTCAGTGTTGCTATGCGCCCGTACGATATACAGTGTGCCTGTAATTTTACTGGCTCTCAAGGACTGCTGCCGGAACACACTGTTAGATGCTTGCCGACAGATTTACTACTTGACGGTGGTAGCTAGCTAGGCGAGCATTTGCAAAATGCCTTTCCACCATGCGGTGAAGCTCAAGCTGGCGGTGGGCATCGAACCATGGACCTGCGACACTGCAGTCCATAGCTATTACCGCTCGGCTATCATTGCTTCCCCTTGTTTTCCTAAGGTTTGATTTAGTAAGTAGGTGTACGAGGGTAGAGGATAATGAAGTAGGTACTGACTATCGGCCTCCTCGAACCCCTGGAACTTGATGGGCTGCGCGTAGTTGACCATGGAGGAGAGCCACGGGTGCACGTTGGTGGTGGAGCCGGTGTACGCGACGGGAGGCGGCGCGTCGTCGCTCGCTGATGCTGCTTCCGCTACTATCTCTTCCGGCTGATGGTAACAAATGAACAAACATTTAATTTTTCATCACAGTTTGCAGGGGTGCCCGTGGCGTGCCGGGCTAGATAGAATGTCAAGCCCCCATTGCCATCTGTGGGTGTCGTAAGAGGCGACTTAAGGTAAAATACCGGAAGGTGGGCAAAAGCGCCTTCTGAGGATCTGTTATCTTAAGGGTGAACTGGCCAGCCCGTTCACCATAGAAACCTGGTAGGGTGATCACTCCCTTATTTGAGGATTTAGGTCCAGAACTAAGCATAATATCGATTGATCTCGTCATTATCTAGGCTTGTATGATACCGAAATTTTAATAAGATAATTTACTTGAGAGTTATGAGCTTCGAAACATTATCATATAACATTTTCGAGGCTCATAAATTTCAACTTAATTACCTTTTTAAAATTTCAGCATCATACAAGCCTAGACGATATCAATCGGTATTATGCTTAGTTCTGGACCTAAAATCTCAAATAAGGGAGTGATCACCCTACGGCGTTTGTATGGAGAAGCGACCGGCCACTGCGATTCCCAAACGCCTGGCAAGCGTGGGGATTATGGCTTAATTGGAGAGAAGAGCAGAGTTGTGTTCAGCAGATGACAATCTGGCTTATACAGTAACGTACAGTTTGCGGTTGAGATTAATTACTTGACGTTCCATGGATTCACCAAGAGGGTCCTGAGTCCATCGAGTTTCGGAAGAAGCTCAAGCCAATACCTGGGGATAACGACCCAGTTTGATGGGTTTGTATATAAATACAACTATTAATTTATACGGAAATAAGGACTTCTCAGGTCCGAGTGGGTGGTTAAGTTTGTACGTATGAGGAAACCCTAATCGTCAAGTGTCTTATGCGTGATTTAATATTTAAATACCTAGTCACAAAAAAATAGTTTTTCATTTAAAAAGTCTACTTGTTTGTACAATCATACTACTACAATTTAGAGTCGCTAAATGTCAAATTCAAGAAAATGTTACTCTATCAAATAAAAGAGAGGGATCATTTATCCCATATCATGTCAGCAACATGATTCTCCTCCATATTTTGCCAAAATGCTATAAAGTATAAGTATTACTAAACTTCTGACCTTCTTATCCGGAATGACGACAGCAGACGCATCTTCTTTTTCCTCATCTTCTATCACGAACTGTCCCTGACGGAACAGCTCCAGTTCCTGCTTTTCCACCTCAGGTTTTAGCCGTTTGTTCTTGATAAGGATCTTCCTCTTCAGCGCGGATGGTGGCGGGAGGGGTACTCCGGGTTCCAGCTGAAAACGAAAGTTAGCACATTTTTTACCAGTTTTGACTCGGATTGTTTTAATTTACATTTAGAATCAAAAATTTCCCTATTGTGTTGTGAAGCCAACTGACCGGCTCGAATCAAATTCACACATTAATTCGGTTCCTTATATTTTGTATGTAAAGCCCAAGAAGTACCATTATTACTTATCCAGCAGCTGATCTCCCAATATCTAGTCACTGTACTCAGAAAGCTAGTACTGGAGGATGGGGATTAGTCGAATGTGACGAAGTCCGTATATCTGAAGAAAAAATCCAGCTACTAACCGGATGCTCCGGCAAAGGTTCCTTGAGCAGCAAATCTCCCAAGATCTCGTCACAATACTTGGCGAGCTTGTACTGCTGCGCCTTGCAGCAGTGGTTCTCGAAGGAGAGGATGATGGGGTAGTCGGAGGTGACGAAGGCCGTGTCTCGCAGCGCGTAGATAACGTCCTTGAACAGGATGTCGGTGCACATCGCCATGCCGTGGGTGATGATGGGCTCCTCGTCTTCCCCTTTGCCGTCCCAGCAGTCCAGCTCCACACATCTGGAATTTCACGTCAGTTGTCCATTTTGAAGCAGTGATGGCTCAGTGGCACTGGCTTTGGATTGCCGCGCAGCAGGTTCATGGTTCGAATCCCGCGCAGAGCTTGAGCTTCACCGCATGGTGGAAGGGCATTTTGGGAATGCCCGCCTGGCTAGCGACCACCCTCAAGTAGAAAATCTGTCGCCAAGCACCTAACAGTGTGTTCCGGCAGCAGTCCTTGAGAGCCAGGACTTTTAGGTTAGACTGAACAATAAAAAAATGGTAGCAGGTTCAAATCCGCTCGTAGTTAAAATTTTTCCTTGCACTGTAATTTGTAAGCTTATTTAGCAGGCGTGAATGCAAAATAATCTTGAAAGAAGAAAATTGAAAAACAAAATAATTGGTGGTAGGGTAGACCGGGGGCAATAGTACCACGTTGCAATAGTAACACTGTAAATATCTCTATAAGTATTCATGCTGCATATGTGAGCCAACGTCAGACCAAGCGTCGAACAGTTTTGGACTCGTTCACCAGTCGGCGACGTGATCGCGGCGATACGGACGAGTTGGTTGGGAGTTTTTGAATTTCACCTCGTCAAGGTAAGTTTTGTCTCTCGTGTAATTAAATTATTACTGTATCGTAGCACGAATTTTGGAATAAATATTGCTATCACACCTTTTATATGGTATTGAACGTAGCAATTGAGTATAATTTATGCCTCATTGTCTGTGTTTTTTTGAGTTATTATGCTAAATCGCCAAAACGGCTCCTTGGGGGCAAACGTAACATGATTGTTGGGGTCAATAGTAACGTTACTATTGACCTCGTGTTACAAATGACCATGGGTTAAAAAAATTACTGACTTCTAAAAGGAAGGGTTGTTAAATTTATTATTTAATTTTTTTGTTAAGGGGCCATTCAAGTATTACGTAAGCAGATTTATTACAATTATTTAACCCCCCTCCCCTCGTCCCCCTGGTCAGCAAAAGTAATTTTCAATCGTTTGTAGTATGCAAATTTAATATTTCTATAACTTCAAATAATTTTAGCAAAAATGAGCACAACATTTTCAATAATATATTACTGGGGGCAATTCTACCATGGGTCAATTGTAACACCATACAAACTTCATTTTGTTGATTATATGTATGTATATATCGAAATATATTGATGTACGTTCAAATCCTTAGCTATATAGCAGAGCTGAAGCCAAACTAATTTTAGGAATAGGAAGATTTAATTTTGTTTATTGTATAGAGCTAAAACAGGGTTTATGTCCAATTTAGATACTTTGTTGCGTTAATAACATAAGACTGCTTTGAATATTTAAGTTCCTAATTATAGAGACTGATTAATATATTATAAGAAAGCAAATAAACGATAGTGCAGCTAACTCTGATTAGAAAACAGTGTTTTTTTAAGAATCATATTTTTTGTTACAATTGACCTGGAGTACAGTGCAATTGTAACACTACACCTTGTATGCTTCTTACTAAATTTTCACTTAGATATGTAAACATTTGAAGAGAACTAAACAGATATCTATGTAGGTTTTGAATATAGATTCTTGGTTACACATACATATTCTGAAAAATATAAGTAGTTTTTGTTCAATCAACCGAAAATCAAAAAGTGTTACTATTGCCCCCGGTCTACCCTATATATAGTATTAATTATGTCTCTAAACATATATTGTAGTATCATAGAGACCGGTTAAGATATGTTCTGACCTGCAGCCCGCCAGCAGCACCTGACGGTACATCTCTACGGAGCTCTTGCCGCCGAACTGCCGCCCGGAGAGGTATGTGTTGTGTGACGAGTTGATGTAATAGTGAGCGAGCGGTTGGTCCATGTCCATGTAGAATTCCAGCCTGTCCAAGAATACAGGTGCGTTCTCGTCGGACATCAGGTAGCGGATCAAACCGTCTTTGGTCAGGCATTCTGGAAGATATTAAATATTGAATTGAAATTTTCTTGAGTCTCATACATACTATACCAGCCGGATGATCCACTGCTGAACACAGCCTCCCCTATTAAGGGGGTATTTGCCATAATCCCCACGCTTGGCAAGCGGCTTGGGGATCGCAGTGTAAGATGGCAGTTCTTTAGAAGGCGCTGCTGCCCACCTTCCAGTATTTTTCCCTTAGTCGGCACTTACGACACCCACGGGATGATATGGGAGGTGCAATTCTAACCCGGCACCTCACACATATACTTATTATAAATTAACCGGCAAAAAACCGGGAGCTTGCAGAAATGCAGACGCAGCTTGCCCTGATGATGAGCATCTGATATGCTCGAAACCCGCGAGATATTCGATCCCCAGTGTTTTTGCCGGTTATTATATATTTAAATCTACTTTAATATAATAAGGAGGAAAGATTTGTATTTTTGTATGCAACGGATAAACTTAAAACGAATGCACCAATTTGGATGAAACTTGGTATGGAAATATTTTGAGACCCGGGGAAGGATATAGGATAGCTTTTATTCAAATTCGCAGAAAGAGGTTTTGCACGACATAAAACCGAAATATTTGTTTGATCAGAAGATCGGTAGATCAGATAATGTACGGAGAAGAGATCTGCTCTTCTCCGTACCTTATCAAAGCTATCTATATAGCCCACGAATATGGCACTTTATATTGTTAAACTACCAAACAAAACATAATCATCAAAACCAGTTCATAATTAGCGGAGTATTCGCCTAACAAACATAAAAAAGACATTCAATCCATTTTAGAACTTCATCCTTATTTGGAAGTCGCAAGTAAAAGCAATCATAACATAAAAATAAACATATGCGTCCTTAGCCTTACATGTTGAATTGAACTTTCTCCTATTTTATAAGTCAGTTAATAAAATACGCTTACTGTCAGTCTTCGCCTCTTCACTGAGTTCATATGTGGTGATGATCTCCAGCGCTCGCTTCTCGTCGTACAAGGGGTAGAGGATCTCATTGAGTCGAGGATCTCGCTGCTTCTCATTCATGAAGTTCACGAACTGCTCCAGGTTGATGCGGTCCGATTTGCCTTGTGTGCTGGAAGGTGTAGAAACCATTGCCATCATCAGGACCAAATAGGCAAAAAGACAAACTTTGAACATGTGTTTTTTATACAGAGTGTACGCCTTACAGTTATGAATAAAATATATAATATTCTAGAGGATATGACAAATAATATACCTGATCCTAAAATACGATTTTAATGCAGCCAATGCAGGGTGACATTCTAACCCGTCGCCACCCCACGGGGATTATTATTTACTTAAGTCAAATTTTGTACAATCTGTGCACAATTCTGTAGAATCTTTTACATCTTTTTAATGTAAATTTTGAAGTAGCTTCAAAAGGGCGTTGTTGTCGCTGACGTATAGTTCCCGGGTTCTAATGTGATGTTCGAAAAAGGTGACTGAGTGATAAAATGCGCTTAGCAAGGAGCAATCAACTACTTGCGTTAACGAGAATAAAGGGTGGCTGCACATTTGGCTTACAACAGGGGTCTAAACTTAACTTGGAACTTCTTAACGCTCTCATTTACGCTAAGGTAACAATTACCTTCGCGTCGGTAACCGTCGCCGGCATCAGCTGTTCACGTGTCCAGCTACACGAACTAATTACGCCGGTAACGCGCCAACTCATAGAGTTGTGACTTTTTTTAATGATTTTGCGCACGAGTTACATGTGTTTGACATTATTGTCCTTTAGATGTCACGAACATATGTGTTAACTTTTTATTTGATAGTTAGCGTGTTGGTTTTTACTGTAAGCTTACTATTGTAAATGGAATGAATATATAAATAAATAAATTAATGACTAAGTACCACCACCAACAAGAACATTTCCAAGAAGAGTTGGCGACAGTTAGGCGCTCTTCCAAAAGACGTTTAAACCAAAATATTTCTTCAATATGATCTTTTATCGTCCTTTATGCTGTTAGAGAAATTATTGTACCGCTTGGGAAGGTACTCTTGGCCTCACGGAGATCGTAGTGTAAGATGGCAAATCTTTCGAAGTGCTGTTGCTCATCTGCTGGTATTTTTCCTTTCGTTGCCAGTAACGACTCCCACAGAAACATGAGAGGAGTAAGATTCTATCCAGTACCCCACGGGGTTACAAATGACTATTAGTTCGAAGACGAGCTTAGCAAATTTCAGCTTGGTAGGTGCGAAGGTATAGTACGAAGCAGTAAGTCAGTCGATTTAAATAAAGCGTATACTTACATGGATCGGAATAGCTCCTCTATATCATTCCTGGGACAGATCTTGTGATACAGAGCGTAGAACTTTTCAAAGGTGAAGGCTTCCTTCTCCATTGCCTCATTTTTCCCCGAAGGCAGACCTAGTTCCGACAGGCACTGGTACACCAGCTTCTCAGTCTTCCCTGACGCGAAGGTTCGGGCCACGACCTTCACAGGCACCTTGCCCCGAGGATCCGTGAGGAAGCAGAGACGCATCCAACTGGAAAGGTTGTAAGTGATTAGCAGACTGTATATCTAAAAATGTACTTCGTGTGGTTAATTTAGCTGGACTTCTACTCAACAGAGATAAAAATATTTTTTTATTGTTTACACGGAGGCCGGATGTAATTAGTTAAACGTAGGTGTATGTACTTATGGTCAAAATTTGTTCTAAGCTAACCGCGAGCGAAGCGAGCGTGCTACAACCGCAGGTTAATAAGACTTAAGTATATAGCATCGTGATAGGCTAATACGAATGCAGATTATCTTCACGATTTTGGTAGGATTGAAATGTTTAACACAAAGCGCTAACGGAGCGAAGCGAGCAGAGCATATTATAGAAATGTTTGGCGAAGCGATGGCAATCCATACCAAAAATAAGTGCCATTCGGCTATTGTATAACCTAATACATACCTAATGTATAACGAAAGCTTTATCTAAAACATGACAGCAAGTCAAGTGCACAAGCTTACGTTTTCCATTATGATAATGAAGTTCCTCTCAACCTTCACACAGTATACGTGACAGTTACTATCATCCAGGTTACCGCTCACTTAGTTGACGTGACATTAATAACTTTGGTTAGTTAATAACATTGGTTACTTTAAGTACTTACCTACTACAGCCAACCTGATTTAGGTACCTGTCGTTTAATCTACTCGCCTTAGAACATAGATTATAACTCAGTAGATTATGATAGCTACAGGTGCTTCCAACCTATTTAATCTTGTGTAGATTTAAATCATTGTTAGGTTAGTATGTATCTAAGTATACCTATATAAAGGAGTAAAAGTAAAAACAATGTACACGGAGGTTAATTAAAATGAAGGTCTTGGATATTGAAAGACGTACTAAACAAAAGGGTTAATTCCGCAAACAGAAAGTCTTCAGGCGTGGCTTATGGCAGAAAGTTAAAATACTGTAAAATAATATCAAAACTCAAATTGTTGTGTGTGTCTAATTTTTATTTGCTCATAGCTTATCTGCTTAGAAGGCGTTAATGTAATAATATATACCGCTAGCTTACTTATCCGAGGCCAAAAATACTTGTATTAAAGTTATAACTAAATTTTCATTTCGATGACCTAAATCTTAGTTTAGTAGCAAAATATATGTAAACGGAGCGTTTAATAATTTCGGTGGCACTTAAAAATTATTTAAAAAGTCTCGGAATTAACTTGTTATATTTTGATCCCATCTAACATACATACAACGTTTAGATTTCATAATATAAGTGCCTACATCATTTAAAATAAACTGAAGGATAATTTAACGTAATTAATAATAAAACAATCAAACTATAATCAAAAATCGAGACTAGGTTGTTGAAATTGATCCAATTGTGAATTTTAGAAAACATGTCCAAGTTTTAATGTCTCTTTATGTGTGAAAACAACTCAACTAATTTACATAATTTGCCAAAGGAATGACTTCTTGATTTTTGGAGATTTAAAGGTGCGGAAATTATCGTACATGACTCGTACCCTGACAGCTGAGCAATGCTCGTTACTGGTTCAAACGTTATTTCCACTTAGACCCAGCTAAATTAATGTTTCACCTCTGTATACCCACCCTGTAGTCTGTAGAAGGATATACCCACAGTGCAAACGGTATATACATTTATTTTTTTATGCCTGATATGTTAGCCTATGACCACTATCTCACCTGATGGTAAGTGATGATGTGGTCGAAGATGTGGTTCAGGCTAACCTAGAAGTACTGGCTCTCAAGGACAGCTGCCGAAACACACTGTTAGGTGCTTGGCGACAGATTTTTATCTTGAGGGTGGTAGCTAGCCAGGCGGGCATTCGCAAAATGCCCTACCACCATGCTATAACGACTGCCATCCTAAGACAACAACCGGGAACGACGGCTTAACGTGCCCTCCGAAGCACTGAAACGCTCAGTAGTAATGTCATTAGCGGTCACCCATCCAACTCATGACCGCGGCGGACGTTGCTTAACTTTGCTGATCGGTTGAGAACAGCTAAGTAAACTTCGCTACGAGCGCTTCTGTATATGTGACATACATGTGATTGTAAGTTTAAGGCAAAAGGTAAATTTTGTGCATTTAGCAATCGCTTGCGAGTCATCTATGCAAGAAGTGCATGACTGCGAATGAACAGACGACACGCTGCCTTATTATTATTGCCTGATAATATTTGCCAGCAAACGAAGTTGGTTTTCGACTCAACTAGTAGTTATATTTTATTCTATTTAATAGATTTTACTCTTAATCCTTATTTTTAATTACTGTTCGAAGTAATGGATCTTAAAAACATTCGTATGTAAACAATAACTGACCCAAGCTTGATACCAAACCAATGTGATACATCTAAAAAAAAAAATCGTTACTTCAAAATGTTCATATAGTTCCGGGGGCTAGTTCTATCCTACTATAACTAACAAACTGCATTTGAAACTTTGACAGCAATCTCTTAGAGAGCGCCATATAGGTACAACGAAAGCAAAGTCGCGTGAGTAAGATATATATCTCCACGCTCCTCGCATTCTATATCCGGAGGGCGAATAATAGCGAAGACTTCCTAATTATATTCCCGACTCGGAGTAATTCCCGTGTAACTTAATAATACAGTGAAATACGCTTCATTTACTTAATTCTGTTATGTTCTTTGAAGTAATCTTATATTTTACTTATTTTATTACGTTCCTTCCATAAAACCATCACATTTTGTGAAAAGCGACACAAAATCAATTTAGGGAATCTTAGAGAGAGAAAAGACTTGCGAACTGACTCTTGCTTTTAATCCTGTCAAAGAAGTTGCTATTTAAGTTTATGATATCCCTTTATTAAAGCAGTTATCTTACAATGCTAGCAAATAAAACTGACAATATTAGCACTTATCAAAAAATATAATTGCAATTGCTTAAATTTATTCGGAGTCAATACTCCGAATAAATTTAAGCACGGAGCGGTACCCTTAGGGCCTGTTTCAGAATGTTCGAGTAAGTTCCTGTTATACTACCCAGAACATATTTAATAAATAAAATACTATCTTTGCGTTTCACAGTCATCGATTTAGCCTATCCATCGGTTAAAGCTTGAAACGCGCTGCATTTTAACTGTCATTTTTATCATTCAGTTATTTTATGTTCTGGGTAGTATAACCGGAACTTACTCGAACATTCTGAAACCGGCTCTTAGTGAGGGAAATTTCTAGAAATATCGCCCACAAACGACGGGATAGTATTATACTACTATCAGAAGGCTCACTGCCATGGAAAAACCTTACTTTTTACCTTAATTTGCCATTAATTTGATCGTCACCATATTCTTTAGTGATATATAATCATGGATCTATGAAATGTTTAGTATTAAACCGGTACTTTTTATATATACTTTTTATAAGCAGAAGAACTTTTTTCATAACTACGGCATCAACTCTGTTTTTTCAGCTTTAAGCACGGTATACAAAACACGTAACACAAACAAAGACTTAGGACACTGTCGTTTGATACGTTATACGTGTATAGCTAACGTTGGGCGTTGAACGAATCTAGGGTTGACACCCTTTTAGAATTTTATAACTACTACTAAAATGTTAACTACTCAAAATATCTGTACCTCATTGTCCTCATCTGTGAAAACTCATTTACTACGGTATATGAGTTTTCATAGTTTTTAAAACTATAAGGGGTACGATTTCTTCCCATACGTTTTTGTATAGGCGCGGTGTACAGGATATGTGAACGAAATAAAGACCATAGTAAGAGTTATTTTTTGCTAAAATCTATATGTATGGGCAAATCATTATCAAACAAAAAATGCTTCTGGGTGACTTTAGGGGATAACATAAGCTGAAATAACAGCGCTTGTATAAAAATCGAACAAATTGCGTTGAAGTAAGGGCTATATCAGCGCGTGCTGTAACGTCGCAGACACGATATCCGCCATGTCAAAAATGCGCGAAAATTTAAGAAAATAATATTCCATATATATTCTATGGATGTTATGAAAAAACACAACCTAAACAATAAATAAAGATGCCTACTTATAGGGTCATCACTATTTTATTGTAGAGATCCGGGAGTTTTCTTTTGATAGTTTTGTTGGTAGAGATACATTTCTATGTAAAGTTTAATTGATATTTGTGTAGCGGTAAAAAAATTTTAAACAAATTAGGGTGTTTTGAGCTTTTATGTACCTATTCATTTTTGCCATTGTAATTGCATTTAACAACATAATAGCTATATTCGAATACGAGGCTAAAAACATACACCAACAAATCTCTCTCGATGAGATGATATATTAATAATAAAACAGACAATTCCACGGAGACCAAGAAAAAGTAAAAGACTAGAGGAAGGAAGGAGGGGACGTGGGCAGGCAAGAATGGTTAGGTATTCTATACATAGCATAGAGTACCTGAATTTTACAGATACTCGGTAACATATACGTTAAATTTTAAAAGTTAATTTCTACAATCGGTACATAATGATTACACTAAAACATTAGCATCCATTGGTGATATTGAAAGTGCCCACTTACTTATTAGGAATAGTCATTAAAGTTCGAAATTTAAAATTATTTTCCATGTTAGCGGTTAGAAAGCATTTTCGCACACAGTTTTAAATGTCTTATCTTTCAGAACTTGTGTGGTGAAAAAATATTCATATGACAGCCCTATACAGTATGTCCTAGTTCACGTGGACGTTAGCGCCCGGCGGACAAAGAGCAATAAATAAACAACTTGTGACATGCAAAGCCAGTGCAAAGCTGATAGCTTCTCTGCGAAAGCCGAATAAGCCGGATAAATGGAGTTTGCTTATTGATACTGATAGTGATTGAAGCCTGGAACACTTTCCAGGCGTTATTGTGGGGTTTATATTTTTTTAAGTTCTTTTTTACATACTTTTTTTAAAAATTAATACTGAGATATAATAATAATAATAATAATAATAATAATTTATTCAGAAAATATTCATACAAATGTGCAACTAAATACAAATATCAACAAATCCTATTAGCTAATATGGCATTCATTAAGAATCATAGATAGTCACAGTGTTGTCTTGCAGAACCTACACTAAGAAAATTCTTGTGTCGTAGATTCCGCCCCTTCATATGCACAGTGAGTAAGAGGTAAGTCTATGTAGCTGTCACGTTTATAAACAAACAAAATATCAAAGATGTTCTTATGGATTTGATATATATGATATTACAATTCTTTATATATAAATATATCATATTATACATATATAATTATGCATAAGTACATACAGTATATTCATAAATGATGGAGATAAATATATATGTGTGTGTGTGTGTGTGTGTGTGTGTGTGTGATGTAGGTTTGTAAAGGGGCAGGGAATGAAGTTTTATGGCAAAGTATATATTATTCGATTACTTTGAGAAGATTCTCAGTTTCATCATACTTTAATTTTGTTAACCAACTAAATAGCGCCGCTTTTGCTTCTCTGTTGTTCAATGTAACAAAATCTTTTATTATTTTGTTAACATTGTTGTACAAGAATGGCCCCAAGAAACATGCGTGATGTTTGGCTAATTTTGTGTTGAATTTTGTACTCCGAAAAATTTTATCCTTACGCCTTTTTTTTTCAACATTTTCCATCAAACTCGTTTGACTGTGACGACCCATCACAATATTTTTTATAAATAATTGCCGAACCGTCAATACTCCACAATCCTCGTATAGATCAGACGTAGGAAATATACGTGTTCTAAAAGTTGCAGTTTTTAGTAGCGCTCTTTGAGCGCGTTCTAGCAATAACATGTATGTTATACCTGCACCGCCCCAAGAGGTGTTGCAGTAGGTAAGGATCGACCTGCACAGTGCGTTATACACATTTATGATTAATGTTCGGTCGGCAACATCACGGAGATTTTTAAAAACGAATATTAATTTTCTTACCCTATTGCTGAGAGTCTCTATGTGAGTTTTCCAGGTCATTCTGCGATCGAGCGTTACTCCTAAATACTTGATGTGAGGGACGTTTTGCAATACCGGACAGCTGCAATTATTCAGGTTACAATTAAAGTGAATTTTTATATTTATATCAGGTGTCCTTCCACGGTCACACGTAAACGCAACAAGTTTAGTTTTATCCACGTTTAATGAAAGCCGGTTTTCTTGTAGCCATTGTGTGACAATCCCTAATCCTGCCTCAGCTCGAACGCGGGCCTCTTCCCAGTCTTTTCCTATAAAAATAAGCGCTGTATCATCTGCGTATGCAAACATTTTTCCACCATTCAATTTAAGCCTGCACAGGTCATTGACGTAAATGAGAAATAAAGTAGGGCCCAGAACGCTGCCCTGTGGTACTCCAAACGTTACTTTATCTCCATTACTGATTACGTCACCCACCCTAGTCCTCTGGGTCCTCTCCTTCAAATAGTCCTCCATAAGGTGCAATGCATTGTCTCTAATTCCAACATGTTCGAGTTTTTGAACAAGTATAGGTACAGAGACAGTGTCAAAGGCTTTAGCTAGGTCTAAAAATATTGCGATGACTTTATTTTTCCTGTCTAATTCAGTGACGATAGAATTTGTTAGGTTTGACACTGCGTGTTCAGCTGAAAGACCGGCTCGAAAACCGAACTGATTTGACGAGAGAATCTGAAATTTTTCTAAATATGACGTAAGGCGTTTGTTAATAATTTTTTCCAAGATTTTGGAAAGAGAAGGTAATATAGAAATTGGTCTGTAGTTTTCAACACTGTCTCTAGTACCACTTTTATGGATAGGAGTGACGACGGAGGTTTTAAATTTTGCAGGAAATATCCCAGAGGACATGGACAGGTTACAGATATGGGTTATTATGGGGACCAGTATCTGCGAGGACTGCTTTAAAATCTTATTTGAAATGCCGTCAAAGCCAACCGCGCTGTCATTTTTTAATCTATTTATTATATTATGGATTTCGTTTTCATCAGTATCTAATAAAACGATGGAGTTAACTTGAGACGGTGGTGGAGAAGTAGATTTTTGAGGATATTGAGTGTTCATCTTAATTTTACTAGCTAGCCCTTTACCTACATTCGAAAAATAATTATTGATAAAATTGACTGAGTCAAGAGGGTTACTCTTTAATTTTAATAAATTTTCGTTGGTACTAAATTTCTTATTAGTGTATGTAATGTCCTTGACTGCCTGCCATGTTTTTTTAATATTATTTTTACTGTTTTCTAGTTGTTCTCTATGGTAGTTGGTCTTTAATTTTTTGAGTAAGCTTGTACAATAGTTCCTATATCTAGAATACGTTAGTTTGAGCGTTTCATTTTCGGGCGTTTCTTTCAAGCGAATATGCATTATATCTCTTGTACGGATACACCGAAGAACTCCAGGAGTAATCCAGGGTTTGATTATACGTTGCGTGTGTGGGACTTTAAATGTTCGTGTGTTTCTTTTTGTGATTTCTATCAAATTATTCATAAGAAAATCGGTTGCCGCATTGACATCTAAAGAATGCAATATTTCATCGAAATTTACGGATCTTATTTGTTCTGCAATTGTAGTTAAGTCTATTTTTATCAATGTTTTTTTGGGGGGAGGTAAGTTCACTGCTTTGATTTGAATACTCAGTAGATTAGGGTAATGGTCAGTGACTGCAGTTTTTACCACAAGTGTAGTACATTTAAATTTACTTTTAAGCATTACATGTTCAATGCAGCGGTGACCTCTAGTAAACATATTGTGACTAGGTAGGATACCATGACTAGCGAGTAATTCTAAGTAACCAGCCGAGTGTTTATCCAAACTGTCTGGGTGAATTCCGATGTTTATATCACCAATCACTGTGATCGTTGGGTACTTTTTGTGAGATGTTAAAATACAGTCTAAAGAATTAAGAAAAGTATCAGTGTTAGTAAAAGAAGGTGAACGATACAAGGCTACTATTGCTATCTTATGTCCCACCTTGATAATAATACAGTTAGAGTCAGCAAAATCTGGTTCTTCTATCTGAAGACTCAAACAAGCTTTGAAAAAGACTATGATACCACCGTTTTGATTTATACAGTTCTTGGTGTATGCAGAGTTATAGTTGGTCAAAGCAGGAAATTGTTTGTTGTTTTTAATCCAACATTCTGTCAATACTATGATATCACAATCGAAATCAAGTCTCAACAACAGTAATTCTAGGCCGTTAAAATTCTTGTTGACGCTTCTAATGTTTAGAGTAAGTATATTAATTGTATCTTTATTTGTATGGATCAGGTTTTTGCATGATTCTGGTTCGCAAAACTTTGCTTTGGCGACAGAAAGGTCATCTATCATATGGCACAAATCGATTTTTGGGCTTCTATCCATTATCATTGTAAATAAATGAAAGAACACTTGTAATGACTGGTAATCTGTTAGATTGATTATAGTTTTTACAGTTTTGTCTTGCCCAATAAGAGGTGATGTGAGTCATGTATGAGTGTGAGATACGAGTAAATCGGCGTATATGTAGAGTGTTTGTGTGTATGCTGGTGCTTCGACCTATGAGATTATGCGTAAGTGTGGGAGTATGTTTGAGTAAGTGAGGAACATAGTAATAAAGTATTAATTTTAAATTAATATATAGAGCTATACTTACATAAACATAAATAGTACTTAGAATTACGTCATAGAGTTGAGTGTCACTACGTAAATTAGTCAGTTTTTTTGCTTCAGAATATCTAGTTGCTCTTCACTTGTGACGATGATTGGTGGCTGGCCCTCAGCTTTCCTCATAAAAATTCTTCCATTTGCAGACCAACAGAAGTGATACCCACTGGATTTTGAAACTTCGCGTGCTAGAAAATAAAGCCGCTTTGCTCTTGGCGTTAGAAATTCAGATACAAATACTGAGTTCTTGGGTCCTTCAAAACCCAATGTATTTGTACTTAATCTTTCTGTGATGTTTGCGGAATTATATTTCTTAACTGCCATCAGTGTTCTTGATTTTTGAAGACATGTTGCAAAGTCGACTATAATTGGTCGCTCTCCAGTTTTTTTACCTTTTATGCGATGTATATCTTTTATTGAGTTTGGATTCACTTCAACTCGGATTTTTGAATGCAACTTCTCAATAATATTTGCCAGGTCCTGCTTTGTTTCCCCGGGTCTAGTTGGGACTCCTCTAATTTCTAAACACGTGCTTCTTGCATTCCTTTCCAACTCCTCAATCCTATCTTCAAGTCTCAAAATCTGCGTGGTCTGCGTCGTCTTTTCACCTTCAAGGACAGAAACTCGAGCATTTAACTCGTCAAAGTTTTTCATATAAAATTCTAAAGATAATTTTAACTCTGAGTTGGTTTTTTGCATTTCCGCATTTGTTTTGCGGACTTCCTTAACTTCAGATAGAACTTTTGTTAACAATGCCATTATTTCTTCTTGTTTATCTAAGTTCACAGCCGGTGGTGACGAAGGGGAATTATTTGGTCGTTGGCGTTTGTTACGCGACACAGGTGAACTTGCCGCTGAACCTTGCATTGGCGATTGTTTGGTTGGAGTACGATGCATAATGGCCAAAAGTACCCAGAAAACAGAATCAATGCGAAGGTAATTAAATTTTCCGTAAAATTGATATCAGAAGGCAAGTTTAAGCTCGATATGAACAGTTTGCAGGCAAGTGAAGTACCAGGCACTCATAAAGTATACAGAAGCTTAAATGACTGACCGGCGTATGATTGGTCAGCAGCGCAGTCTGTGTTATTGGCCGATTTTATGTAAGGCGGCGTATGCGCAGGTGGGGCGTCGATGTAGACAGCAACAGGTGGGCGGAGCTTTGTATATCCCAATATGGCCGCTCAGTACACAAGCTGCTTTTCTTCACACGCGTAGCTTCTTCGTGTTTATGCACTCCTATTTTTTACGACGACTTTAAAATTGTAAAATATTTATTAATGTTTTAGAAAAATAACTGACGTGGTTCTGTGACACGACTACTCGCTATCGAGGTCCGGAGGGAAGGGATATATTATATATAAGTGAAAAAAACAAACGGGAAATTAAACAGATAAATATAATTCGACGATATAATTATTAAATAACTAATACCTAGCGGCGATCGTCGTTAATCGTTATCGTTACATTTTTAAGGTTATTCTTTAGTCAATAATAAGAATAAAAACAAAAGAAAACGTAATTCAAAATAAACGGGTATCAGGATTAAACTCATACTTATAGCTACGTACGTATCGGGAGCCCGAACGGAGCAAAGAAGTTTAAGGACTAAAGCATCCTGAGCACTGTGAGGGATATTCTACTTTTCCCACTCAAGAGAAAATAATAAGGAAGACTAATAAAAACATAGCATTTTACTATGACTACCGTAGGCACTTAGGATTTTTAGTGGAACATGGATCATATAATCCTTCGACACGGTGATATGCTAGTACCACCCGTGGGTTTGTGGGGGGTTTACCTAATCGAATGTAGGTCCCCATTTCGACTGGGGTGTAATGTAAAAAAATGTAATGGGGTAATGAGTCGATACAACTTAATTATTAAAAAAAATGCCATCCATATTCAGGAGAAACGATATGTACAAAGTTGCGTACGTTATTCATGACGATATAGAACTTAGTAAATATCGTCAGGGCCATTTTTCTAGGCAAAATGTTTATCGTAAATACACATGAAATATCCTCTCGTTTTATGATTCAATCATCTATTTTATTGGGTTAATTAATGATGTTATAAGGTTTGAATAACTCAATATATGAAACTTGACCGTATAGCTATAATATTAAGAGGCCTTTTACATTTTGCAGCCCTCTCACTCGCACTTTTAGACATAATTTTAAATAGCAACAAAATGGTAATGATTTTTTTAAATGTGGTGTGATATTATTTCGCTGCATTGCACTATAGACGTTCTCGACTAATTTTCATGTTGATATCTGTAATGGAAAATCAAAACGCGTAATTTAGTTAATTAAAATTTTGGGCCTCTAATTCTAATTGGATTCAACATGTTACAAAATATTAATATGTTGAGACCATGTATAATCGCAAAAAGCAAAATAATGACAGACCACATTTAAAAAAAATCATTACCAAATTGTTTCTATTTGAAATTATCTTTAAAAGTGCGAGTGAGAGGGCTGCAAAATGTAAAAGGCCTCTTCAAAAACATTTATACGGGATTCACAGTTTTATATCTTCGGAACACTGGGGAAATGAAAATTTCGTGCAAAAAAAATTGGTAATATGTCGTTTCTAAGGCAAACATATCATTGACGTCTGGGCTAATCAACGTCTGGTGATGTAACTGTTCTAATATGTGTTTAAGTTACGGAGGCAGCAGTAAGATTTTAAAGATAATATAACTATCAAAGAATAAATGACCCAAACAAGCATCATGACATGATACACACCAAGAGCAAAATAAAAGTATCCAACCTTTTCTGTGGTAATTACTGCATTAACGCCTACAATAGCTTTAGTAATAAGCTTATACAATTACAACAAAACGAAACTATAGTAAAAACTAGGAATTAATAGGAACGGAAGTATACATTTCAGCAATGACTCACTTGGCAGAGCATCCCTATGGGGACGGATGGTCCCGGGTTCGAATTCTGAATGTGGTTCAAACATTTTCCTTTCGTTGTAATTTTATATGCAAAAAAAATAAAAGTAATAATCAAGTTAAAGAGCAAGGTAATAACTGAGAGTCATAAACCTATGAAATTTTGATAATGTTCCATTGGATGATACTTTGTTTTGCGAACTTTTCCTTACCTTTTCCAAGCCTGACTTTACTTTTAGAGTTACTGAATGTCAGAATCGAATAAGTGAAAGTAATTTAATTATTCATCGAGAACTTGGAAACAATGAGAGAAGTTTCTATAATGTAAATATTTTATTTTGTTAAGATTTACATTAATTATAATAGAGCCAAAATTTAGATTAAGATTTCAATTCCAAAACGTACTATACGTGATTATATAATACTTTTTCGTACTGTTCGTTTGGCTTAGGTTTGGCCATAGACATGGCAAAAATAAGCTCATCCTATTAGAAAACAATCGTCCAAATAAGATTTTAAGAGATTATCTAAGTACATACTAATTCAGTGGATTTTAATTATTTTAATGCGATTTTCGAGCGAAATTGAATTCATTGTAACAATTGCCAAAGCATCTACTACGAATACATCAAAAAAGTAAATGTCAAAACTGTCATGCTGTTGGTGTTGCCCCAATTGAAAAACAAAGTTCTTGTTAAGGGTGAACTGGCCGGCCCGTTCTCCATACAAACGTCGTAGGGTGATCACTCCCTTATTTGAGGGTTTAGGTCCAAAATAAAGCATAATACCGATTGATCTCGTCATTATCTAGGCTTGTATTTTATTCCGAAATTTGAATAAAATAATTAACTTGAGAATTATGAACCTCAAAACATTTTCATATAAAGTTTTCGAGGCTCATAACTTACAACTTAATTATCTTTTTAACATTTTGGCATCATACAAGCCTTGATAATGACGATATCAATCGGTATTATGCTTAATTCTGCACTTAAAATCTCAAATAAGGGAGTGATCACCCTACGAAGTTTGTATGGAGAAGTGACCGGCCAGTTCAACCTTAAAAACTCTTTATTAATCTAGTTTATGATTCTTAATTCTTTTTTAATTTAAACTTATATTATATATAGTTGTATTATTTTGTAGAATGTATTATGGTTCGTGGGGTGCGAGGCTAGAAATGTCATCCCTCCTCCCCCATCTCTACCCGTGGGTGTCGTAACAGGCGACTAAGGATAACACAACAGGAACAGGAACACAAGAGGAACTGATATCTCACACTGCGATCCCCAAGATGCCAGCCAAGCGTGGGGATTATGGCAAAAAAATACGGGGGCGTATTGGGGGAGGATGTGTTCAGTAGTGGACAATCCGGATAGTACAGTATTATGTACAGATTTTGGGCCACAAACTATTTTTAAACGACATAGTTATATATTTTCACATTCATCTTTTAATTTATGAACTAATACAGGTACGTTGTGGAAAATAGCTCTTCAATTGAATCCTTATTAAACAACTTAATTAGCTCCTTACACTATATAGTTGTTAATAATGAACGCAATCTTTTCTATAATAGGAGTCTTTATATTCTGTGAACTTTAAACTACTTTTGATACAATAAATGTCTTAAATTACTTCCAGCAAATAAAGCCTCTTGGACTGTTGCCAAGCGAGTCGAAGCAAGGTTGTCAAAAACTACTTTATTCGTCGACTGATATTAAACAAGTTTCAGCAGGATGTAGAACTAATATCAGCAAAGTTCAACAGTGGTGTTATTTTGTGCAGGAGTTTTCGTGTGAAATATGTTGAGATTAGTTGTGCTTAGGTCGTTATTCGTAGTTCTTAAATTCATTGATAGCTTTCGTAAAATTAACATAATCTGCCCTAGGGTGTAAGACCCGCTTGTTGTTTATAATTTTTTTAACAACCTTGCTCGTAACTGGCCTTTGAAAGCACCGATTTTAGTGTCATAATGTAGTATACTATGACCACTATCTTACCTGAGGGTAAGTGATGATGTGGTCGACGATATTGTTCAGGCTAACCTAATGGAATACTAAGCGACACAATTTTTATACTTATGGGTGGTAGCTAGCCAGGCGGGCATTCTCAAAATACCCTAACACGGTACTATAACGACTGCCATCCTATGAAAACAATCGGGAAGGATGGCTTAACGTGCTCTCCGAAGCATGTGGGGTGCTCAGTAGTAATGGCACTAGCGGTCACCCATCCAAGTCACGGCCGCAGCGGACGTCGCTTAACTTAGTTAATCGGTTAAGAACGACTAGACTACACTACGAGCGTTTCAACAAATGTGGAAAAGCTGAAGTGGTAGGATCCTAATCATCCATGGACACCCTCTGCGGCAGTCTATGATTATTTCCACTAGGCTATCATTACTTCTAGGTGCACTTTAGTACAGTAAATTAAGACTATTAAAGAGAATATTAGTAAAAAACATGTTAGGACTATCTACGCTCATTAAACGACAAGCAAGTAAGCGTTAGCACAAATCGTCAAGGATTTGAAAAGGCAAGTGTGAACTGTGAAAAAATACTTCTAAAGTATAAAAATTTAAATATTTTCACAAATATTGTGTAAATAATGTATCGATGACATACACACAGTATAAATGTAAATGTCAGTGAAATTAGTATTGTAGTCAATATTCTCACGTGTAACTGTGGTTTCAACAGTAATGTAAGTTATGTCGTTTATAATTTAGTTTATTTTTTCAATACTTTTATGGTATTATATAAATACCAATGCGTACAGCTGCGTCTGCGGTGGCGAATTGTCTACCTTTTTATTTGTTAATTTAAGTTTATGTACCCTTATATAAAAAGCACATCATTAAATTACGTCAAAAACCCTAAAATTAAGTATACATGGAACTAATTTAAAACCTTGAACGCCGCGCCACCGCTAGTAGGAAATGCTGTACAGCATGAGTAAAATATGTTTATCTTGAACATAAATGAAAGTATTTGAAAAAAATATGTAAAAATTAGACTATGAGGTGTTACTCCGTCCTACATAAAAAAACAAATTCACAAACGATTCCAATTATGCCTGATTAGGTATTCCTAAAGTTCAGATATGCAAAAAACATGTCCCATCCTAAGGGACCGAACAGTCGGTCCACTCGCATTTTTGTTTTATTATTTATCGTATTATTCTTTTTTTTTTCAGTATTATTATCAAAATATAAAAAATTGTCACAGTACACAATGAGCTCAAAATAGTTTTACTCTAGATTAAAAAAGATCTAAAAACAGGTAAGTCGGTTTGAAAAAAAACTGTAATTATTTTTTCACAGTGCCCTCTTGCCCCCATTCCTTCATACGTACTGTTTCATGAGGTTGGTCGTTACACACACATTGCTGATCTTGCTGTTGTGTGTGACCTCGCGCAAGCTCTCCTTCCACACCTTTGGCAAAAAGCACACGCACATACACAACGGCATGCATTACTTACGAGTAGAGGTACTAGATATACACGTGCGTGACTTGTCACCTCATCTACACACCTATAATAACTATAGTTGTAAGTACAAACCGGACTTAAGGATAACGCACACGTATCGACTCCGCACCGTATCAACGTTGCCTCACGACAGCTCTCAAGTTCGTCCCCAGCCGATGCCTATATGACGTTAGTTTAGGGTACGTTCTATTTTGCGCTTTAAGCGCTTTGAACAACGTAAGCGTGTTAAACACAAGATACATGTGACATTATCCGTGACGTCATCAATCGGTACAACCGGTTACAACGCTTACAACGCTTATGACTCCGAGGTAGCTCATTGTGAGCACTGTCATACAGAATCATAATTAACAAGTAATTTTCCAATTGGTACATAAACGTTTGTACATTATTCTATGGAGATTAAAGCAAGACTTTCCAATTTTATTAATTTACATGTTGAAAACACGCACTGAAGTTTGCGCGCTATTGTACTTCTTAATCGTACCGATTTGCTTATAAGCGCCAGTACTATATGTATTTTTCTTATCTCTGTTCAGGTACATCATACGTACAATCGTTGGCATAGAAAGCACAAAACGGAATACGTCCTTAGTGTGGGTTGTAATATGGAGTTCCATGTAGTGAATACTGATCGGCTTGAGTTGAGGCAATGTCGGTACGGTGCTGAGAGGCTCAGTGTGTGGCAAGCATTGATCGCGATAAAATCATGTATATTATATGACTTGACATTTGATTGTAAATTGATCCTTAGACAACATTCGTGGCTGCCTATAAAACTGCCACAGGGACATCCACATATTGCAAAAATTAAATAAATCGTATATGTATTTACCTATATATGCTTTATTTATTAAGCTTTTCTTTGAAAGCCTATTTCGAGTATGTGCAAGATTTCATTTCGTTTTATATGTAGATTTCAGTCTTAGTCCAATCAATATAAGACCTGGTACTCAAAATATTTGCAATGAATATTTCCGTACAGGAAGATATCAATAAAAAAAATCGAGTATTATTTTAAGTACATTTTATCTCGAAGGTCGTAGTGAATAATGTACGAAACGTGTTACAAATTGAATGAATTTTCAGGTATATGGTAGGTAAGTAAATATAAAGTGTAAAGGTATGAGGTCACAAGTCATATTTATTGCAACTGAAATACAATTGTAACCAACAATAAGAAAGGCCTTTTAAAGTACTGCAATACGAAAGCTTAATTTTCTTAAAGATTATTAATACATATGTAATATATAAAGTACACTTCCACTCACAGATAGAATATAACTATTTATGCTCATAAGTTTTTAACTCCAGTGAAATTACCCAAACTTGAATTTTCGAATCATCATACAATCCAAGCGTTTATATGTTAATATTTTATGCCAATTTTAGTTTCAATCTCACATAGTTACTTTTATTTGTTCTCCCAACTTCCCCTTAAGTCGTTAAGAATTATGCTGAAATTCCAGCACTACGAACTGCTTAGGAATTAGAGAGACAGCGATGGTGAAATCACGATCAGCTTTGATGAAAAGGGAAAGAAAGTTTATTAACACAGTAAGTAGCTTAAATCGAAAATGTGCATTAACTTGTCAGTCTTAATAAGGTTTTGCTTTTTTTTACATTTATACGTATATTAAGGAATTTTCGTTACATATGTAGTTAAAAGTCAACTTTGCAAGTTTCTCTCGAGGAAATTTTAATGAAATGTTATTAAGTATCAACTTGGCCTTAGAGAATATGATCAAGATTAACTTATAATCTTATCACTGCCAAAAAGAATATAAATTTTGCTAAAAACCTTTTCAAGTAAAGCTATTAAATACTTATCCGCCCCTAAGTGGTGTAATTGTTACTGCAACTTCTTTAAGTGCCGTGTAATCTAATACTCAAAACAGTTTTTGTAAGCAATTTTATATTCATGTTGAATACGTAAAATTACAACCCTAAGGCAAACTAGTATTTTTTCTTAAGGTACAGAATCAAAATAGTATTTTTTTCTTTCAGGCACTGAAACAATCAATCTAGCATCAGTTTAATCCGTGGATAGTAAGAGCAGAGAAGCAAAATCCAGGGAGTTGATAGTTTACATCGACGTGGTGTTATATAAACTTTTAAATCACGATGTCCCAGATTCAGTTCTATAATGGAAAATTGTTATAAAGTTTTCTATATGAATAAAAGAAAAAAAAACAAAAGGAAACAAAAACGTTTTTGTATCTTTTTGTACAGTGCAATATGGCCTTTATTTCTCTTGACAGTACTCAACTAACACAGAAAATAATAAGTACGAAACACCAAAACTTAAATCATGATTCACTTAATACATCGCCAAAAAATTATCCAGACTTTCGTATTACAGTACGCCAATACAATAATAATAACAAATAATAATATAATAACATCTGAAAAGCACACATAAAAGCAGAGTTAAAAACATTTAAACACGAAAGCCCACCGCCAACGTGCGTAAGCGCATGCCATAGAGCACAGACTTACTGCTTCTTTAGACACGTCATCGGGCACACGTTGTTCGCTTTCACGTTGTGGGTGATCTGGCGCAGCCCTTGCAACCATACCTTTGTTTGAAAATAGAATATTACATTGTAAATGGGGAAATATTAAACTTTCATTTTTCTTGACTGCTTATCATTCATTGTTTGTAGCCCGTGGAGTGCCGGGTTAGAATTTCACCTCTCCATCTCTTCCCGTGGATGATAACTAGAGACTAAGGGTAAAATACTGGAAGGTGGGTAGCAGCACTTTCTGAGGAACTGCTATATTATACTGCGATCCCCAAGATGCCAAGCGTGGGGCTTATGGCAAACCACCCACCCCATAGTGGGCGAGTCTGTGTTATGAGTTAACAAATATAAAACTGGCGTCACATTTTTCTTTGCATTATTTACTTTTTCGGTATCTATACTGTTCATCATTTATTGCATAAACATTAATACCGAAGGCAATTAAAACCATATCTGACGTACAACCATACGTTGAAGATTATCTTTATAATTATATCCTGGCTACGAGTGCTACGCCGTAGCACAGCTACAGTGTACAAGTATCGAAGTCCAAGTGAAGAACAAATGAGATTTATGACTGTATCTCATTATAGAACTAATCAACATTATGTATGAACTGAATTTACAGAATGTTTTAAAATCACGCAAAATAAGATATTATTTATCACAACTGTGGCTACTACTACTAAGTACCTTCTATGATAGTTAAGATAATCAAATTGGATCACAAAATTCGGCTCAGTCAAGCACGTTCCAACAGGCTAGAGGTCGTGACGCACGGGGGAAATGGAATTGATTCTAGACCCGCCATTTTGCCAAAAAATGATTAAAAACTTTGGTGAAAAAATCGACATCTGTCAGCGTGCTCGTGGTGGACATTTGCCAGATATCATTTTTCATTCATAATTGCCAAACTTTTCTCTTCGTAATACAATAAAAATTTGCATCTATATATTCTTTGTTTTGTTTTAGAAAACAAAGTTCTTGTTGAAAAACTCTTTACTAAGTAATAATATATTTTTATCTACATTATTGTTATGCGTTGCTTCACTACTGCGAGGGAGGGTTTAGACCTTCTCTCGCATTACAAGTTAGTACAAGAAAAACAACTCAATTAATATGATAAATTAGTGCTAATTTATATTAAAAGTAACATTTTATAATATTGAAAGTAAAAGTAAAAATGTATTTTTCTGGAGCTGTTATAAAAGTACGAATTTCAAAAACCTCCACGCTAGCGGATTAATAGCATTTTCTCACGCAGATTTCAAATGATATACAGCGCTTTTCCGAGATTGAGAGGTGAAAATATATGGCACCACTAAATAAAATTAGTAAGGTTTTCAAATTACTATAGAAAGAAATCAAGAACAATTTATTAATGCAAGGTTTAGCATTTAAATCAATGTAATCTTTGGGCAAAGCCAAAGCTTGCTTTAATATTTAATTAGATTCAGAAGCTAGATTCAGGGCATCAAGAATCAAGTTCGCGCAAAACGCTGGAATATTAAATTTTATTGGAAATTTCCACTTACCTCCAGAGATAACTATTTAGGTTAACTGTTCAGGGTAAATGAAGCTTCTTGAATTAATAATTGTTTTAGCAAAACATTGTAAAGGGCTGACAGTGTAAAGGGTTAAACGAGTATCGTGTCGTGTCTTTCAATAAGATATTACTATTGCAAACTTACATGTAATTTATTTTAACCTGATTTAATCACTGAAGGGCTACACGGTACAAAATAATTTGTAGAAGTTGGACTAGTAGTCGTAGACTATCTGTGACATTGTGCTCGAAGAGTTTAAATTACATTTAGAAATTATTGGAGTACAATTTATTATGTTCCGAATGGAAATAAAACCCGCTTCCTCCGATTTAGCGCCTGATGCCTAATCCATTCGGCCACCGGAACCTTACAAGTGTACTTGTTGAAGCACTAGCCTATAATTGCCCTTAAGATATTTTATAATATACCATGGATTAAAACAGTGAGTTTTATTGGGTGCTGTCCTTCTTAACAGTATAGTGGCGGTACTTCCACAGAAGAATTCTTGCACAAAGAGATCTACTGCTATTTCTGGCGTCATGTATACTTTTGTTTTTGTATCTAGGTTTACATAAGAACCAATACCAACCGAGCGCGAACAATATTTTTACTCTCTCGCTTATCCCCCATCTACAAAGCCTGTCGAACGTCGGATTTATGATGATAGGCGATTATTAATTACGCGGCAGTTAATTTAGTATAGGCAGTAGTAGGTAATTAAATGCAGTAGTTGATTTCCGATCGAGTAGGTAGTCTGTGTAAAACATGGTGATGGTAGTCTAAGATATGGTTTCTTTTCTTGTTATATTGCGTTGAAGTTACTGAAATAAAATATTTTATTGTATTGAAGTACAGAACGTTTAGAGTAGTTTATGTGCCCTGTACGTGTTTTAAAAGAGCAGGTTCGTGAGGAATTGGTGCAAAATAAGTGTCATAATATCAGACAGAGAATTATTTTGATCATTCTAGACTCCAAAAATCGATTATAGTGTATGCCAGAAAATCGAGCCACGGTTTAGGCGAGAGCTTAAAAGCTTCAATTCTTGATATCAATAATTCAGAACCGATATCAAGCAAGTTAAAGCTACTAAGGTCTGCTTGAGGCAATAGAACCAATTGTTATTCTTTTTAATACACAGAGCGACACACTGACCTTCGCAGTGGCAGCATCAGGACACACGACGTGTTGGTAGTTGATGTTGATGTAGTCAGTTCCGCTGCAGATGGTGAGCGACTTGTCTTCGAGGTTCTCGCCGTGCTTATTCACCAGGTTCATGCTCAGCTTTGAGTCCTGGGAAAAAGTACTCATCAGGCTTAGGTTCTCTTGGTCAATCTTCGTCAGCCGTACACCGGTGAAGAGTTGACAAACATATAAGTTAAACGCAAGCCTATTCGGCGAAATTGTAGACAAACCTGCAGCTTAAACAACGGCTAAGACGGAATACCCAAAAGAAAAAAAAACTCGGACTGTTATAAAACAAAATAACATAAAACAATTACTTTCTTTCCGACAGATTTTTCGCATTAATTTACCTTTGTCCTTATATTGATACTTTCTCCGATTTTTACAGTATTTCGTGTTGTGCCTTACTTTAAAAACTAAAAATAAAACTATGTGTGATGTAAGAAAGTTTAGTTACGCGAGAAATAATTCATTTGGCACCTCTACTGATGTCTATGTACAGTCGCCTGCAATAAGAAGTATACACTTCGTAATTTTCAAAATAATGTGTTGTCGCTAAGTTATTATTAATCGAAGTTAACATTAACCTGAGTAAAAGTATTCATATTATTCTTTGATTTAAAGATACTTCTGATTACATAGAGAAAAACAGAACTCTTTGCCACAATTTTGAAAATGACAATGTTTATAATTCTTATTGCAGGCGACTGTACATCTCAAGTATTTTAGAGGATACTAAGTACTTATATATTTTGTTGGCTTTTCATAAAGTTAAAAAACGGGTTAAAATGGACAGAAACTACTCGTATAATAAATGTCATATTCCCTAAGCTCCCCGAGAGTAGGTGAGATTTAGGTACCTACAATTTCAAAGAGTAGAATACAGATCCACCCTCTAATTCTTATAGCAAAAGTTACGCTTCGTGTGACTTTTACGCTAAATTAGTCTGTATAATTGTCATATTTCTGACGTCTTACGGCTCTTCTTATAATGAAGACATCTACATAAGTGTTCTACGTACCTACTTGTACTCAAGCTTATATTCAAGAAATTTCGAGATTCTCTTCAAATTATTCAACTCGTATTTACTTTAAGATTACAACCATGCGCTCTTGTGTTTCAAGCTCTTTTTATTCTTTTTTTGATGTTTGGTTCTTGATTGATTACTATAAGTACATGAATACTGCCCCGTGGGGTTATGGGCTAGAATTATGCCGCCCTATATCTTACTGTGAGAGTCGTAAGAGGGAAAGTACAATGAGGTGTGCAGCAACCCCTGAACAGCTGCCAACTAAAACTACGATTCTTAAACCGCCTGTCAAGCGTGATGATTATAACCTCCCTTAAAGGGGGAGCTGTGTTTAACAGTGGCCGGTTCTACTGATTGATACCGACTGATACAGTGCAGTATAGTACTAGAGTAATGCTTTTGGCAAGATTTTTTTTTATGTTATTGTGACGGAACAAGCCCGTGACACACCTGATGTTAAGTGGACTAACCTCTGCCTATAACAGACGCATTTCGTCAACGACGAATTGCACTGTGCCCGTCACACTGAGACGTACAGTTATTAGGTCTCATGTGCCTGTAATTTTACTGGCTCTCAAGGACTGCTGCCGGAACACACTGTTAGGTGCTTGGCGACAGATTTTCTACTTGAGGGTGGTCGCTAGCCAGGCGGGCATTCGCAAAATGCCCTTCCACCATGCGGTGAAGCTCAAGCCCGCGGCGGGATTCGAACCATGGAACTGCTGCGTGGCAGTCCATAGCCAATGCCACTGAGCCATCACTGCTTCAGTTACTTTCAATGTACGGAATATACCTACCAAAGTGTGGCGAACTCTTTCATTATCTCTTTGTGGTGAGTATAAACAAAAACCTTTATTTTATTATGCTAATGGTTTAAAACGACAAGAAACGTTTGTAGAGATTCAATATTCTTTACATCTATTCGAAAAACAATGATTGTTACTTCAATTAGTGCGAGCCAAGAAGCCGATTTTCGAATAGATGAGATGAAATAGTTTGTTTGTTGTTGTAAATTATTATTGCAAGAGAGCAATTTCCAAGGCGAGACTTTGAATTTAGAATGGAGCGAAGGGAAATATAAAAATCTTGATTAGGAATTCTAAGAAAATAAATTATTAATCTACGAATAGGTGAGCCGTAGATAAAAAAAAATGTTTAATTAGTAGCTATGTTATTACTATAAAGGTTTGAAAGTTGGTGGCCAATATAAACAATTATTTTGATTTATGTAATCTTCTCAAAGCTAAGACATTTTTATCATATTTACTTAATCATGAGCGGAAATAATGTCATTTCTTTTGAATGATGAGTACGCGAAGTATCGTATTTACGTTCACAAAAACATAAATGTATGGCCGCCGCGTTTTTTGAATTTGGAACAAAAAACGCGACGGTAATGTTGTATGGGAATTCATTGCAGGCCTGCTGGGTGTAATTTGAATTTAGATTACCTTCATCGATCTGGTACAAATAGCCACAGATGTATTTACATTTCGACGTTGGCGGTAGTTAGCGGTAGTTAAATAAAAAATAATTTGGTGGTAAAGCAAAGAGTTCGTCTCGATTTTATTATTTTGTCAAAAAACATATATATATATATATATATCAAAAATAGTTCTGACGCCACCGAAAGTGAAATGGATATTGAATGGACTGCACCAGATCTAAGATCGGAAGACAAACTAAAGCGATGAAAAACCTGCTTTCAGCCAAGTTTAAAGAAAAATACATACACATTTTGACTGGTAAAACAGAAAGCAGTTTTTACTTGAAGCCCCAGACGATATATATTTACCTTCAAATGTATATGATATATACTCGTATATAAAAATAATTATATTTTTATTTCCTTGCATTTTTGGAGAGGAAAGCACTATATTATGCTCCGTTGGAAAAGCAATTTCCTGCCTCGTATCATAGCAAACTCAACTTGCATTTGTCTATTTCGCGGCTTGTGTAAAAATGTACCTACTATTTTTCTACCTTGACAAGGATAACTGAAACCCGTGGGCGTCTTAAAAAGATACGCACGAATATAATCATAAAAAAGTACTTACATGAGCACACCATTTAACCTCGACAATGTTGTCAAGTGCCTGTTAGACACCACTCCGAATTCTGAGCAAAAGCGGTACAAGTGGCGAAGAATAACGATTTTGTAGACATACAGAGAAAGAAAAAAACACTAAAAGTGTGTTGAAATTTACACATCATCAGTTATTAACTAATCATTCTAATAAATGAATCCACCTACCATATAAAAAGGAAGTGTATTCAAAGTGCTCCCCATAAAAAAGTAGTTTCATCACTATTTATATACTTATTGTTAAAACTAGTCGAATTTAATCAATTTTAAGCGGTTTAAATCGCGTATATTTATCATGTTTTTTTGTCCCGACGTTTCAAACTTTGCTGTGATCGTAATCACGGGGTGACTAGTCTAATATCTATGTTTGCCAGTTTTTCGTTCTATTATTTATTTTATTTCTAAATTTGAGAATCAGATTTCCCATACAAAACAAGTTTACTGATTTATTTTGATAATATATAATTTTACGAAAAACTCTCAAACCAGAAGCATAGATTATAGGCTCAAGAACATTACTGTAATATTTCATAGAGTTTAAACACTTGGCATTCAAAATATAAAGTGTTACAAATACACTCCTTAAAAAAGTTCTGTTTCAATATGGTCGGTTAACATTTCATCAGTCTGGTATTTTTATCTAATGATTGAATAACCAGGGCTTACTTTACTAAACTTTGCTATGTACGTCAAAATCTATCGAGAATCAATTTTTCAACTTTTTATAAGATCCGACCTATATATAACCTATATTTTTATATATACGGCTTCGCGTGGGTAATTAATATAAAAAAAAATCAATAATAAAAAACAAAAAAATAAAAAACTAATGAGTAGAAAATATTTTATAGCATAAGTTCATCAGGGAGGTTGCAAGTTCATAGTGTAGGATTCTAATGGTGAAAAAAAATGTCAAGTCGGTCCAGTAGTTTTTAAGTTTATTAGTTAAATATAAAAATGCAAAACTTTCCTCTTTATAATATAAGTAGTGTAGATGTAGAAAGAGACGAATAGATCTGATCGGTCGATACATTTCAAGTATACCAAAACGTTCAAAAAATGTAAGCTAATATTAAGTTACACTTTATCTTTTAAAGAGGTCTTTAGGCAGCACTTAAAAGGCCTTAGTTTATCCTTTATTTTATCCAATCTCCCCTATCCGACTTTAAGCGACGAAAACTGCCTTGAATTAATAATTCCGAAACAGTTTTCTCTTGAGAGTTAGGTCTAGATTTAGGTCTTTCAAGAAAATAGGTAGAAATTTCATTAAACTGTAGCTAAAGATTGTATTACGAAAACGGTTGTAAGTAGCTCTTACCTCCGACAGAAAGTATATCGTCTATTATAAGTGCTTGTATGTATATATATATATATATATATATATATATATATATATATATATATATATAATATAATATGAAATATGATATTGTTTTTAAATATTTTATACTTTTTCACTCCACAATCAAGTTACAATGTCTTGGAAAAGAGTAACCTGCGTGCGTTAGTGTATTAAAAAAAAATCATAGGTAGGGCCGAATGGGGCATATCTAAATTTTGAGGGCCGAATATATGAAATTTTAGGGGCCGAATAGGTTAAAGACAGTAACAATATCATAGTATTATGCAGGTGAAAATAATTAAGCACCACCTTCTTCTCCTTATCAAGAATATGTGGGGACAGTACAATATGTTTCTCTATAAAAAACGACAGAAGAACATAATGTGGGAACTTTTCTAATTCGGTTTTATTTTAGCCTGTTTTAGAGTTGGCATTCGGGACCTATATGGACTGACGATATCATAAGAGTCGCTGGGAGGCAATGGCTACAAGTGGCTTATGGCCGTTAATTGTGGCCTTCTATGGGGGAGGTATTAGTTAAACAGTGGATGTCTTCCAGTTGATGATGAGCTCAACCCTCCGCTACTTTGGATTAAAAGAATCCTCTTGTGCGCCTAATGTGTTGCCACAAAGAGGTGGCTGCCTCAGTAGTAGTGTGGAGTGGCATACTGCTCATTTTTGCCCTTAGTTACCTTTTACGAATATGGAACCTTCCTTGAATTTTTAAGTCCGAAACTGTAATATACGTTCTACATATTCTTCGCAAAATGCTCCATCTTTTCTTTGGGTTTGCTACCAATCTCATGTAGAAAATCTGTCGCCAAGCATCTAACGGTGTGTTCCGGCAGCTGTCCTTGAGAGCCAGTAATTCTAAGTTAGCCTGAACAACGACCACATCATCACTTACCATTAGGTGAGATAGTGGTCAAAGGCTATTTTTAAGTTTTTGAACTAAACTTTTGGATCAAACGTTAATAATTGTTTGTTCTTTTAAACGAAAACCAATACTCTTCTCTCAACTATACTCAACGGTTAAACCTCTAGAAGTAAATTTAAAAGTATTCTGACTACTATAATTGAAAAAAAAAGACGTCTACTTACTTTTGGTACACCTCCCGACCGGACGTCACTGACTTGGCACAATTCTATCACGTCACCATCCTGAAACAAATGAAATAAATTACTATACAAATTAGGAATATACAATTTACACGTTTTTTTTTTTTTAGTGCCTTATATGTTATCCTTTGACCACTATCTCAACTGATGATAAGTGATGATGTGGTCGAAGATGTTGTTCAGGATAACCAAGAAGTGATATGATACCGTTTATCGCCTTTATATATACGAAAGTGTGTTCGGTTTGCCTCTTTATCGATCTTTCTTTCAAGCCACAACGGCGCAGAAAACATTAATAGAAAAACTGGAAGATTTTTCCAGAGCCACTTTTTTCTGCCGTTTAGGTTCTCGTAGACACAAGCATAGAAAAAGTTCTGTATGACTGTGTCTATCAATCGTACAGCGGAAATGATAACCGTTAAAAATGGAGGTACTGAATGTACTGAGTTTCCGCATTTTCTCAGCCGTAAGGAAACCTATTCCAAGCACTTGTCGCGTTGCCGTCGTCATAGCGTCATCGCGTGTCAGTAATATCCTACGAATTCCGTTCATGGAAGCAATTCTCATTTCCTACTAGCAGTTCCTTCATGAGACAAGAAATAACCTACCATGGCTATTAGGGCGTAGGAAATAGTTTTTTAATGGTAGAAATAGAAAAAGTCATCTTAAGAGTAGAGTGCACAGAGCGCTTTCCGTACAAGCGTAGCTTCGTCATATTTTAAGTACCAAGTATTCAAACTCGGTGTAATTTCATACGCATATTTCTGAACCTTTGCTAGCTTTACGATTTATCATTTATTTAATCCCTAGATGTCAAAATAACAATTCTTATACAAAACGATTTTTCGAATTCTGAACGGAAATCTGGCTAACTAGAAGCATAGATAGTAATTATACAACTTTAAACGGTTTTAATCGCGTATATTTATCATTATTTTTGTGTGACTGTCACCCCGTGACCACGATCACTGCAGAGTGTTTGAAACGTCGGGACAAAATAATGATAAATATACGCGATTTAAACCGTTTAAAGTTGTTTAATTACTATGTGTAATAATTGCGAAAAGACAACAGAAGAATAGATATTAGGCTCAAAGACATACATGCAAAGTTTCACCGAGTTTGAGCACTTAGTATTTAAAATATGACGAAACTACGTTTGTATCGAAAGCGCCACGAGCACTCTAGCCTTAACAAATATATAACTAGCGACAGGGACCGGTAATAATGTGGTTGTGTGTTGTGTATAGCCAAGGAGTATTCACAAAATGGCCTATCATCATAGGCTAGGAATACTATAAAGCTAGGAAGTAAAGTAAGGAAATAAGGCTAGGAAGGTGATAAAAAATATTAAGATATTCTGACAAAGAAAAATCTGTCAATAATCAGCCCCGGCTAATGCCTATAGTCTGACCCCCTATTACATGGGACCAAAACATATCTAACGAAACGTTGCTGCTTAAATACTTCTAATTTCCTCTTCGAGGAATATAGACGTGATTATTATTATAAAAAATATTAAGATATTCTGACAAAAAAAAATATGTCCGGAATCAACCCCGGCTGATGGCTATAGACTGACCCCCTATTACATGGGACCAAAACATATCTAGCGAAACGTTGCTGCTTATATACTTCTAATTTCCTCTTCGGGGAATATAGACGTGATGATTATTATAAAAAATATTAAGATATTCTGACAAAAAAAAATCTGTCCGGAATCAACCCCGGCTGATGGCTATAGACTGACCCCCTATTACATGGGACCAAAACATATCTAGCGAAACGTAAGTGATTAAATACTTCTTATTACCTCTTCGGGGAATAAAGACGTGATGATTATTATACATTTATATGGTTTAGTAAAATAATACAGCTTCATTGTTTCAAAACAGTGAATATAATAGGTCTTTGATTACCAAGCGTAGCGTCTATTCTACAGCCAGCGGCTGTTACAACTTCTTGCCTTCTAGCCCATTTAAGAGATTGCCTATCAGCGCCGCCGTACCCGTTTACCTAACACGTGTTCATATCACAACGGTAATAATATCTTTTAAGTATGAATATGTAGAATTGTTGGAAAGTAGAGTTGTAGTTTATTTTAGCAAGGCCTTAAAACTTTGAGTGGGATCACGCCAGAATGGGAAGTAATGTTGGATGTGACTTTATTTCAAAAATAAATAGTGTCTTTGGTACTAGACCGGTATACACCCTTTGAGGGGGTTTGAGCCCTATCTAGAGTAGGCAGATGAACACTCAGCGGTTCGACTCTCAACTCTTGAAAACTGTTAAGGAAATAATTAAAATTTTGAGGAAAAAAAAACCGACTTCAACCACAAAATACGCATTAATAGAGATAACACAATACTGTTCGCCAGAGCTCAGTCAAATTTAAATGGGACTACATGAAAAGCATCATTTTTCGAATGTGACAAAAATCATCAAAGTCGGTACACCCTGTAAAGACTTACGTAACAAACAAAAAAACAGTCTAATTGAAAAACTGCTCCTTTTTTAAAGCCAATATATATATATTTTTTAATGTCGTTGTGGTGAACAAGCCCGAGGTCCAGCTAATGTTAAGTGGACTAACCTCTGCCTATAACAGATGCATTTCGTCAACGACGAATTGCTCTGTGCCCGTCAACTGAGACGTACAGTTGTTAGGTCTCATTAATGTGCCTGTAATTTTTCTGTCTCTCAAGGACTGCTGCCGGGACACTTTGTTAGGTGCATGGCGACAGATTTTCTAATTGAGGGTGGTCGCTAGCCAGGCGGGCATTCGCAAAATGCCCTTCCACCATGCGGTGAAGCTCAAGCCCGCGGCTGAATTCGAACCATGGACCTGCTGCACGGCAGTCCATAGCCAATGCCACTGAGCTATCACTGCTTAAGACAATAAAGTCATTGTCTTAAGCCTAACATATTAATGCTAAATTTCGTACCATGTTCGTCATTAAACAATAATGTTCATATAGCGCTACCTGTTTCGCACAAATAAATAGACTCAATGGATGCAGCCTGCGCTCACATTGAAGTTCTAATGTAAGGGTTCTCTAATGATATCTAGTAATGCCGAACAGTTTACTGTAGTTGGCCCCGTTGTGGTAGGGGTCCGCCTCGGATTCGCACGGGTATTACCAAATATAAAAAAAAAACATATTATTTGATAATATTCTATAGCCCATGTTCATCAGGGATAATGTACGATTCTAATGGGGAAAGAATTTTTCTAATTGGTCCAGTAGTTTTTATGTTTATTTGTTACATACAAAAATACAAATCTTTCCTCTTTATAATTTTAGTATAGATATACATACATTAGTCTTATATCATATATAAGACGAAATAGGCTCACTAAAATGGTAATTACTGTTCGATATAGCTTGACAAAAAGAGCAGGTTACTCACCCGGTGTTAGCCTATTTTCCCCTGCCATAACAATAGAGTTTTTTTTTACTGAGGCAGCATTTTTTTTTTATGCCTGATAGCTTAGCCTTTGACCCTCTCACCTGATGGTAAGTGATGATATGGTCGAAGATGTTGTTCAGGCTAACCTAGAATTACTGGCTCTCAAGGATAGCTGCCGGAACACACCGTTAGGTGCTTGGCGACAGATTTTCTACTTGAGGGTGGTAGCTAGCCAGGCGGGCGTTCGCAAAATACCACCATGCTATAACGACTGCCATCCTAAGACAACAACCGGGACCGACGGCTTAACGTGCCCTCCGAAGCACTGAAGTATGGGGATATACGAAACCTTAGCAAATATGCAGTGAAATAATCAAAGTTATTTTATTACGTAGTCATATTTTTTCCATCTTCATTTGCAGTACATGCAGACGATGAGATGTTTATAATGAAAAATGAATCAATAAAATTGAAGAAAGCGAGACGGGCCGCATGCTTTAAGGGTTTCGTAATTGCAACGCCCGCACAGAAAATAAAACCGGCCAAGTGCGAACCAACCTCCCCCCAAAGGATTGGTGAACATTGTGACCCCTCCCCAGATTGGTGAACATTGTGACCGCCTCCCCAGATTGGTGAACATTGCACCCCTCTCATATCTTCCTGTGGAGTCGTAAGAGACGACGATAGAAAAAATATCAGACGGTGGGAAGTTTGCTTAGCCGTTCTTAGCCGATCGGCTAAGTAAAGCAACATCCGCTGCGGTCATGAGATGGATGGGAGAGGCTAGTGATTACTACTGCCGTCTGTCCCGATTATTGTACAAGTAGAAAATCAGTCACCAAGCACCTAAAGGTGTGTTCCGGCAGCTGCCCTTAAGAGGCAGTAATTCTGAGTTAGCCTGCACAACACCTTTGACCTCATCATCACTTTCTACCAGATAGTGGTCAAAGGTTGACTTATATGAAATTAAAAAAATATATAAAAAAGCTAGCCTATCATCAATAAATAAGCTATAAATAAAGACTAATATTGCGATTCCAAGGACGCCTGCCAAGCGTAGAGATTATTATAGCAAACCCCCTATAATGCTTCAGGTTCAATGTTTATCAGGCATAACGTAAGATTCTAATGGTGAAAGATTTTTTAATCAATAATCTTAAAAATCAGTACATTGATTTTTAAGATTATTCATTACATACAAAAATACAAATATTTTCTTTTTATAATATTAGTGTAGAAGTAGATGTACCATACTGTATAACACAAACAACAATAAACAATCAAATTAGTCGGATTCGTGCTAAGGACCCCGATCACAATAAATAAAACACATGAACCCACAGCTTGTAAGTCCATCTCGTATTTTACAGGATTTTCACTAAAAGTTGTTTAAAATCAAGACTTTGTAAAAAAATAATCTGACAGCGTACTTTACTATATCAGTATAGTCACATCGCAAGGCCATAAAGCGTACAAAAGTTTCCAATCTACTTCAAAGGGTTTTGTCAAAAGGATCACGTTCGGGAATACCCTTTATTCCCTTAACACAAATAATAAGATCAATTGGCCTGATGAAGAATCTCTTCTGTAATGTACCTTTTAGAGGAAAGGTACGGTTTCTTTATTTGCTTTTATTTTGCCTTAGAGGGCATTTCAGAGCTTGGGTATAGTATAGAAGCATGCAAGACAATTATTTTGAAAACACTACCCACTTATCACACAAGCTCTACAAGTATACAAGAGCAACATAGAGGCAATAATCAGCATGGACTCCATGAATTTATTTTACAGTTGGCCTACGAGCCGGTGTAACGCTCCTGTAACGCCAAAAGTGGCCAAATTGTATAAGTGTGGGTTCTACAATCGCTCTACAGTAACTCTTTAACGGCGGCACAAAGGATCTAAAGCAGCAGTAGTATGCACCAAAAGATCTAAAATGTCGTATTTTATCCATCCATGAATGGGCTCTACGGTAGGTCTACGAGCCTATAAAGCGCTCCTGTCCCCCGAAAGAGTCTCAAATTGTACAGATGTGGGCTCTACATTCGCTCTACAGAAGTTCTTCAACAGTGACAAAAAAGATCTAAAGTGATATATTTAATCGCGATTACACTCGTAGATGATTCTCTGTATTTCGACGCGCATTTGAACGTCTCATAAATATCATTAAAGCTCGACAAAAGGGAATACAAGCGCCTGTGTGCTAGTGAGTAGTATTACATATTCGAATTGGGGTTCGTTCATTTCTTTTTGCCTGATAGTTTATCCCTTCACCGCTATCTCACCCGATGGTAAGTGAAGATGTGGTCGAAGATGTTGTTCAGGCTAACATAAAATTACTGGCTCTCAAAGAAAGCTGCTGGAAAACATCGTTAGGCGCTTGACGACTGATTTTGCTAGGATAGCATTCGCAAAATGCCCTAAAAACAAGCACAATCTATATTTTCCTCCGCTTGCGTCTATTATTCGCCACTTGAGTGCCGTTTCAATCACATCGGTCCACTGCTGAAAACAGGTTCCCCCATAAAAGGTAGTTTACAATAATCCCTACGCTTGGCAGGCGGCTTGGGGGGGATCCCCAAGCCGCCTGCCAAGCGTTAGGGATTAGTGTAATGTAGCAGTTCTTCAGAAGGCGCTACTTCTGATAATTTTATCTTCGTCGCTTCTTACGATTCCCACAGTAAGATATGGGGGGTGCACTTCTAATCTAGCATCCCGCGGGGATTTATTTTGGGGAGCCCAACATCCAAATCCATATAATACCAGAGTACAGAAACCAAACTTAGACACTGCATTTACACTTACTCTACACTGCCCAATATGAGTAATGTTTTTACACGAATGCCCAATATGAGTAATGGTTTTTTACACGACTGCCCAATAAAAGTTATGATTTTAGTGTTCATTTATGTGTATTTTATTAGTCCAGCAAAACCTTTGAATGCCGGAACAGGGGCCAAATTGTTTCACTAGAATGAGCAAAGAGATGAACTTATTTAGTCAAAATGTTTACATTTTACTTTGAAAACGATGCCCATGATGGTACCATTCCATCATCTTCTTTATCATACTTAGACACTAAGATCAATGAGGCCCTAGATTTAGATGTATGGGAGATCGTTAAAGTCGTCTCTACAAATAAATATGTAAAGAAGTGTAACTCTCAAACAGTTACCGATTTGATATCGGACTCATCAAGTTCATAATTAACGAAACACGTAAAATCATCCAGATTCAGTTGGATTGGTTAAATGATTTGGCGAAAACATGATCGCATCCGATTGGTCGCGTCAAGGTACACTTTTTAAACCACGCCCGCTGCGGTAAGATTTCAGTTCTGCTGTTTTGGAGCTTGACCTAGATCAACACTAACATAAGGGGTTGTTAGCATTTTTCCAATAACCCTGTATAAATAAAATTGTCTAAAACTTTCTTATCATTGTAATCCTCCACGTTTTTCTGACATGTTTATGGTCCAGATTTTTATAAAATGTTCCTTTAATTTAAATGTCTCTCAACTCAATAGCAGAGACAGCTGCTCTATGCAGCAGCCATATTGTATACGTCAATAATGCCCTAGATATCATGAAAGCTGTCTTCATAAGTAAGATCTGTCAATAACAGACAATGCTCTAGATTGCACGTCTTGAAAGGAAGCGAGGATGTATTTTTATTTTATAATTAGGTGGGTACTGCAATTTTTATTATATCGTGATGGAACAAGCTCGAGGCTCTAGTGTTAAGCGATAACCTCTGCCTATAATAGATGCAGTTGGTCACAAATGGTGAACTGCACTGCGTCCATCACCCTGAGACGTGTGTCTATATTTTCACCGGCGCCCATTCTTTAAACCGGAACACTGTAATGTGTTGGCGGTAGAAATAGTTATGGCGGCAGAACTTCCTCGGACGAACTCCCACATACAGTTCTACTCCGACCAAAACTGATAACAGGAAATATTACTACTTTGACTACTATTTCACTTGTTGGTGAAATAGTAGTAACTGATGATGTTAGCAGGTTTAGAGTGGGGACTGGCTCTAAAGGATAGCTGCCACAAAACAACATTAGTTGAATACTTAGAGGCAGATTTCGTAATGTTAGCAGACTTTCTATTTACGAGGAGAGCAACCAAAGCTTCCTAGAACCTTTCATCGTTAGAATATGTCGCTATTCAATATGACCAGACTGTAAAAGCGGATGGCAATACTATTGTATATGGCAACGCATGGTTCTGGTCTTCGTACATCTACTGAAAATGTCTTTGTCACATCACATTTATATAGTAGATCACAATTTTTTTGTCCGGGGCGCTTATAATTATATATTTTTGGCACCTAAAATATGTCGTGATTAATTATAAAAGTTTTTTTTGTGCCTGATAGGTCAGCCTTTGATCACTATCTCACCTGATGGTAAGCGATGATGTGGTCAAATATGTTGTTCAGGCTAACCTAGAAGTTCTGGCTCTCAAGGACAGCTGCCGGAACACACCGTTAGGTGCTTGGCGACAGATTTTCTACTTGAGGGTGGTAGCTAGCCAGGCGGGCATTCGCAAAATGCCCTACCACCATACTGTAACGACTGCCAACTTAAGACAACAACCGGGACCGACGGCTTAACGTGCCCTCCGAAGCACGGAAACGCTCAGTAGTAATATCACTAGCGGTCACCCATCCAACTCATGACCGCGCGCGACGTTGCTTAACTTAAGTACGTACTATTCTTACAACCACCCAAGGGTCGTTTGACCCTGCGAAATCCCGAGACGTCATTTTACCAACGATGTATGGTCACTATTTCACTATATCATATATACCCTTTTCAACACTAAAAGCTTTTAGTAATCAATTCCGTTAATAATAAAGCTGGCTGACGATAGAGTCTACGTTGTGTACGTCAATAGCAGAGATGTCACGTTACACGACACGACATGACAGCCGTCGGGGGGAGAAACTGTCAATGCTGAAAATGTCATACCGCCTGCGTAGCAGAAACAACGTCATACACAGACCTATATTCCGATCTGTGGACGTATAAAATAAAATCAACCAAATGCGAATTGGACTTGCACACTGAGGGGACTGTACCAATTATTTTTTTTTTATTTTTTCTTAGGATTTCGCGATTATTACACATAGTAATTAAACAACTTTAAACGGTTTAAATCGCGTATATTTATCATTATTTTTGTCCCGACGTTTTTTTTATGCTTGATATGTTAGCCTTTCACGACTATCTCACCTGATGGTAAGTGATGATGTGGTCGAATTATTATATAATATTATATATATATTGTTCAGGCTAACCTAGCTAACTTCAGGCTAACTTCAGCTAACCAGGCTCTTAAGGACAGCTACCGGAACACGCCGTTAGGTGCTTGGCGACAGATTTTCTACATGAACAGTGGTAGCTAGCCAGGCGGGCATTCGCAATGCACGATGCAAATATATACAATATATTTGTAGTATAGTCCGGTCAAATTAGACCAAAAAATAGGGGTGACGTTACGAAAATTCACACTCGGCTGAAAATTGGTAGGATTGTTCAAAACACTATTATATCTGAAATGTGAAAGTCCTCACCGATCCGACACATGAAAAAAAAAAACTCAGGGTCAAAGGTCACAAAAGCATGCTTTTTGCGTTTTTCAGCAAAACGGTAAGGTTTATCATAAAATTAGCCAGACAAAAATTGTAGATCAGATAATTATCAATAAAAAAAGTCTAAATACACTTTTTTTTCCTAAGAGCCACCGTTTTAGAGATATAAAGATCCTATTAAAGTTGCCGTCAATACTACAGATGACCTAGATATTATATGACAGGCGTCGAAGGGAGATGCTGTCAATACCAATTGCAGTCTACAGATTATTGCGCTCGGAGAAATGGAATGTCAATAACAATTCTGAACGAAATGTTGTTATGTTTGTGTTTGAAATTGGAAAACGGAAAGCGGTGAAAATTATCAGTTTAGTAATTCTTAGTTTAGGTGTGGTATAGATATAGAGACAATATGTCAGGTACATGAGACTTCAGATGTTGGCCAGCTCTCCAAAATAATCTCTCTACATAGGTTTCTCGAAACTTCCGTTTGTGAAGCAATGATGGCCGAGCGGTAATAGCTATGGACTGCCACGCCGCAGGTCCCTGGTTCGATCCCCACCGCCGGCTTGAGCTTCACCGCATGGTGGTAGGGCATTTTGCGATTTCCCGCCTGGCCAGCTACCACCCTCAAGTAGAAAATCTGTCGCCAAGCACCAAACGGTGTGTTCCGGCAGTAGTCCTTGAGAGCCAGTGAAATTACAGGCACAATGAGACTTAACAACTATGTCTAAAAGTGACGGGCGCAGTGCAATTCGTGAATGAAATGCATCTGTTATAGGCAGAGGTTAGTCCGCTTAACATCAGGTGGGCCTCGAGCATGTTCCGTCACAATAACATAAAAAAAAATACATTTGAACGTCTTTGTTTCATTGGTTTCGACGCGTCACGTACTCAGAAAGGCCCGGACTCAATCAAAGTGGAGCGGAGCGGATATGTGTTGTAAACAACAAATAACATTTCGTTATTTACACATCTCGTCTCCGCTTTAGTTTCAGTAAAAAAGTCGCTTTAGTTTCAGAATGATCGAAGGTTTCAGTGGATAAGATTGAGCAGAGAGGGCGGGGGATTATTATTGTATCATTTCGATTAAAATAGAGATGCATGTCCGCCCTGAAGCGACGGCGCGCACCGGTGACGCATGATTTGACTATGAGCGGCGTGCGGTGAGTGAGAATGTTCTCTTTGCGTTTGATAGTATACCCGCTACCCGTGTTCTACGCCCAACTACACCCCACTCACATCAACGTAAGTGGCATGCTGTTCAGTAGGCGTATTTTTACACAACTGTCCTAAAAATAAGTGTTATGCTTTGAGGGTTCATGTATGTATGTTTGTGAGTTTCTTGATTTCACCATAACTGGCAAACGGCTTATACGATTTTAATATATGAGATATTGTTAAATTTGTCTTGATAGCGCAGTGGTCTAGGTACATAAAAAAAACAAACTAGTGAATTTTATACTACCATATTGAGAGATTTTTTTTCTTAATGAGTGTTAGTCAAAATGAAGTTCTTTAAAAACCGATTCGATAAATATTTATAACTTGCAGGTTTAATTTCAATGGAAGTGTGGAGTTTAACGAAAATACATAATATGCAAACGGGTTTTTTACTTTTTTAATAAATTTATACTTGTTTAATTTTGTCGCCTTTAGCTACGTATAACATATACGGAACAGTCCTGCTGAGAACTGCCGAAGACGACAAGAACATAGAATAAACACTGACAAGCAGCTTTTAAAAGACATCCACTCAGTAACTGACAAACGTATAAAGAAATAAAGCCATGTAAAACCTTAACAATATGCGTAAGGTACCTGTTGATAGGCGCCATTACTACCCTTTCCAGTTTGCCAGATAGGGCGCACAATAGCAGCGGAAGCGGCTGGGGCGGAAAAGCGAGAGAGCGGACGCGAGCGGACTGAAGCGGAACCGCCATTGTCGCCGCCATCTTTACCGCTTTATGCAAGTTTGAACGAGTATTATGCTCGTTTGTATCTGTGCTTCAACTGTTGTCTGGTCAGATAATGTTGGGACTTAATGGTGACACACATACCTACTTACTTACTTATACTTATAATAAAAGGTTTTATCGAAGCAGTGATGGCTCAATGTCATTGGCTATGGACTGCCGCGCAGCAGGTCTATGGTTCAAACCGCTGCGGCTTTAACTTCACCGCATGGTGGTAGGCCATTTTGCGAATGCCCCCCTGGCTAGCTACCACTCTCAAATAGAAAATCTGTCGTCAAGCACCTAACGGTGTATTCCGGCTGCTTGAGAGCCAGTGAAAATACAGGCACATGAGGCTTAACAACTATGTCTCAAAATGACGGGCGCTGGAAATTCGTGACTTGTGATGAAATGCATCTATTATACCCAGAGGTTATTCCGCTTAACATCAGGTGGGCCTCGAGCTTGTTCCGTCACAATAACATTAAAAAAAAACTTTATTTGTCAATGAATGATCATTATTATTAATATTACCAAAATATTTTAATGCAATAAAAAAATACCCATAACAACACAACCACGCATTTACCAAACCACCTTCAAATCCACTTAGCCCAGTGCTCAAGCATCTCTTGACTGTACTACTCTCAGGTTTTCTATAACACCCTTAAATGACCTTTGTTCAGTTAAGGGTGGATGCCACAGAATAGTCTAGAGTTTCTCTAGACCGCTAATGACTCTCCAATCTGTACGCTTCGGGCATTAGAGATTCACGTGACCTTTGGAGCGTTAGTGCGAGGACAGTAACTGGACAGGATGCTACATACGAGTACGAGGTAGAGAGTAGTTACATGTCGTACAATAGACTAACCAACACCCTACTTCTGAGAGTAGATACAATAGGAATACTTATGTAGGTATACCATATCAACGTTTTGACTTGAGCCTAACAGTTTTATTTCGGACTATTACGTTTATTCAACGTCATTATCAGTGCGTTTATTCGTATTTACCCGTGAGCATAGAACATATAATAATACTACCTGTGAGTGTCGGCTTAGAATCGCAAAAACGCAATGTTTTCCTCCAGTGGCTCTATTTTTAAATTTTTTTTTTGATGTTATTGTGACGGAACAAGATTGAGGCCCACCTGATGTTAAGTGGACTAACCTCTGCCTATAACAGATGCATTTCACCACAAGTCACGAATTACACTGCGTCCGTCACTTTGAGACATATGTTTTAAGTCTCATGTGCCTGTAATTTCTCTATAGATATTTTGTTGAACGTGGCAGTACAATAGAAAATATTTCTATATTAAAATTTGTAACTCTTCCTTCGTCGTTGACGCGTTAATTGAATAAATGATTTTGACTTTCACAACCCCCTAAATCTTCCTGAGCGATTCGTAAGAGTTGACGGTGAGGTGACGCCACGCGCTTGACTTAACCCTTTTTTATATTATACTAGCTGACCCGGCAAACGTTGTTTTGCCATATAAATAATTGGCTATTAAAAAATAAGGGTTGATCGTAGAAGGGTGAAAATTGAGGATTGTATGTATTTTTGTATGTTGTATCATAAAAAAATAGAAATTAAAAATTTTGACAAAAAATAAGAAATAAATTTAGGGGTGGACTACCCCTGACATTTAGGGGGATGGAAAATAGATGTTGGCCGATTCTCATAGATACCGGATAAGCACAAAAAATTTCATCAAAATCAGTCAAGCAGTTTCGGAGGAGTATGGCAACGAAAACTGTGACACGAGAATTTTATATATATGATATTATTTTAACGAGGGCAACTTTGTACTCTCTCGAAAGTATTGGTCAAGTACCTCGCCTCCACAAACACACCTACCACTTGACCTCGTGGCTCGTTAGCCACGAGGTGTGTCGTTACACACCACTTGAAATTAGACCCTGTTGTGCTACTCATAAAGCACCATTTGCAATGAACATACTGTTCGTGAGAAGGAACATGAGGGATTACCATTGAGATATCTCAATTGGCTACAGTATCAATTTGCATAATATCTTGTCCGATTATTGTGGTCTGTGTGGTGGCAATCTGACAAGGAATGTAAAACTCTGTGTGTCTCGAAAATCACCTAATTAAACAAATGTAAATGTAAAATAAGTAAAGTAGTAATTCAATCATTGTTTGAAATGTGATTTTGACTTGATTGATTTTGACAGCCGACTTCAAAATAGGAAGAGGTTTTTAATTCGACTTTTTTTGTGTGTTACTTTATAACTCATTACGGTTTTTTTTATGCCTGATACGTTAGCCTTTGACCACTATCTTACCTGATGGTAAGTGATGATGTTGTCGAAGATGTTTTTCAGACTAACCTAGAATTACTGGCTCTTAAGGACAGCTGCCGGAACACACCGTTAGGTGTTTGGTGACAAATTTTCTATTTAAGGATGGTAGCTAGCCAGGCGGACATTCGCAAATTGCCCTACCACCATGCTATAACGACTGCCATCTTAAGATAACAACCGGGACCGACGGTTTAACGTGCCTTCCGAAGCACGGAAGCGCTCATCTGATCGGTTAAGAACAGCTAAGTAAACTTCGTTACGAGCGCGTGTGACAAGTGACACAATCAAATCTGAAACTTCCACCGTTGCTTCAACTTGCTTGAGGTATATGTTTTCTTATTTTGGTGAGAAAGTACAAAAGTATTAATTACCTTTACTAAATTATACTTATGAATTTTGCTGTCTTGAAGCAATTTTTAACCAATCTGCCGTACATATCGTGAAAAGTGATCTTGGCGAAGTGAACTCACCGCTTCCCTTATTTTTGCGGATTATCCTTCTGACTGAAACTGACGATATTCCCAACATGTCCGCGGTTTTTTTAGGACACATGAAGCAGTGATGGCTTAGTGGCATTGGCTATGGACTGCCGCGCAGCAGGTCCATAGTTCGAATTTACGATTTACGAACAAGCAAAAATGGCGTCAGCTGGAAAACGTCGACGATCCCGCCAGTAAAAGCAAAAAAATCTTACACAATTTTTTTCAGGCTTGAATATATGCATAAATATGTAAGCGTTAAAAAATGTTTTTATTAGTTAATAGGTACTAAAGTTATCAATTATTGCTTAAAATATTTTTTTTATGTTAAATTCTTCATCTGTTTCCAAAATTTGTATAATTACTATGTACATGTAATTTTTTTGCACGGTTAACCCCTTAGTTTACATTTTTGATCTCGAATTAAAAACCAGAGTTTATTAGTCACTCGTGCTTTTTTTCTACTTTACCCCCCTTGTGTTTTACATAGTAATAAAAGCAGCGTTGCCAGACTTCTCACCAAGGAGATATTGTTTGTTTCATTCGTTTTTCTTATAAAAACAAACCGAAGAGTTTTTTACCTACTGAAGTAGAACTTTAGAAGATTTAATTATAAACCTTCTTAATCAGATTATTATTGCTATCAAAAAGATAAAGCAAATATTTTCGTACCGAAATTTTCGTATTTATTCGTCATAAGTGTGTTGAAAAACGTCGTATGACATACGTGCTCTTAATAATAATTGCTGTAATTGCTCTGCTTTCTTTTATCATTTATGTAGCAATATCGCCCCGGCTGTAATTTTCAACTTACCGCACTTATATCATAATGTAATGTTACTGTCACAGAGGACCGATTGGATAGTAGTTTCTAGAACTTGAACCGACTTTCAAGGTCAGCTGGGAACATATCTTTAGGTGCTAGGAGACATGGAGTACTTACCTAGTTAACTGCCAATTTCATGTAAACCATTTATCAGGCGAGCACGAGAAATTTAAAGCTATTACGTAATCTGTGTCGTGGTACATAGTTTATCAACGTTATCCACTTGTCTTAACAAACCCTACTTAAAACCTCGACCTTATTTAGCATTGTATAGAGTTCGATCTTATAAAATGCATCTGTTATAGGCAGAGGTTAGTCCACTTAACATCAGGTGGGCTCGAGCTTGTCCTGTCACAATAATATAAAAAAATCAAGCGATCGATAACCTCCTCCTTTTTAAAAGTCGGTTAAAAATTAAAGCTTTTCCAGTTCAGTACCTACATACCTGCGATATATTTATATAATACATGTATTGTCTTAAATGTCCCTTTTCAGTACAACAATTTGGGTGTTTCGGCATTTTCTCCGTTACCCGGGTAGGCAGAAAAGGTGAATATTTTTGTAGGGTAAAATAAACAACATGCCTGCCATCCCTTCATCCCTTACACTTCCATACGCTCGAGTTACAACGATATTAGGTTCGTAAATGGGTAGAAAATACACACATGTTTGGTTCTCAGCGTTCTCTGAGTTTATATATTCATTACAACAGCGCTTATCGTTGGGATTCGGCGAGCGTACACGTTATTGTATTTTTGAACACATTAGGAAATTTGCCGAAAGGAAGAAACTATAAATGGGGAAACTACAATTTTGTTAAATAGGATACCAACCTTAGATTATAATCATTTAATGACACATTTCGCCAGTATTTAATTTGGTATTTGTATCCAGTATGGAGGGTAGATATAAAGAGAATCATCTGTGTACATGAAAAAGTGTCCGTCTAAATGCATTAATTAGGTTGGCGCCACATTAGCATCAGGGTAAATTTTGATGGAAGCGCCAAAATCAATAAACGTATTCACAGTTCACGATATAAAATCATTCTAGCTACACGTGTTCTCATAATAATTCTTTAAGGTTATATTTACTACATTACTTTGTACTACGCAAGTAGTTGAAATTTTTTTTTATATATTTATTATGGTAATCCAACAGTGTTTACAGAAAATATAAATATACATAATAAAAACTTAACATATTGCCAAAACAGGATTACACAATTTACTAAAAGTATACTTAACAAAAAACAGAAAAAACAAAGTAGGTAGGTATATAAGAATGCACCATAAAGTATCATATCACATTTTCAATAAGGAACTTCTTTACTCGGTAAGGGCAAGACACGATGTGGTGAAGCTCAAGTCAGCGTTGGGGATCAAACCACGGACCTGCGGTGTGTAAGTCCAAAGCTATTACCGCTCGCCTATCATTGCTTCAAGATCATTTCTCATGGTTCGTCTTCAACCTGTCCACGTGAAAGATATCAAATAGGAATCTTCAAAGTACCAATACTATCAATGTGTCTCTGAAAACAAGCCCGAGTTCAATTTGATTTGCATCGTAACAATCGACATCGGGCCATCAAATCGCAGGTGCTTGCAAAACTGCCAAGCACCCATAAAATGCTAATGGATCGTAAACACTGTCTTTATCTGTGCCCGATCAGTGATCACTTACTTACCGTATTGCATTCAAGGAAATACGAGTACGTACTGATAATAGTGAAGATATACTTATAGACAACAAATTCATATTTTTTTTAATATTGTTATGTTTGCAATAACGCCTGCTCAGCGAATTACATTACAAAATTACAAATTTATGAGTGAAAAAAAAAATTATCGTCATGTGCGGAATTCGAACCCGCGTCCATCCAGCCCTATATAGCCTGGGTATGCTCTGACCGCTTGAGCTAACATGACAATGACTAATAACTCCATTTTTCCTCTCGTTCTTTATTTAACCATCGTATACCCCGGTTATAGGGGTGGATGGACGCGGGTTCGAATCCCGCACATGACTATAACTTTTTCCCTAGTAAATTTTTAATTTTGTAATGAAGTTCATCTACAAATTCTCTACAAATATCCCATACCTTTCGCCGTTTCAGCGACTACATAGGCTATCTGTGTGCCACATTTCTTAACAAATTCTTCAGTGGTAAAGAAGTGACAGCCAAAAACTCACTATAATTTCATAGCAAGGATAACAACTAACTTAAAGTTATAATATTCAATTTAGCTTAAGGAAAAACAGTATCTTAGTTGTTACTTTATGTCCAAGTAATAAAAAGTTAATTACCGACTTTTTTAAAGTAGGAGCTGATTTCTTACTCAGAGAAATGGGAAATAACTTTACTAAGTCTACTAGGCACTATGAACACACAGTATTCAGTTAGGAATGTACTGCTTTAACGAGCTATGTTTAAAATTAATCATCGGTGAATAAAGACAAAACTCAACTTAACTTTTAAAAACCCGCCAAGTGCGAGTGGGACTCGCGCACGAAGGGTTCCGTAAGTAAATATTCTGTGAATAGTTAAAGCGTCTACATGTCACCATTATTAGTATCGAGCAAGAAACGGTAAAAAAATCAAGTTTGTTGTATGGGAAATAATTTATATATTTAAGGGGGGCTCCCCTTAAATATATAAATTATTTAAAGAACAATGTATGAATCTTGAAGAAAAATAAAATCTATAAGTCGTAATGATTGCTATTATTACTGACGTAGAACGGTATATCTGACGAATGGCGATCGGTGCTGTTCACAGCATAAAATAGCTCTAAAGAGTGCTTCTTTTTTAGGTTTTCGTACCCAAAGGGTAAAGACGAGAACCTATTACTGAGACTTCGCTGTCCGTCCGTCTTTCACCAGGCTGTATTTCAAGAACGGTGATAGCTAGACCGTTGAAATTTTCACAGGTAATGTATTTCTATAGCCGCTATAACAACAAATACTAAAAAAAAAAATTTTATGTGCCCCATACAACAAACTTGATTTTTTACCGTTTCTTGTTCGATACTAATAACGGTAACAAGTAGACGCTTTAACTATTAACAGAATTTTTAGCTTTATGTTCTCTTTAAATATAATCAATTAAAATAAAATAAATACTAAGGGGGCTCCCATACAATAAAAGAGGTTTTCGCAGTACCTACCCAGCTCAATCGGACACTGAGAAAAGTGTCTGTAACTTGCAAGATTAGGTTACAGATAATGGTACGGAACCCTTCGTGCGCGAGTCCCACTCGCACTTGGCCGGTTTTATTATTTATAAACTCATTCAATATAGGTAAAAGCAGTCGCTTAAAAAATATAACTGACTAATATAACCAGACTTCCAGCCATTATTTTTTTCCCATTAGATAACCATTTTATAAATGCAAAGGGTAGTTTTTCAACCCTCGATGTGGCGATACCATTACGGGCAGCTTATTTCCCAGCGGCAAAGCTGTGTGCTTCAATATTGCATAACGACGTCCAGGCACATGTTATGACGTCATGAAGTCTCAAAGGCGGGGATTTTAATGAAAATTTAGACAGGTATGTACTAAGGATGATGGAGAGGGCTATATGTAGCGGGATCGTCCACTGCTTAACACAGCCTATCCTATTAAGGGCGCTGCTGCCCACTTTCCAGTATTTCCTTTAGTCGCGTCTTGTGACACTCACGGAAGATATGGGTGGTGAAATTTTAACCCGGCACCCCACCCTCAAAGGCTACAGCAATAGCGAATTCTTAAGTAACTACCTACGAAAGTGTGCTCGTTATAAAAATACTGCAGCAAAGATTTGTCCAACGACATGAAATGAATACACCACTAGCGCTGTGAGATACGAAAATATACATTGTTTTATTTGTGAAAAAAATATATTTGTGGTCTTGAGCCTTCGGGATGACAGTCATGTCTTGACACGCGTTCCAACTGAAAATCAGCGCTATGTTTCACCTCTAAACTTTGATGTTGAGCTCGGACTCATTTCTGACATAACACAGTATCGCAACTGATGTTTTTCATTGAAATGTTGTGTGAATTTTTGTTGTTGTGAATTTGTAATTTTTTAATAGTTATGATGTTGTGTGTTGTCTGGCATAATACAGATACAAAACAATGCATTTACATTGTTTTTCTTTTTTTTAATGGCGTTACAATATATAGAATTGTATAGAAAATACTGCAGTAAAATCCCAGAAGAAACCTTCTGTATTATTCTTACTTCTACTTAATACGAAAAAGCACACTTTCGTAGGAAGTAAAGGCTTTTTTATTTTATAGAATTTCTTTGTTATAGAAATTTGCAGCTTTGTTCAACAATTTTTTTAGTGTAAATGTAAAAGATTGGTTAAATTTATTGTGAGTTTATTTTCCAATGTAATCAATGTAGGTTAATTAAGATGTAATATTTATTTATATATAAGGTGTGTTACTATTTATATATAATTTATTTATTTATAAGATTTTATACATGATGATTACTATTTCAAACAAGTTTTTTTTCTCTCCTCTGATGAAGGCTTACATTGCACTGACCGGATACAAATATTATTATATTACGACTTCCAAGCTATGTACAGGGTATGAATAATGTCGTACAGTCGCTTTCAAAGCTAATATTTCGACTAAAACTGAGTAACAGGGATGTAATGAGGATACTACATTGGGCCGAATGACTAGAAGCCTAGCTTAAATGCTGTAATGGATAAAATGCAATTGGTATTGGAATAATCTACTTACCATGTTTTAATAACATTTCACGCAACAACAACGTAGGTTAGAATAATTATATTGGAAGCAATAGTTTGATGAAACAATGGCAACAATATGTGAGTTGTAATAGTGGTCACAGTCTATACAGTAGATCAGTTACGCTCAGAACTTCCTACACGGCGGTAATCAGAACTGTTTCAGTACTCTGGACCTAGTCAAATAGCCTTTTGCCACTATTACAATTTGTGATTACTAAGCTTAGTTCTAAGGTTGTGGTTTATTGTAATTTAGTTATGGAGCTCCGTCAAGTTATTGGTAACTTAATTTAAACGTCCTTCCCCCTTTTCCATATTTCTATTAGTTCTAGCAACGGCCCTGCCTAAGCTCCGCTTTTAATAGCTTTGGCAGATTTTGCCGGCGGCTTATTCACTCAAATTTCATGTAGCGTTGATATTAGACATACCTAATGGGGTGGACGCAGCGTTATGTGTGTATTACTAGCGTCCGCTCGCAGCTTATCGCCCATGGATTTCAATTATATATTCCGCTTCCTCGGGATTTAAGTTATATTGTATCAGTCGGATCGTCTAATGCTGAACACAGTCTCCCCTATTAAGGAGTTATTTGCCATAATCCCCACGCTTGACAGGCGGCTTGGGGATCTCAGTGTAAGATGGCAGTTCTGTAGAAGGCGATGCTGCCCTCCTTCCAGTATTTTTCCCTTAGTCGCCTCTTACGACACCCACGAGATTATATGGAAATTTTTTCCTCATTCTTCTTCAAGATTTCATCGAAATCAGGTTCATCATTCAGTCGCCTAGGGTGTCCACCATCTGTGGTTATGTTACCACCACAGATTACCCTGAGGGGGTGATCTGTGTTTACCACACATCCCAAGCGACGAAGACACATTTTGATTTGCATGGTGGTACGACATTTTGCGAATGAGCGCCAGGCTTGTTACCACCCTCAAGTAGAAAATCTGTCGCAAAGCACCTAAACGTGTGTTCCGGCAGCTGTCCTTGAGACCCAGCCATTCTAAGTTAATCTGACAATATCTTCAGTTCAATCAATAACTTCAATTACAATCAGGTGAGATAGTGGTCAAATCCTAGACAGTATTCAAAAAGAAATATATCCAAGTACTTAATAAGCTAAGGCGGGAAGGCTAAAATATCCTTCCTATATACATCTAACAGCAACTACCTTCCTTCGTACTATCAAAAGCCATGATGTCTTTTGAATGAAATATGACAGCTGATTAGTTCTCAGCAGGAATACTAAAGTTACGTGATAATTTATGTAAAAGGTCACCGGCTAACTTAGTTGTCACCTGCCCCTATTCCTGGACGTTTCCCTTTACCCGGTGAGTAAGGGCCTTTGGGCCCGGGTTAGGGTTACTAGTTAATCCTTATTTTACGGTAAATAGGGTCCAGAAAGGTCTCAGTGGCATTATAACCTTCTGAATAGTTAAATAATGTGTCAAAGACGTACTTAATGCGCTTAGGTGGGATTTCGTAGATTTGTCGTAGAGGTTGCTACGAAAGCGAGATGTAGGCTACAATATAATTAACTTTGATTGAGTAGAGTGCACGGAGCGCTTTTCATAAAAACGCAGTTTCGTCATATTTTAAATACCATTTTTTTCCTCGATCCTGCGATCGTAGAGTCTAGACCTCCTGAGGATGCTTCGTGTAGAAGCGACACGCATCGAAAATTCTTCCAGTATGGCTGCGTGGATTTTGTGACGTCACGTCGGCTTAACAGGAAAACTAGGCGGAATTGTTACCACATATTTTTTAAGTGTTTAATTAAAATATTAATTTGCTGTTTTCTTAAAATATTTTAAAAATATTTGTTATTACTATTTTTTCATTGAGGCTTATATCTATTCATCTGGTTTGCGGGATTTTCGATTTATTATTTATTTTATCGCTAAATGTCAAGATAACAATTCCCATGCGAAATGATTTTACGTATTTATAATTGAAAATACTTAATTTTACGTACATCTGACAAACCAGAACCATAGATATTAGGCTCAGGGACCTACGTGCAAAGTTTCACCGAGTTTCAACACTTTGGATTTAAAATATGACCAAACTACGTTTGTATGGAAAGCACCACGAGCACTCAAGCCTTATCTCTCTTTGTTGGGTCTCATGATTAACTATTAGTTTGATAACGTAGGCGCAGGTTCTTGTTTTCAACAACTTTATATATATTTTAATTTTTTATAACTGATAGGTTAGCTTTTGACCACTATCTCACCTGATAGGTAAGTGATGATGTGGTCGAAGATGTTGTTCAGGCTAGTCTATAATTACTGGCTCTCAAGGAAAACTACCGGAACACACCGTTAGGTGCTTGGGCTACACATTTTCTACTTGAGTTTGGTAGCTAACCAAGCGGGCTTTCGCAAAATGCCCTACCACCTTGCAAATATTCTACAAGTTTATTTAACCTTATGACTTAACAAGCAGTAAAATATACACAAATATTTCTGTAATAATAATAATATTCCTGAAGGTGGATCTAGATAACATAATATTTTATGCATAATAATACGTAGGGTGTTCATTATAAAGTGATGATGTAATGACGTTTGAGAAAAAAAAACCGAATGTTATTTTTTTTTCTCAAAACTGGTATGTAATGTTGCCATAATATCTCTAAAACATATCCATAAATTGAACTCTCCCGGAGACAAATTCACAACTGTCCAGTAATAAGCGAAATTTTATATTTGGAATCTCCTACTGTCCAGCAAGTCTATTTTTTTTCTTTTATTTTTTCTTTTGTATACGGAACTGGGTAGTACTTGACCACTATCTCACCTGATGTTAAGTGATCGATCAGTGATGCGATCGATGATGGAGCGCGCTTACCCAGAAGATTCCTATTCACTCGTGTTTTGAAGACCCGCATATTGTACTTAACCGGAAACACCCCACCTGCGGTTCGGCTCGGTTAACTCATACTTGGCCAGGAAGGCTTACTTAATGGATTCTGCAGTAATGTACTATAATTGAAGTCTTGTTTGCAGTTTGTCGTAGAGTGTTGTAGAAAACGGAAAAATCTGTGTTTTAAAAATGTCAGTACAGAACGAGTTCCAGACCTGCAGGATTCTTTAAGATCATAAGCTCCAAAGTATTCTACAGCTGTACGGCGGTGCGCCGATATTAAGCATACAGAATATCCAGCAAAGATAATATCCTTGCTCGGGCCGCTCCAAAACGTTAGTTACTGAAGAAATGGTCAACCATTGTTTTAGCAAAACGTCGTGTCACGGTACCTCTTTAGCAGATGAAACAAAGGCTTCAACTGGTAGTCTGCAGTGCATAGCCTTTTATATGAACGCTTGGGGATGAATAAAGTATCCAGGCTGGATCCCTAGAATGCTTATCGAAGCACAAAAACAAACCATGCTGAACACAAATATTTTTTTAAAGGGAGTATGAGTTAACTTCTGGTTCGGATGTTCGAGATCCACCTGTTGTTACGCGGTAAGCACTGGCATTGAGCGCACACCCTGGGACATATAGTTGTTAAGTCTCATGTGCCTGTGATTTCAGAATTACTTACTGGCGCTCAAGGACAGCAGCCGGAACACACCGTTAGGTGCTTGGCGATAGATTTTCAATTTGAGGGTGGTAGTTAGGCAGGCAGATATTCCCTAAATGCCCTAAAGTCATGCAAAAGAGAGGGTAAAGGTGTCAGCATCAAATCAGTATTTAAAAAACAAGCTTTCCTTACCTTGCCGTCGCTCTTCCAGTAGATAAAGAAGCCGTACTCATCGACCTTGAAGAGGCAGTTCTGCTCGAACTCCGTGTTGTCCTTTTCCTCTGTCCATCTGTCAAACACGGCGCCCTAAGGACAAACAAATTACATTTTAAAACATTTAAATAATGGTATAACCGGTTATAACCGGTTATACAACCGGTTATATAACCGACCTAAATGCTTTCATTGTAGTAGCTGTAGTGGTGTATATAGTACGTAGTATACCACCTGCTTTAAAAACATATTGCTTGAATGATAACTTGTAGCAATATCTGCTAAGCGCCATATGAACACATACATAATGTGAAAATTTCAACTGGCTGCTTACGATTCTATAGAAGTAAAACTTGGTAGAAAGGACAGAAGCCTGGATTGACAGCGGTGCAAGCTTAGTAGCCGAATATTTATTTATATATTCAAAAACACTTACATATACCATTACAGGTTATACCTAATGCGATAGTGTAGTTAGTAGGAAGTAACTTATAATTTATTTACGAAAATATCTTAAACAATCTTAGTGCTAACATCTACTGGTTAACATTACAGTACTAACAATTACTTAAAACAGTGTTATTATTTAACAACGTCACATAAAACACATAGACATATCTTTGAAAATATTTAGATATCGACTGATTTAGCGACCTTAAGCCTGTTCTTCTAAATTCACGCAGTACGTGCGCTCTTGACCGGACGCGCCGACTTGGATTCTGAAATTCTCGAAATAGACCGAGTTTTTTTATGCCTGATAGTTTAGCCTTTGACCACTATCTCACCTGATGGTAAGTGATGATGTGGTCGAAGATGTTGTTCAGGCTAACCTAGAAGTACTGGCTATCAAGGACAACTGCCGGAACACACTGTTAGGTGCTTGGCGACAGAGTTTCTACTTGAGGGTGGTAGCTAGCCAGGCGGGCATTCGCAAAATGCCCTACCACCATGCTATAACGACTGCCATCCTAAGACAACAACCGGGATCGTCGGCTTAACGTGCCCTCCGAAGCACGGAAACGCTCAGTAGTAATGTCACTAGCGGTCACCCATCCAACTCATGACCGCGGGCGACGTTGCTTAACTTTGCTGATCGGTTGAGAACAGCTAAGTAAATTTCGCTTCGAACGCTTCGAAAACCATGCACGATATCACCATCGCTCCCTCTCTTTCACTCCTACTTAGTCCGATAGTGATGGAGTTTCAGCATTCATCAGTGTCCTAAGCTAAGTATATATAGCATCAAGTTCACATGCACATTCCTTATTCAAAACCGGCAACGAGAAAACAACCGAAGCTCCATAACGGTTAATATTTTAGTAAGTAATTATGTTGGCTTCATTTGATTGGTTACTGCGATGTAACGCCAACCCGAGGGCGTTAAATCAGAATCCTCCCGAGGGGGTTGCGTTAACATAATAACACAAATTACGTTCTAGATAAACATGATTATTAATGAGACAATCTGCTTTTACACGTGAATAATTATGGTAAGCGGAGGCTGAGATAATTACACAAGTGTTTTTTTATGAGGACTGCCTCGTTAATTGGCTCGTGTAAATCGTCTTTTTAGAATCTCAAGGTATTATTTATAATCTCAAGGTGTTGAGTTTGATACCAAGTTTTATCAATTACAAGCCGGAATGTAGTAGTAGACATGTGAAGCGAGAAGCGCTCGTAGCGAAGGTTGCTTAGCTCTTCTTAACCGATCAGCAAAGTTAAGCAACGTCCGCCGCGGTCATGAGTTGGATGGGTGACCGTTAGTGACATTACTACTGAGCTCTTCCGTGCTTCGGAAAGCACGTTAAGCCGTCGGTCCCGGTTGTCATGTTACGATGGCAGTCGTTATAGCATGGTGGTAGGGCATTTTGCGAATGCCCGCCTGGGTAGCTACCACCCTCAAGTAGAAAATCTGTCGCCAAGCACCTAAAGGTGTGTTCCGGCAGCTGTCCTTGAGAGCCAGTAATTCTAGGTAAGCCTGAACAACATTTTCGACCACATCATCACTTACCATCAGGTGAAATAGTGGTTAAAGGCTAATCTATCACGCATAAATAAAAGTATAGTAGTTATCATGTCATCCATGAATAAATCAGAAATTGTTTTCCCAAAAAAAAGTGTTATGAGGTAGGCATCGAGAAACTAACCTTTCTCGAAGGAGGTAGGTAATACACATAAAAAATACAGTCAAAATGACCGCTTCCTTCCTTCGGTCCTTTGTTAAAAGTGTGCGGAAATAATTACTGTCTAACTTTAAGGGGATATTTAGGCGTAGCCGGCATGTATATTAATCATCCCTCATTAAGGTCAAAGTTGACGCCAAGCGGGTTTTATTTTATTTTCATCTCATGTCATGTGACTGTTGTACTTTATCACGTAATATACGAGATTTGGCGACATTTTATTCTCCGATTTATTTATTTATTTGATTAAAGGCGAGCAGCGGAATGCTGATGTGCCTATATCATACTGTGTCGAAATATATATATACTAGCTGACCCGGCAAACGTTGTCTTGCCATATAAATAATTTAAAAAATAAGGGTTGATCGTAGAAGGGTGAAAATTGAGGATTGTATGTATTTTTGAATGTTGTATCATAAAAAAATAGAAATTAAAAATTTTGTCTAAAAAATAAAATTTAGGGGTGGACTACCCCTAACATTTAGGGGATGAAAAATAGATGTTGGCCGATTCTCATAGATACCGGATAAGCACAAAAAATTTCATCAAAATCGGTCAAGCCGTTTCGGTCGAGTATGGCAACGAAAACTGTGACACGAGAATTTTATATATAAGATATATATTTTTTTTGTAGTGTCCACATATTTTTTATTTAGCACTTTACAAATGGGCAAGAGATTTTTTGCTTTTACGCAAGCAGCCATCCAGCTGGTTCTTAAATACATTCACAGATGTAGCAGAAACAACCTCCTCAGGCAACCTGTTCCAGTTATGAACAACTCTGTTGCTGAGAATATAATGTACTGTGTTTGTGTTAGCATGTACACGATGTATTTGCTGTTTGTGCCCTCTGACTTCTTTGTCGCGGATGACTTTCACAAACAGATTATGTATTTCACAAACAGTTAATGTTTTATTATTATATTAAATAATGCTCAATACTTATTTTTATTACATTTCCTACGGGCAAAAGTTATTTTTAATATTTTAGAATGTTTTAGGGGTAACTTATGGAGCCAGTAAATATTCATTAACTGTTCAAGATACTGTATGAGCTGGATTGTCCACAGATGGACACAGCCTCCCCCATTAAGGGGGATTTGCCATAATCCTCACGCTTGGCAGGCGTCTTGGGGATCGCGGTTTAAGACCTCAGTTCCTCAGTAAGCGCTGCTGCCCACCTTCCGGTATTTTACCTTTAGACGCCTCTTACGACACTCACAGCTATATAGCAAATGGACATTCTAGCCCGCACCCCACGGGAAGTTTAAAGTTCAAGATAATATGAGCAATATTATTTAAAACTCACAAATACCATGAGCATGTGAAATGGTTAGTTAGTGGTTAGTTAGAGGTGGTGGTCAGCTTAGCATTCTCCAGGTGGTAATAGACGTCGTTCAGGTTAGAACGGAGACCTAGTATGTTGCAAAAGTTCACAGCTAGCGTGGTAAGGGGTGACTTAACCCACCTGCGTCTTTTGCCCAGAGCAACAGAAGAATTGAGCACGGTTTTGCCCTATCCAGAATACGCAGGGCAGCCTGAGCATCTACCTTCAGGTTTAAGATCTGAAAGTGAATGCCGTGAGAGGGATTCTCCAGCGCTTTTGCAGCTGAGACCCCTGGGAATATCTTTCGAAGCGGTGCTGCCATATTCCTTTAAGGGGATTGGCCCTCCGCCTCCTACTCAATGAGTTTTGGACAAAGACAGCCGACATGCTGCGGTGAAAAAACTTACTGATACATTCTCATGTAATGTGATGATTATGTACGGTGAAACATTCAGACAGACAAACAGTGGAATCTCGTTATATAGTCTCCGTTTTGACCGTTACGTATGGAACCTCAAAACTGTTAGAGTAGCTAAAATCTTCCCCTTGGTTGGGTTAGTTGAACAGTAAAACACCGTCCAAGTGTAGACTATGCTTTCTGTCTTACGCTCGTATTTTAGTTTTTATAAATGCATATCAAGGATCATATCGTTCTTACGATGCAGTTTTTGAATGTAAATTAAGATTGATTTAGAATTTCAATCCTCGCCATTGTCACTTTTCATCGTTGTCAACACGAGTAAAAGCGCGGGCCGTAGCTATCTGCGGCCCGCGCTTTATTATAAGTACACTTTTTTAAACTATCACGGTTTAGATAAGTATTATTATTACTTACGGGATTTGTACCGTGGTGATTTTTATTTTTGTGCTCCCGATATTTCGACGCAGTTCCATGCATCATGATCGCGGGGTGACTGGAATAACGAGCGGTTGACAAAAATCAAGAGCATACGAAGCGGTCTCCCTCTTTATATGTCTTTTGCTACGATCAAAAATTGTTTTTTTTTATGCCTGACAGGTTAGCCTTTGACCACTATCACACCTGATGGTAAGTGATGATGTGGTCGAAGATGTTGTTCAGGCTAACCTAGAAGTACTGGTTCTCAAGGACAGCTGCCGGAACACACCGTTACGACAGATTTTCTACTTGAGGTTGGTAGCTAGCCAGGCGGGCATTCGCAAAATGCCTTACCACCATGCTATAACGACTGCCATCCTAAGACAACAACCGGGACCGACGGCTTAACGTGCCCTCCGAAGCACGGAAACGCTCAGTAGTCATGTCACTAGCGGTCACCCATCCAACTCATGACTGCGCGCGACGTTGCTTAACTTTGCTGATCGATTGAGAACAGCTAAGTAAACTTCGCTACGAGCGCTTCAAAAATCACCACGGTACAAATCCCGTAAGCAATAATAATAGTTAACTTATAATAGTTAAGTAGGTATAGATAATCGTTGTAGTTACGCGTCATCTCATCAGACAATACATTAACTCAATTACAGATATCTATAATTGCCATTTGAGTTGTATTGATGTCCAGTCCATTACAATACGTAGATTGTAGATTGTAACATCAGTTACATGAGAATACAATCAGATAGCGATTATCGATGCTTGATGCGCGTGTTTAGCATTAATTACTAGATCAACAGGCCATAGACAACAGGAAAATGATGTAAATCTGTACTTAGGTACCACATTATTTCCTGCGTTCATCCCAATTATAACCGCATTCATACATCGCAATTGACACTTCTAATTATCGCTAAATAACATTCAACGTCAACTTCAGTTAATAAAAATATTTAAAAAAAGCAGAATCGACTTCCAACACTGAAAACTATGAAATAACTTATTGAAGACGATACCACGCTGAACTAAAACACTGACCTCACATTATCATGGTTCGATTTCCATAAGTTATTTTATACTTTCTAGTGCTGGAAGTCAGTTCCATTTTCTTTTCTTTTATTTTTTTTAAGTGATATATACTGCTTACAAGATCATTCACACGCCTTAAATACTGTTCACCATCGACAAGAGTTGCGTTGCATTAAGTCATCCAGGTATACAAATACATTTTACAGTTAATTGACTACAACTTAAAGAATACTCAACTCGTGGGCTGCCGGGTTAGAATTTCACCTCCCCATATCATCCCGTGCGACTAAGGGAAAAATACTGGAAGGTGGGCAGCAGCGCCTTCTAAAGAACTGCCATCTTACACAGCGATCCCCAAGCCGCCTGCCAACGGCACCACGGGGTGAGTCACAGATAATTTTTTTTCTTTATTCGTCTTAACCGGGTGGAGACACGTCTATAAGCAATTGAAGTACATACATGACTAACTTTGTCATTATATTTAAGGCTAGAGTGTTTGTGGCGCTCTCCATACAAACGTTTTTTTTCGTCATATTTTAAATACTTAGTGTTCAAACTCGGTGAAACTTTGCATGTATATCCTTGAGCCTAATATATTATATGCTTCTGGTTTGATTTCGGTAAAATCAAGTATTTTCAAAAATAATTCGAAAAATCTTTTTGGACATTTAGGGATATAATAAATAATAAATGGAAAAACTGGCAAATGAAAAGCATAGATCAGCAATATGCATACAAAATTTCATCGAGTTTGAACTCTTGATATTCAAAATATGACAAAACTACGTTTGTACAGAAAGCGATTGTAAATTGGCTTCGATGACGCCAATTTACAATCGCTCTAAATCTAGCATTGTAAACTACTGATTAAAACCTTACAAAACGTCACTACGTATCCCACGCGTCGTTCAATTGTTCCTTTCGTTGTAATTTTATACGCTGAAGCAGCTCGGAGGTCGTTTAATAGTAATACATACAAATGAGTAACCGTTGCATTGGCAGCCTACAGTTGTAGTCGACAGCGTCCTCAGGAATAGTATCATTGCGATGGAGATCAATGAGAAGCTTGTAATTGAATATAAAACAAAAGATTCAATATCAATGCGCGCTGCACGTGGCGGCTGCTACCTTTTGTTTGTTCAAAACGTGCGAAAATTAGAGAAAATAATACTTTTCTAATGGACGTGATTGTCCGATTTTAAACTTTTCAACACGGATTTGTTATAATTGATCACAATTTAGAGAAAGTTATCTTTGAGGTGTAGTTAATAATTTTAAAACTTTCTGCTTTTCAGTTTTTTTTACCTACTTATCTAGGAGTTATAAAAAACTTACAGCACGAATTTGTTACCAACTGTCCGAAATAACATATCTTATTATGAATATAAATAATGCTTCTCTTTAAAAACTGAGGAGGAGTTCATGATCAAAATCATGGAATGGGTCCCTTAATGCAATGAAAAATATGATAGAAGCGCCATTTACGTAACTTAAAATGCCCCAAAAAGCTTTATCGCAATAAAACCTAGAAGACCTCTTTTAATATTTCCATATAATAAACTTAAATGCCCGGGGGGTGACGGACTAGAGGCCCTTGGGCCGGGCCAGAATAAGAGGTAAGAGTCTCGTAAGAGGCGACTAAGGGTCCACCAGAAGGTGGGCAGTAGCGCTTTCTGAGGAACTGATATCTCACACTGCGATCCCTAAGACGCCTGCCAAGTGCGGGGATTATGGCAAACCCCCCATATGTGTAGGGGGGGTTATATATATATATATATTTATATCATATAGGCTCATCAGGTATATTAAGTAGGTAAAGAAGGAAGAATTAATTAATATTTGCAGAAGGCCTCAAAAGGCGCAAATATAGTAATCTCAGTAGTTATTACATGTTTGTGCCTTTTGGGGTCGAAACGCTGGGACCGTGGGGACCGAGCGCCAAATTATTATTCAAAGACGTCTCAAAACGTCTGGTCGACGCTACTTGTGACCAAAATGCTGGCATATACTTTGCACAGAGGATAAGCATTGCCATATATGGCAATGCGGCCAGCATTTTGGCAACACTGCCTAATGGTAGCGGAATATTGGATTAGTTTTGTAGTAATTTTAAGATAATTATTAGTATATTTATTATTAGTAAATGTAAAATAACATATAATTCCTATATTTCCCTGAACAGGTTTGATGTCTAAACATCCGAATCCGTTAAAGTTGTTTAATTGCGTACCATATGCCTATAAGACTTGTGTATCCAAGGAATTAACCACGTGTACCGTATATGTAATCAATCTATCACCTGACTTGATTATCATGGAAGACACTGATGAGCCATACGATTTCCTTTATTGCCGGCCCGAACGATTGTAAAGCGCAAAATGACGATAGTTTAAGCGTAGCGCTCGCCATACAGAATTATTTTTGTCACATTTTTAGCCGACGGCGACGTCAAAAAAAGGTCTCGAGGCCCACCTGATGTTAAGCGGACTATCCTCTGCCTATAACAGATGGTGACGGACGCAGTGCAATTCGTGAATTTGACGAAAAGTCACGAATTGCACTGCGTCCGTCACCTTCTCATGTGCCTGTAATTTCACTGGCTCTCAAGGACTGCTGCCGGAACAAACCAGAAAGTTAGGTGCTTGGCGGCATATTTTCTACTTGATCGCTAGCCAGGCTTGCATTCGCAAAATGCCCTTCCACCATGCGGCGAAGCGTGGCAGCAGTGGCATTGGCTATGGACTGCCGCGCAGCAGGTCCATGGTTCGAATCCCGCCCAGAGCTTGAGCTTCACCGCATGGTGGAAAGGCATTTTGCGAATGCCCGACTGGCTAGCGACCACCCTCAAGTAGAAAATCTGTCGCCAAGCACCTAACGGTGTGTTCCGGCAGCAGTCCTTGAGAGCCAGTGAAATAACAGGCAAAATGAGACTTAACAGGTATGTCTCAAGGTGATGGGCGCAGTGCAGTTCGTTACTTGTGATGAAAAGCATCTGTTATAGGCAGAGGATACCGCTTAACATCAGGTGGGCCTCGAGCTTGTTCCTTCACAATAACATAAAAAAAAAATGCTGTTATAGCGGCAATAGAAATACATCATCTGTGAAAATGTCAACTGTCTAGCTATCACCGTTCTTGAGATACAACCTGGTGACAGACGGACGGATGGACGGACAGCGAAGACTCAGTAATAGGGTCCTGTTTTTACCCTTTGGGTACGGAACCCTGAAAAAACTTAACAATATATAATGGTTGGCATTTCTCGTAATGGGAAGATAAGAACCCTTTTATAAATTTGCAGTAAAAACACGTTAATTGTTGACACGGCAAATTTCGAATCAACATCTCGAGTCCACAAGTTCACTCGTGGTGTGGGCCTGTTCGGCAGCTTTCATACAAGTCGACGGTGAACCTACCAGTCTTCCTCATGCTTAGCTCTGTGTGGAGCAAGTTCCCTCATGCTTAGCTCGTTGTGGAGCAAGTTCTCTTTTATTTTAATCATACTATATCATGATTTTGTCGCCCCCTGACACTGCCTCCCGGGGCAGGTGCCCCGGTTTGCGCTCCCCTTAGTTCCGGGGCTGCCTCCACTACCGCTTATTTTTTCTTCTTTTTTACAAATGTTTTGTAGAACATATTCATTCCTTATACCGTAATACTCTTTCAGTTCAGGCCTTCATTTCTTAGTGGGTATATTATATATTTTTTATGTCATTGTGACGGACAAACCCGAGGCCCATCTGATGTTAAATGGACTAACCTTTGTCTGTAACAGATGCATTTCGTCAATGGCGAATTGCACTGTGCCCGTCACTCTGAGACGTACAGTAGTTAGGTCACATGTGTCTGTAATTTTACTGGCTCTCAAGGACTACTGCCGGAACAAACTGTTAGGTGCTTGGCGAGAGATTTTCTACTTGAGGGTGGTCGCTAGTCAGGTATTCACAAAATGCCCTTCCACCATGCTGTGATGCTCAAGCCCGCGGTGGGATTCGAACCATGGACCTGCTGAGCGGCAGTCCATAGCCAATGCCACTGAGACATCACTGCTTCAAACTCCAGATTCAGGGCTGCCTCCACTACTATTTATTTTTTCTTCTTCAATTTTACAAATGTTTTGTAGAACATATTCATTCTGTATACCGTAATACTCTTTCAGTTCGCTCCTTCATGTCTTAGCGGTCTTAATGATTAAGAATTTTTTACTAAAATATAGAAAATATATAAAAAGCCTGAATCCACGTCATGATTTATTAGAACTCGGTTGGTTTAATATCAAACCGGTATTATAATAATCGAACCTAGCACAGCGTGTGCGGTGAACTGACAGATTACCAAGTCAAGCGATCTCGCGATTGAGCAGGGCGGGTTGTCTTACCTAGCGGTTATACAGGAAATCAACTTATGCTAGCCACTTTGTTTCCAATTAGTTAATACATACTATAGGGGTTGCTTTACTATCTCTCGTATTCACTGCACTGGCTCGACAATGTCCGTGTATCTCACAATAGCACTACTGTCCACTCTCGCCCATGGCTCTCGTGACAATGACGTTTGCTAACCAACACAGGGACACACGAGACAGCATATGTATGCTTAAGCATACACTACACATACCTTTTTCGCTCTTTTTGGAACTACAAAATAAACCGTGGTCAAAAGTCCTAAGAATTGGTGATTACGAAATGTAACTACCTATCTACTACTGTATCAGCCGGATTGTCCACTGCTGAACAAATAACACAGCCTCCCCCCGTTAACGGTGGATTTGCCATAATCCCACGCTTGGCAGGCGTCTTGGGGATCTACGTTCCTCAGAAGGCGCTGCTGCCCACCTTCTGGTGTTTTGCGACACCCACAGGTAGCAATGGGGGGGTGACACTCTAGCCCGGCTCCCCACGGGGCATTAACTACCTAATACATGATAAACAGCGAACAGCGTTCGAAATGGAAATTGCCAAGTCCACCTTAAGCTACATTTTCATCTGTATACTACTATTTTTAAATTGCTTACTAACTGTTTTTTTATTGCAAAGGCTAACCAGTTAGCCTTTGACCACTATCTCGCCTGATGGTAAGTGATGATGTGGTCAAAGATATTGTTCAGGCTATCCTAGAATTAATGGCTTTCAATGAAAGCTGTCGGACCACACCGTTACTTGCTTGGCCACAGATTTAGGTAACTAGCCAGGCGGGCACTAACTAAATGACCTACCACCTTGCTATAATGACTGCCATCGTAAGACACCAACCGGGACCGACGGTTTAACGTGCCCTCCGAAGCTCATGCACGCTCAGTAGTAATGCCACTAGCGGTCACCCACACATGACCGCGACGCACATTGCTTAACTTAGCTGATCGGTAATGAACTAAGCAAAATTCGCTACAAGCGCTTCAAAAACCCAGTTTTTCTGAGGGTGTGAATGAGTTTGATAACTTTAATTTACTAAAGAAACACATTTCCTTTGAAGCATCAAACACAGCCCTGTGGTGTGCTGGGCTAGAATTGCACCCATGGCTTACTGCACTGAGATAAACGATTTTGGAGCTTAAATCAAATTTGACCTTTTACCGTTGAATTGTAACTACGCAAGGTGAATTCACAACTCTTAAGATTATTTTCACCACGCAAAGCGAAATCAATAAAAATGTACCATGTTTAATAAACACAACCGTCAAAAAACGCCTTCCGTAAAGTATTTTCAGAATTGAACTTGTTATACGATAATAATTGCAGTATTGACCATAAAATATACCTTACTTTTACGGCGGTTTATATACGATGATTATCACTAACGTACGACTTAATCAGCTTCATCGAAAAGTCAATATTTAAGAAAGACCACAAAATACACCTTAAATGAAGACGAAAAGAAACATTTGCCTTCACTGACCTCGTTTAACGCCTTCTAGTTGGAAGGCGTTTTTGTACGTATTTACGTTTGGTCGGTTTTTTGCCTTCATACCATATAAATTGGCCGTCATTAGGGCGCTTTTGACTTTAGATTTTTCTCAGTGTGTGGGAGTCATAAGAGGCGACGAAGAGAAAAATACTTAAATGCAGCAGCGCCTTCTGAAGAAATGCGATCTTATACAGCGATCGTCTTATACAGCCCCAAAACACCTGCCACGCGTGGGGATTATGGAAAACCCCTTTATTTAGGGAGGTTTTTTTATGTAAATATGTATATATAATGATTATGTACGAGTATGTATTATGGCTTTTTTTGTATGTTTACACGGAAACATTAATTTACTTTATTTCATATATACAAATCTTAAAATGACTTAAGGTAAAAATGTTCGACTAGAAATCTAATAAACCTATGGTGGAGGGTAAAATGCTCAGATTGCTGGCTGCGTTACCTCACTGTATATTAATACTAATTTTTTGGAGGAGAAACAAGCTAGCCCTCCATTCACATGTCGCCACCACCAAACGCTTCGATTTAAAAAAAAAAATACTGGGTACTGGTCCCCCACGGACCGAAAGTTAATTTACTTAATTTTTTTTTTGTGAAGGAACCAGCGCGAGGGCCGCCTGATGTAAAGCGGTATCCTCTGCCTATAACAGATGCATTTCATCACAAGTGACGAACTGCACTACGCCCATTACCTTGAGACAAGTGTTGTTGTGTTAAGTCTCATATAGCCTGTTATTTCACTGGCTCTCAAGGACTGCTGCCGGAACACACCGTTAGGTGCTTGGCGACAGATTTTCTACTTGAGGGTGGTCGCTAGCCAGGCGGGCATTCGTAAAATGCCCTTCCACCATGCGGTGAAGCTCAAGCTCTGGGCGGGATTCGAACCATGGATTTGCTGCGCGGCAGTCCATAGCCAATGCCACTGAGCCATCACTGCTTCGATTATTATTATTCAATTGAATTATCTTCTGAAGAAGGTCATTGAAGGTGACCAAATGAAGGGAATTACCCCTTAAGGGAACACCCTCAGAAAATGTCACCGATGTACTGCGTGGGGGAACAAAAAGTGTAAAAACAGGTCAAGGTATATCATCATACGTATACATATATATGAATAGTCTACAATCTCGTGAAAGATAACAAGCTATAGTAATGATTTGATAGTAAACAAAACATTTTGATAACGTAGTTGTGTCAATGTTTTCATATGATAACATTCGAAGACGAGACGGATATAATTGGTTTCCATTTCATTGTTTATTTACATTGTTACGTCAAAATACGCAAGAGGTGTTTACTCTCCGCACATGCTCGCTGTTTGCAGTCTGTGAGTAAGCAGTATGTATACTGCTTGCTCGGTTTGTTACGTCAGATATGTATCTCACGATTTTTTTTATTTTTAAATCTACACTCCACAGACTCCAGGGTCCGTGACTTTTTTTTAATTATGACCATATTTTATTTACAACTAGATACTTACAATAAATAGGAAATATGCAACATTCTAAAAGAGAACAGTGTTAAAAGATTTTTTTTCCCGATAAATTTCATTAGGACTAGCATTCAGAGCAGACCAGTGTCCTCTAGCAGCACCCGTTCACGAGTTGACGCATGTGCCAGCCATCGCCTTCCTCAACCATTTCTGAGGGAAGATGGCGACCCGACACACAACACCGCCGCTAGACAACACCTTTATGTGAGCTTGACCGCTCTGGATACCCGTGCCAACGATTACAATTTGGGACTACAATACTTTTTTGTGTCATTCCCCCACGTCACATTGTAACAGGGTCTCCATTACCACGCTGTTTCGATCTTTGATCGCCATTTTGAGGTTGTAATTATGGATGGTTTTTGGTGTCGCAACCATCGCCTTCCTGACGAACCGTCCTATGGCGTCTTCTTACGTAACAATATTAGTAACATGAATCATTCACTCTAAAGGGGCTCTGATTTGATAAACATGAGTCATTCATTCTCTAATTTGAAAACAAAAGTTTTTCTATTCATGTACCTACCTAAGTACTGTATCAGCCAGATTGACCACTATTGAACACAGCCTCCCTCATTAAGGAGGGTTTGACATAATCCACACGCTTGGCTGGCGTCTTGGGGATCGCAGTTTCAGATATCAGTTCGTCAAAAGGCGCTGCTGCCCACGTTGCGGTATTTTATCTTTAGTCGCCTTACGACACCCTCGATAACAATGGGGTGGTGACATTCTAACCCGGCACCCCACGCGTGTAGCTAAGTATAATAATAATAATAATTTATTGTATTAACACAAACAGCGTAAAATTCAAAGACGAAAATGATATGCATATATGATATATGCATATCATTTTTATCATCACATATGTACTCATCATTAACATTGGGTTATTTTTTTTGGCTATGTAGAGTAAAAGGAAAACAAGGAAAAAAATATTTTTAAACCAGACATGATAATGGTACTTAACTAATAAAATGCGGATGATAATTTTCAAAAGGAGTCGTTAGGAGTGTGTTTTACGAGAACTTTACTAATGTGGAAAAATAAATAGTTTTTTACTGGACTGCCCAAAAAAGGAGTGTTCATGTATGTATAGATGTACTCGTATGTATGTATGTTTGAGTTAAGTTAGGATCTATGTTCGTCTTGATAACCCAAGTGACATTAGGTACATAAAAAATATAAAAAAAATAACTGCCGGATTTTATACGCAAAAATGAGCGAACAAATAAAATTGTTACAAACTCATCGAGTAAGGTATCAAAATGAAGGGCTTTAAAAACGATTTCATAAATATACATAACTTGCAGTTTTCATTTCATTTTAATGATAAAACGCTTAACAAAAATAAATAATTTGCGTTCGGGTTTTTTCCTTTTTTAATTAATTTATACTATTAATTGTTCTATTATAAAAAAACTAACGTGGTTTACATTGATTTTATTAAGCAATACAGGATATCTCACGTGAATAAGTCTGATAGCATAGCACTGACTATGGTTTCGACCACTTCCGGTGATCCCCATTGAATGAATACATTATTTTGACTTTACTATAGTAGTATAGTACACAACAGCATTCTGAAAGTTGTTGCGGAGGGTGTTTGTTCGCCTGTGCTGGGACGTTTCATGGGAGTGATGATCAATAAATTCTTTAGAATTTATTATCTCACTCACCCGGATGGCACGCCTCAGCTACAGTTAAAACAAAGTTTTTTTTTTTTTTTTTTTTTTTTTATTACATCGCCCATACACTAACACTAGTTAATAAGTTCTATTTTTATTTTTTTTGTTGTGTCTACTAACCCATGGACTGTAAGTTGCCTGAATAAAGAAATTTGAATTTAAATTTATAGTACTTATCCCTAAACAGGTAGATGCGTTTTGAGGAATACGAAGGTAGGAATAGTTCTGAAAGGCTGCAAAGTTATTAATAGGCTGACTTTTATTGAAACTAGGGTTATAACGATTATTAATTTGCCGATTACGATTATCTAAAGAATAATCGGCCATTTCGATTCCGATTCATATTATCGTTGTGTGAAAAATTTTAATTTACTAACGAAGCTTTTGTACAATAGTTAAATATTATAAATGAAACCGGCAAAAAACACTCACGTTGAGGATCGAATACGTCTCGCGGGTTTCGAGCATATCAGATGCTCATCATCAGGGCGAGTGCGCAGCTGCGTCTGCGAGCTCCCGGCGGGCACGAGTGATGAGTGCTCGAAACCCGGGTCGACGTATTCGATCCTCAACGTGAGTGTTTTTTGCCGGTTTAATTTATAATATTTAAATATGTGTGAAACTCACGAGAATTTCAATTTGTACAATAGTATTATTTTCAATGGTATTTTCTTTATTCTATTACCAATTACTGTTACATGGTAATCTACAGCACCCTATTGCAAAGAAAAAGCATGAAAAGTACTTGAAATTCAATTAAAATTAACCGAATATAATGCGCTCGTGTTACCCTGCTGCGTTTTCTATCCTTCTTATAAGCTGCCTCTTCATTTTCTGAAATTGTGTTATAGGTATCTGTAATCGGTAAATAATCGTATCATTATTCGGGTTTTCCGATTACTCTCACTCGGGCTGATAATCGCCGATTAATCGTATCATAATCGGTTGCATCCCTAATTGAAACCTGAGAGAAGGTAGTATCTATGAATGAAAAATATAGAATTCTAAGCGTACCGAAGGTTTCAAAAGTATACGAGACGCAAAATAACTATGTTGCCGAACGCAACACACAATTATTCACCTCACTCCAGCGAGGAAAATGCTAGTTGCAAGAAAAACATTTTATATAATGTAGGAAATTTGCGTTTTTTTTTGTGACGGGACAAGCTCTATGCCCACCTGATGTGAAGCGGACTAACCTCTGCCTATAACAGATGTATTTCGTCACAAGTCACGAATTGCACTGCGCCCTCGGCGGCGGGACTCGAACCATGGCCCTGTTGCGCGGCAGTACATAGCCAATGCCAGTGAGCCATCACTGCCTCTAAAGAAAAACTACTAAGATTGCTAATTAATCAGTAGATAGTATAAATCAAAGCCATTTCTCGCTGTTTGTCTGTCCCTATATAGGTATACTAAGATCTTCAAAACTACGCAACCGATTTGGATACCGTTTTTTTTAATAGATAGAACGATTCAAAGGGAAGGTTTATATGTATAAATACATGCAAGATATAGTAGAGAAACACTGATCATTTTAGAGGTTCGTATGTGATGTCGGAAATATACACATTTTATTGCGCTTATATTGCAAGCGCTGGCTGAACTCTACGAAGTACGAATTAGATCAAAATAATGTATTACAGTATTGTACACCTTAAAAAGTACTACAAAAAAGTTCGGGATGGTCTATCTTTTAGGAATAAAGCACAATAACCATTTTTTACCCTTTACTTTTTACGAGAAATAATGGCTTAATTACGAAGCGATTTTAGGCAATACAGCATTAATCCTTATCCAATTAAGTACCTTAAATACATTGTGCATTTAATATAGATCAATATGGCCTTTACCGAATTAGATTTTTCGTTTAGTGTTTTTCATATGGCCAATTACATGTCGCTCTTTCAAGAGTAACCTCTAAAGAAAACATGTTTGTATTGTCTAATGACATAAAAGCTGTGAACGTTGTATATAAAGACATTCTGTAGTATATTTTGTATCAGCATTGCACGCGTGTGAAGCCGGGGCGGGTCGCTAGTATATGAATATAAAGTAAATAAATTTTGCTGGAACTTATATACTGTACTGTACTGTATCAGCCGGATCGTCCACTGCTGACCATAGCCTCCCCTATAAAGGCGGGTATTTGCCATAATCCCCACGCTCAGCAGGCGGCTTGGGAATCGCAGTGTCAGATGGCAGTTCTATAGAAGGCGCTGCTGCCCACCTTCCAGTATTTTTCCCTTAGTAGATCACCCACGGGATGATATGGGAAGGTGCAATTCTAACCCGGCACCCCACGGGTACTTATATAGAGGTTCGAATTTTAAAAACCTTTTCCACGCTATCCCACCCAGATTTCGAATGACATACAGGGCCTTTCCGAGACTGTGAGGTGAAAAGGTTCTAGTCATACCGATTTCCTTACATCAGAATCATTTTTACACGCAGACGTAGACATAGTATCAACTTAGAAATGTCTTTTAGAGGTATACTTGAGAAACATATTTTTCTGAATGAACCAATTTTATTGAGGCATTAACTTCAAAATATGACCAATAGCGCTTAACCCATTGGCATCGGCGATAATGATAAAAATAGAATTTCATTCATAACTAGGACATAGTGGTCCTGATGATGCCAACTTATTAATAACATGGACAATCGATCCTGTGGGTGGGCCACTATAGGTGCACGCAACGCATTCTGATTTTCATTTATATTTTTCATGAGGATGCCATCCCCGCTGACAGTGGCGCCCTACGACCTACAGACGTAAGGTTCGCTTCGATAGGCACGGCACCTCTGACGACATGTCATCCATGATTACACTTGCGTACGTACGAGATGTCATATTTTAGCTGAGTCTTACAGTTACAAACGATTTACGTTATCGTTCAGTTGCCGTTTTCAGAATATATTATACTAGCGGCCAGCTCCGGCTTCGCACGGGTATAAAATATATAGCCTATGTCATTCACTGAAAAAATGATTAAAAATTACTGCCCGTGGCCCGCACGCTTTAAATTTAGAGTAAAACAATTCTTCTTTCCCTAAACCATGAAGATTTCCTGCTATCTTTGGAATATCTAAATTCATACACAAATTTTTACATATTTACTTTTTACACTTATTATATTTTACTACACGCTCCCGCCGCCCGGGCCGGCCGGAACCGCCGCAAACGCTACGTCCAGCAATTTGTAAATATGTAATATCTTCGAAAATATTCATTTAAATCACATGCTGTAAAGGGCTATATAGATCTATATTAAATCAACAATGTATTTAAGGCATTTAATTAGATAAGAATTAATGCTGTATTGGTTAAAATCGCTTCGAAAATTAGCCATTATTTGTCGTAAAAATAAATGAAAAATATTTTTTTATTGTGGGATATCCATAAAGATAGACATATACCATAGCGGAGTTTTCTGTAGACCTTTTCAATGTGTACAATACTTAGTACATTATTTTGATAAATCTCGTATAGGGTTAAGCCTGCGTTTGCAATGTAAGCGGAAAAAATGTAATTAATACGACATGACAATAGAAACCTCAAAGTGGTCTAGTAAGTAGTCTCTAATAACAGTATTTCTCCACTATTTAATGGATGTTATTATACATATAAACCTTCCTCTTGAATTACTATATCTATTAAAAAAAAACCGCATCAAAATCCAGTGCGTAGTTTAAAAGATTTAAGCATACATAGGGATATAGGGACAGAGAAAACGACTTTGTTTTATACTATGTAAGTGATGATGGGCTGTTCCATCGTCGCCGCGTTGGTTAGAAGCGATAAGGAAAAAATTACGAAGTGTGAGTCGGACTCGCGGAAGGGTCCGTACCATTATCTATACATGAAAATAGTAGATTATGATACAAGTGAGCTAAGTTGCTCACGAGTTTCATACGCAATTTTTCAACACCCTTGCGAGGAAAAAAATATATATTGCTCAAATGCGATTTAAACAAAATACAAAAATTATGGAAAATAGCGCGCAATATTTTTTTTATTCGCGGCAAATGTATGATGTTTGATTACATATAAACCTCTTTGATATTACAAATCTGTATTACCCGGTTAAATTGAAAATGCTGTTTACTCGCATATAATTTGCAGTTAGTTACTTAACTTTGTAGGGAGAATTCTATTACGCACTAGTGTATAATATTGTTATGCACGAGGATATTATAGTTCGGTTTATGCCCCAAAGAACGATATAATAAAGCTCACTATACGAGCAAGGGTGTTGAAAACTATATTATAACAGCTCCATCCCATAGGAAAGATTTCAGTTATGACGTCATGTCATGTTAGCTCAATTGGTTAGAGCATACCCCGGCTAAAGGGGTGGATGGATACGTGTTCGAATCCCGCACATGACTTATATTTTTCCTATCGTATATTTGTAATTTTGTAATATATTATAACAGTTTTTTTAGTTTTCACGTGCATGAGTCTGACTCGCACTTGGCCGATTTTTAGTATATGTTGTTGTAGCGGCAACAGAAATACATCTTTTGAATATCGGAAATACAGCCTGGTGACAGACAGACAGACGGACAGTGGAGTCTTAGTAATAGGGTCCCGTTTTTACCCTTTGGGTACGGAACCCTAAACGTACCTGACTTTCAACACTGAAGAATATAAAATAATATTACCTCTAGGTTAGCCTGAACAACATCTTCGACCACATCATCACTTACAATCAGGTGAGATAGTGGCCAAAGGCTAATAATCTATCAGGCATAAAAATAAAAAATTAAAAAATTAAAAAAATTAGATGTTGGTACCAAGCTGATTCAAAACAAATAAGCTCAATCAATTTTTTTTAATATGTTTCCTTACTTTCTTTCTCCGACTTCAAAACAGGAAAGGTTTGTCAGTTGGACTGTATTTGAAAATTATGGAATTATTTTTTGTTGTATTGGCCATCAGAGGTGGACTCATGTAGATTTTATTAAAATCGGTTTGATATATAAAATGATAAGTCAAAATGACTGTAAAATATATCCTATATCATCTAAGTAAATAAAACCAAATTGCGTTCATACTTTATAGTTGTAGATGTCGGGTTTTTAACCGACTTCCAAAAAAGAAGAAGGTTTCATTTGGACTGTATGCTGATTTTTTTGTATGTTTTTACGCGACTACTCTACTAATTGTGAACTGTATTTTTTTTTGTGGAAAAAGGTATACTTGCACGGTGGTCCCATTAAATTTTCATGAAATGTCGCCAAGTACCTAATAGTGTGTTCCAGGAGAGGCAGTTCCCATTCTTAGCTAGAGCTGAACACTTTTTGACCACATCATCACTGACCAACAGGTAAGATAGTTTTAATATTGTTATGTTTGCAATGACGCCTGCTATGCGGATTACATTACAAAATTACAAATATACGATAGAAAAAATTTAAGTCATGTGCGGGATTCGAAACCGCGTCCATCCACCCTTTGAGCCGGGGTATGCTGTAGCCAATTAAGCTGACATGACATGACGTCATAACTCAAATCTTTCCTATCGTTCTTTAACCATCGTATTGGGATGGAGCGACATCTATAGTACCACATGCGTTGTACTACAAACAAGACCAACTTTGCAATTGGTTTTATACTTGTAAATGATGACGCAACCTTATAATTTTAATATTGTTAGGTTTGCAATAACGCCTGCTATGCGGATTACATTACAAAATCACAAATATACGTATATAGGTAAGATAGTGTTCAAAGCTAGCCTACGAGGAATAAAAACAGTAAACAGCATTTGATATTTGCATTATAATTAGCAGTCTCCGAGAAAAACACAAGTTCAAATAAAGAATGGCTTAGGTAATCGAAGGCGAAGCGAAGTAAAAAAGACCATGCTCTTATCATATTGAGTCCCTTTCAAAAGTACGGCAGACCCGTAAAGCATGACAGGGACAGTATAATAGGAACATACTTTTTTTATTCACATGTGCAGTGCTACATCTGCTTCTTAATTAGTCTGCATTAGCTACTATATTTCCTTCGGCAACTTCTATGGAAGCTTTAAGACCTGCTTTTGGATCTACAAAGGAATGGGTGCTGATGTGTGCTGAAAGATGTTAACTAGATTGTGCCTCGAATGGGAACACTCCTGTCGGAATACACCGTTACGGGCTTAGTGCAAGATTTTCCAATTAAGCATGCTCCCAAAGAAAACAGAAAAGGGCCTTCTGCCGGTGCCCTTCCACCGTACCGTAAATCTTCAGCCCACGCCACTTTTTTTACGATACAAACGGCAGAGAGCGCAATTTTTTCCCTTTGGATGCGCTAATTGCTATAGCATTACCTAGGTATCATTATTTAGCTAATCATCCTTCGTATGACACCATGAACACTTCCATCCACCCGCAACCTTGCTTAGTAAATCTGCACTTTCTTACGTTTGTGTTGTAAAAAATACCCATTTTCTACATCATTACTATATCTAATCATAACTATTAAGCAAGGTTGCGGGTGGATTTAAGCAAACAAGGTGTCACATCTTCGTAGAAAAAAGCCATTATAGATAGCGCTTCATATATTAATTTTGAATATTGAGTAATTCCTCGCAAAATATTAATTCTTTATGGTGAACTGGCTGGTCAGTTCTCCATACAAACGTCGTAGGGTGATCACTCCCTTATTTGAAGATTTAGGTCGTAAACAAAGCATAATATCGATTAATCTCTTTATCATCTAGGCTTGTATCGTAACATTTTTTTAATTAGATAATTAATTCACTTGAGAGTTATGAGCCTCGAAATATTTTCATATAAAGTTTTCGAAGCTCATAACTTACAACTTAATTATCTTTTTAAAATTTCGTTACGATACAAGCATAGATAATGACGAGTTCAATCGATATTATGCTTAATTCTGGACCTGAAATCTCAAATAAGGGAGTGATCACTCTAATACGTTTGTATGGAGACCGGCCAGTTCAACCTTAAGAAAAAATGTCACAGAACAGTTTATTATTGAATCACTAAATTCCTTCGAATGGCATTATAAAAAATGCTGATTCTAGACAAAAAACCATTGTCCCTCATTTGTCAATATCGACCCACTGTGCGTCGGTCTGAACGAAACCGAAAGAAATTTCGTAAGAAACTTCTGGAAGTAGATGTCTTTGCTTGCTATACTTTTCAAGTTCTTACCTGAAGCAAGGGCTCCGGGACTGGGATCTGCCAGTCGAACTCGTATCGCTTTGTCATGTTGGCGGCTCGCTAGCACCGACTCCGCACCCACAACGACGTGCCTGGTGCTTCACCAGAACATTCTAGAACCTGGGGACAATGGACACAACACTCGTTAAAATACGTTTTTATTTTATTAATATTTTTATTATTGCACGGGAAATTACTTTCGTGTATTTTCCCTTTGAATAGATTTCATAAAATTACTACAAATTAGATTACTATTTTAGATAAAATTACTATATAGATTCCTTAAGACTAGAATACAAGGAATATTATTTGCCCAGATTGTGTAAAATTAAGCAAATAAATGCAATGAAAGAAAAAAAGGAGAAAGAAAATTAATGTATCTTCTTTCTTCTCTTTTTCTTTCAAATATTATAATTGGCATGTAAATTCTTTGGTAGATGAAAATGTGAAGAAAAACTATAACAATATATAGTAGGGTCTACTCAAACCGACTTTTTTCTTCTCAAACTAGTCCCACATTACTTAGTATCTTACGTATATAGATATAACTAATCCAACCCCGATCATGGAATGTTAAATCAAATAGTTCCCAGTAATTGATTTACAAATAGGTACATTTCGCGTTCACCCCTCTACCAATCACGTACAGGATTGAGCAATATTGGTTTAACCCGTAGCTATTAATTTTCCCTAATAGTTTCGTAAATTGGATTGATTTTCTATGTGGTTAAATACTGATTAATTTAAATATTGTATGTTTGTATTAAATTATACACAAACTATAGCTACGTCTTTCTGTGTACATTACAGTACACTTATGTTGATGCGATGCTGAAATTGAGAAGGAACGAAAGGCGTTGTCTGTGAAGGCTAATATGGAATACGGTCGCCCGCAGGTTTGCTCGTTGTTTGATTTTCAGAGCATTTTGTACATCCTTGTTGGCGGGAGGTTTGTGGGTGTCATATACATACGAACGTGACGTATTCCAAGCCAAATCAGAAGATTTGCTACGTGGCGTTTAAAAATATGTATTATCGACGCGTTGCGCTTCTACACAAAACGTCGAAAATTCTTCCGGTTTGGCTACGTTGCGTTTATGAAGTCACAGTCAGCTTAACAGGAAAATTATGCGGAATTGTCACTAGATATTCATATATCTTTTAAATATTTTTCTAAAATAACATTTTTAACGTTAGTTTAAAATATTTCTAAAATATTTGTTATTAATTAGTAGGCTTTAGTTAGCTAATTAATGACAAAAATAAAGATTTTACCCTTGTCAAAAACATGATATTAAAATCTAAGCAAATAAAAATATGTTGGCATTCAGCAGGCATAAAAAACCTATAGAGTAAACAGGGAAAAATCTTAAGAATAAATCTTTACCTTTACCACATAGATAACCCTAATACATTCCTATAATCTTTCTCACATTATCTGAAATCGTATAAGTCGATAAGCCTCCTCGGTAACCTTCCTCAATAACCGGGGCCCTTGGAGCTTAGCCGCTTAGCCTTTGGCAGCTGTAGTAGAGACTAGAGATAACACGAGGAATGTTGGAAGGAAGGGGCGAGGTCAGCGGCAGGTCAATGACCTCGGTCGATAGATATCGGGTTCTGTGTAACTTATCTATTTGGGAATTCGACTTGTTATCTTCTAACTATTAACCTATAGATACATTTCACATATAGGTAAGTATTTATCGTCGTTGAAGTAATCATTAACGAAATTTAATTATTAATATGACAAATACCATGTCCGTTTCTTCAAAATAACTACTGTAACAGTCGGGTTGTCCACAGCTTTGCCATAATACCCACGCTTGACAGGCGTCTTAGGGATCGCAATGTGAGATATCAGTTTCTCAGAAAGCGCTGCTGTCCGCCTTCTTGTGTGTTTCACTTAGTAGCATCTTACGACACCCACGGGTAGAGAAGGGTGACTTTTTTTTTATCGGAATAGACAAGCATTTGATCGCAGTTTTACCAGGTATTAAGTGACAACGCGGTCGACGGTGGAGCATGCTTGCCTAGAAAATACTTATTCAGTCTATATTTGAAGACATCCAGATTCCAGATTGTTGCCCTCGGGGAACAAAGACGCTGGGAGGGTGTTCCATTCCTTCGCTGTCCGTATTATAAAGGTGGACGCCAATCGCTTTGATTTGGGTGACATTCTAGCCCGGCATCTCACGGGTTGTTGAAAATACGAGTAGATAAATATATCTGCAGTCAACACGGCGTTCATAGCTTTCTGAATACCTTGAAAACATAAAAACACTTATTTCATTATGTTATCATTTTCTATGCTTTTTTATAGCTGAAAGGTGAGCCTTTGACCGAAAACGTCTCTGTGTTTGTGGAAAATGTTGTTCAGATTAACTTAGAGTAACTGCATCTCAAGAACAGCTACCGGAACACACCGTTAGGTGCTTGGCGACAAAGTTTATTTTATTTGCTTAGAAGGCGTTGACGCAAAATGAAAAAGAAAAGAATGATTGGGTAGCGTAAAAATAACATTTTTTAAATCATTTGTAAGTATTGGAACTTACATTTACTTACAGATGTCGCTTCGTGACCGTTACAACGGTTATATAATAGTAATTAAGGGATAAATTTCAACTATGACTCAGTCAACATGGTAGCTCAGATGGCAGAACATGTCCCAGCCACATGGATTGTCTTAAAACCTATATTCATAAGTTGTATGCTGTTTTGATTTTTCTCAAAAAGGGGGACGAAAAGTAGAGTGTGTATCACCGCCCGCTTGCTCAGTATTCTAGTTTAGAATTCTTCACGCCCTAGATTTTTTTTTATGTTATTGTGACGGAACAAGCTCGAGGCCCACCTGATGTTAAGTGGACTAACCTCTGCCTATAACAGATGCAATTCGTCAACACGAATTGCACTGCGCCCGTCACATGAGACATAGTTGTTAAGTCTCATGTGTCTGTAATTTTACTAGCTCTCAAGGACTGCTGCCGGAATACACCGTTAGGTGCTTGCCGCTAAAATAGCGGCCTTTCAGTAAAAATATGATTGTGCTCCCTTGTTATATAATCTAAGTACTTACTAATACAGGTACCTACATCAGTAACTATATTTTTATTTCTTTGAAAATATGTAAATTAAGGTCAGAGTTGAACTTGTAACTCGGCACGTAACAGCTCGTTTATGGATTGCATCCACGAACGTCGAATTACTGCTTGCATGTAGTACGCAGCAATCAGTGCAGGGTTATCAGAAGGTCGGCAGCCAAAGCAAACAGTGCTATTTGAACCACGGTATATTCGAATACACTCGTATGACGCAGTTCTCGTATTTTGGGTTGAGGATATTATTTGATACGAATAGAAGCTGCTGTAGTGTTTATAGATAAATGTGACGTCAGGTATACCCGTCATTGTCAACCATACCAGTCCTGTTAAAACTTTTTGGTCTTCAATTACTTTCTCTGTCTGTACTGTACTGTGTCAGTCGGATAGTCTACTGCTGAACACAGCCTCCCCCAATATGGGGAGTTTTGCCATAATTCCCACACTGGGCAGGCGGCTTGGGGATCGCAGTGTTAGATATCAGGACCTCAGAAAGCGCTGTGTCTTAAGTCAAGTTTTTTGTCTATATAGTAAATCTAATTAATACGTAATAATAACCATGTGAAATAATATACCTGTCAGATTTTTTCTGTCTTTATATATCTCCTATTTACGAATTAATTTAAAATAATTCGCTTTCGCTTTTTCGTATTGCGTGGTACTGCTTCGACCAATCGCATGCGAAACAGGGTCTCTCCATCCTACGACTTCAGTCTGAAATTGTCCCGTTGGAGTAGGCAGAGACCACAGATTTTCACTTACTGCGATCCTAACATTTCTCTTTCGCTAAATCTTCACTAAAATATATTTAAAAAAACTATTTATTTTTCTTTTCACAATTTGTATGAATATTGTTTGCAAAAATGTAAAAAAAAATAATGCTTGATAAATTTTGAATACGATAACCAATTCGACGTAGCTGAATAACTTAGTTGTAAGAGCTTAATAAAAACAATGTGAGCTGTTATTCAAAAGTAATTAAGCTAATTGAAACGGTATTAAGCTCCTACTCAGATGTTATTCATCATTCGAAATTGGGGCCCTTTTTCCTTGAATAATAACTGAATAAACGATACTCAGATGTTATTCAGCTTATGTTCTTGATGCTCTTACTCAATCTTTACTCAGCACGTCTGTGTTACTTGCGCTTTGTCTTAAATAATAATATATAAATCGAGTTATATTGCCTACTTCTACCACAGTGTATAATGAATATAAAATTAATAATTATAAACAATTAAATAATGCTTATATTATAAAGAGGTATCTACAGTGCGAAGTGTATGTTTGTTAGTGCGGGGTTTTCACCAAAATTACTGCCAAGATTTGAAAAAATCCTTTTCTCAAAAGCTGAATAAACGGGATACACTCATGTGAATAAGTCAGATAACTCCGTCTATAGTTCTATAATAAAAACTCAACAGAAATTAATGATTTAATAACTAACATTGTTTTCGTACCTTTCAGTAAATAATCCTCTTATTTACTGAAAGGTACGAAAACAATGTTAGTTATTAAATCATTAATTTCTGTTGAGTTTTTATTATAGATAAAATAATTAGTAAGACAAAGTCGGATATAAATTAGCTGATAAGCTACTTTAATCGGCGTGCGCTGACCATATGGTTTGAGATAAGCACTCAAACCAAATGGTCAGCGCACGCCGATATCATTTATAGTGACAATGTAGATCTTTGACAAGTGCTCACAAAACTCCGCGACGATATCTGCATACCTAATTTTCATGTCTACGCCAGAATAACAGTTTTTATGGCAAATAAAATAAGATATTTTAAAGGTCAGCTGAGATCAATTTGAGAAAGGAGATCACTGTTGTTTATTGATGTTATTGTGACGAAACAAGCTCGAGGCCCACCTGATGTTAAGCAGACTAACCTCTGCCTAGAATAGATGCATTTCATTACAAGTGACAAATTGCACTGCGCCCATCATTTTGAGATATAGTGCCTGTAATTTCACTGGCTCACGGCTGCCGGACCGGACTACATCGTTAGGTGCTTGGCGACAAATGTTCTACTTGAGAGTGGTAGCTAGCCAGGCGGGCAATCGCAAAATTTCCTTCCACCATGTGCTGGGGATCGAACCAGGGACTTGCGGCGCGGCAGTCCATAGCTATTACCGCTGCGCCATACTTGCCTCTTCGTGTATTTATGAATATCCACCAAACTTTTAGACATACATGTTTTATTTTAGGTTGTTCGAATACATTGTTGTAGCAATACATCGTCGCGCTTAGCACCTGTCCCCGTAAGGGTACGCAAATTTATCTAGAAACAACATAGATATAGAATAGGATGAAAAAGATGATGCTCTTGCATATACTGATTTTATATAGTACCTAAAAATCTCAGCCATACACTTTCCACTTCCGAAGCACCCACTATGCTATATTATAGGTAACTGATTTATTACTTTACTGTGGATATATGTTATAAATATGTTCTTTGACTGTAATTTATTATACGTCCTGATCCTGACCGAAGGCACCTTACACTTCACTAAATTGGCTTGATAAATAACATGTTACGTCAATTTATTTGGGTCCTATATCTCATAGGTATAGATAGGTAATAGGTCACTAAACAAAAGTGTTAATTGGTTTAATATTTGATTTGATTATTTACTAACGAAATAGAAGTTGAAACATAATCATATATTCAATTTAGGCGTTCACGGCGCTCGTATGAAGGTCAATTACAATTTGTTATATAAAATATTCTACTTTGTTTTGTACTGCCATGTAAACTTATAAGTAAGAGCCACAGCTAGAAGAACGGACAAGAAACTAGAGAAAATATTATATTATAATATTATTATATTTGTTTAAACTATACGTAGGTGGCAGCTTGGTAGCGGCGGAATCATACAAGCATTATTGTCATAGTTAGTAATTACATCATCACTAACTGTGTCAGCACCCCGTGGGGTGCCGGGTTAGAATGTCACCCCCACCCCACCCCATTTCTTCCCGTGGGTGTCGTAAAGAGGCGAGGAAGCAACACCCTCTGAAAAACTGACAACTTCTACTGCCATCCCCAAAACGCATGCCAAGCGTGGGCATTATGGCAAATCCCACCAATGAAAGAGACCTTGTTCAATGGTGAACGTTCCAATTGATGTGTAGATGATGTATATTACAACTGTAAGACTTATGTATATAGATATACAATCTGTTAAACGCCTTGATTGCTCAGAACTTAGATAAAGATGTATTTTTTACATCCCTGTGTAATTTTGTAAGCTCATGTATTGATTTTCTTGTAATAATTAGATAATTTAAGTGTTATAAGTATTAGAGATGCGTACAGTTCGACCAACTTATTCGTTCAGGCGGCAGAAAAAAGAACTACAAAATTCCCTCAAATTGTGACAGTTTGTAGTTGATTTCCTTGACCAATAGCGCCCTCGAGAACTGCACAGTTAAGTTGGTGGTACTATACAAACAACTAACTTATTGCGGTATGTTTTGGTGCTAACTGTAAGTGCCGCAAGCAATTGAAATAAATAAATAAATACAAAAGGATGTTCTGAATAATTGTAAATAGAAGTAAACGTGATAAAGTAACGTACACTTTTGTCTGACATCTATAGACAATCCATCCGAACCCTCACCACAAGCACTTTACACTTTCCCAACTCGGTACGAGGCAGTTGTACGACAGTTGTTACCACAGAAATCTTGAATCCGAGCTAAGTTCTTACTGTTTTGTTCTTACCACATCGCCACTATTTGTCGCGTTAGAAGCAGCAACTTAAATTTCCTACATCCATTTAGTTTATTTTTAATCTGAACTGTCTTCTATCACTGGAAATCACTATATACTATAAAACACAGTCGCTTCCCGCTGTCTGTACCTATGTACGCTTAGATCTTTAAAATTACACAATTGTTGTTGTGATGTTAATTAAAATATGACGAAACTTAAATACGACGTATGTAAAGCGATATACGCACACACTATACTTAGGGTGCGTACCATTTTACCATTTTTTACCATTTTTTTTACCATTTTTTTTTTTTTAATAATTTTGTTCTGTGCTGTATTTTGTTATCTGTCGTGCTTTGTGACGTAAAATTATATTTTTCTAATAATAAGTTAAGTTTTTAATGTGACCATGTATACAATGTTTCAAATTAATTTTTGTGAGGTAAATGTAACTGATTGACTTTGTTTTTATCTCAATAAATAATAATTTAATTTAATTTAATTTTTGAGTGAGATTCGCTAAAAACGATCACACTCCCAAAAAGTTGTTCCAAATGGGTCTTGGCGTTATTTTCGCCTTAAACGATACATCTAATGTCAAAAGTGACAGAAGTAGCAAATTTTAGTGGCATTCTTAGCGTTCTTATCCAAAAATGGAACGGGGCTGACAGTTACAAACGATCACTTGATCACAACCATAGACGCAGAATGTGATCAAAATTATCGAAAATAACGTTCTTAGCGACTAATGGAACATACCCTTAGTGGTATAGTTTACCCAATTAACGTTTGAATAGACCGCCGCGCGTTACGCGTGAGAGCCTGCCAAAGGCTCCAGTCACGAGCCGCGCCACGATGTCAGAAACGTGCACTAGATATACCACTAACAGTCATGTGCCCTTTGTGTTTGCCTACGTTATATACATACGTAGCTATTTCTACTAAGAGAAATGGATGTTATACACAATTAAAAACGGTTTTCATATTATATAACAAATATTTTAAGAAAACGTCAAATAAATATTTTAATATACTGTATCAGCCGGATCGTTCACTGCTGAACACAGCCTCCCCTATTAAAGAGGTATTTGCAATAATCCCCAAGCTGCCCACGCTTGGCAGGCAGCTTGGGGATCGCAGTGTAAGATAGTAGTTCTTTAGAAGGCGCTGATGCCCACCTTCCAGCATAACTATTCCCTTAGTCACCTTTTACGACACCCACGGGATGATATGGGGAGGTGCAATTCTAACCCGGCACCCCACGGGGATATTAGATAGAGGGGATTTTAATATAACACTTCAAAAATATAAAAATATATTTAGTGACTATTCCGCCTAATTTTCCTGTTAAGGCGACGTGACGTCACAAACGTCGACGCGTTTCGCTTCTACACGAAGCATCCTCAGGAGGTCTTGACTCTACGTGCGCACGATCGAGAAACCAATTCATTTTCGATCGTGCGCTCGTAGAGTCAAGACCTCCTGAGGATGCTTCGTATCACGTCGCGTCGGCTTAGCAGGAAAATTAGGCGGAATTGTCACTAGATATATTTTTATATTTTTTAAGTGTTTTATTAAAATATTAATTTGATGTTTTCTTAAAATATTTTAAAAATATTTGTTATTAAATATGGATTTCCGCAAAGTAACGCCTGAATCTATTCATTAGGTTTTAATATTGTTATGTTTGCAACAACGCCTACTCTGCGGATTATATTACAAAATAACGAGAGAAAGCAGGCGTTATAGCAATCATAACAATAGTAAAATAACAAGGTTGCGTCATTATTTACAAGTTTATAACTAATTGCCAATTTGGTCTTGTTTGTACCTATAGTACAACGCAAGTTGAACTATAGGTGTCGCTCCACCCCCATACGGTAGTGGAACAAGAGCAAAAATTAGAGTTATGAGTCATAATGTCATGTTAGCTCAGTCGGTCAGAGCATACCCGGCTATAGCGGTGGATGAACGCGAGTTCGAATCCCGCACATGACTATAACTCTCTTGTAAATTTGTAATTTTGTAATAAAAAATCAGTATAGCTTAGGTAATTTTTTGTTAACTTTGGCGAATATCCACGTTCCGGATTTTATCACGCAAAGAAACTCCGAGCATAGCTCCCTCCATAGCTCGGTGAGCGACCCTGAGCTTGTCCATAAGGCCCACAGTCAAGGGCCACGTTTCAGTGCTATATGTCATCACACATTGGTTGAAGACTTTGGTCTTCAGGCTTTCTCATATAATAAAAGAATTTTTTAGCCGATTACACTTACGGTTTTTTTTACATCGAGAAGGCGTCTCGAACAGTTTCTCTCATATACTATAATCTCATTAGACAGTTTATTTTACACTAACACAATTATTACCTGGCCGCCATGGATGAATAAATCGTATTACAAAGATGCGATGCGACCTTCTGTACACGTGACACGAGCATACTAACTATCGAGTAAGCTGTGGCTCGGGCCGCCCCTCAGGCTGTAATCTTATTAGTGGGGCTTCTAATGCCATTGTGGAAATTAGATTTTAAGGTGCTCTAGATGGCCACGTTGATACAGGTTACTTAATAGTTTTTACTTCGTTAAGGTGGAAATCCATGTCAATGACAAGAAATTAAAGTATTTTTTGTGTTTTAGTGACGAAACAATATCGGGACCCACCTGATATTAAGCAGACTAACCTCTGCCTAAAACATATGCATTTCATCACAAGTCACGAATTGCACTGCGCACGTCTTTGAGACATAATTGTAAAAGTCTCATGTGCCTGTAATTTCACTGGTTCTCAAACACTGTTGCCGGAACACATCGTTAGGTACTTGGCGACAGAATTTCTACTTGAGAGTGGTAGCTAGCCAGGCGAGCAATCCCTTCCACCATGCGGTGAAGCTCAAGCCGGCGGTGGGGATCGAACCAGAGACCTGCGGCATGGCAGCCATCATTGCTTCAAGATACAGTTATTTTTTGCTTTGTAATTGAGTTTGGTAATTATTATAAAAGATCGTGGAATTGGCGACGGCAAAATGATATTGCAGGTAATTATTTGAAAGGTTATTAAACGTTAATGAACATGATAAGTTTTTTTATGCCTATATTGACAAAACGTTACAAAACTTGCTTCGTTATGACTTTCGGTCGAATGTGGTACCTAATCACTTATGACTATAAATTAGGCAATCAACTAATAGTTAGAACTGTATGTATGAAGGACTTGGGTGTCACATTTGACAGTCAGCTCACATTTCATGACCACATTAAAATATTGGCAAAGGAGTCTTTTAGGCGGCTTGGCTTTATCCTGAGAAACACACGTGACTATAAAAATGATGACATTATCAGGATAATGTTCAATTCACTTGTGCGATCTAAGCTTGAAAGCAGTGCATGCGTTTGGAATCCTCATGAAACAACCTATGCGCTGCTGTTGGAGAAGGTACAGAAGGCTTTCTTAAGGACCTTGTACAAGCGGCAGTATGGTTACTACCCTTATTTGTATCCCACCAGTTTTTTGTTGGGTTGCTTGGGTTATAACTCTCTCGAAGTCCGCCGGAAAAACGAACAAATCGTTACTGTTTGTAAGATTTTAAGGGGAATCATAGATGCACCGAGCCTGAGTGACGAGCTGTGTCGACTTTATACCCCCGACAGGTATCTGAGAAACAGAAGGCACCGACTTTTTGCGGTACCTAATTTCAGCACCATGGCCCATAAAAACTCTCCAATACCACGTACCCTCTCGGCGCTCAACAATCTATTGGAGACCTACCCTGAAAGTGATTTGTTTGCGGATGAATGGAAGGTTATATTGTTTGTATGTCGAAGGTTTTGTGAACGTGATGTTTGAGTGGATGAGTGAGTGGGTCTGCGTGAGGTTTCACTTGTATTAATGCCATTGCCATTGTATAATCGTGTTTTTAATTTATTTTTATTAATGTATAAATATAATGTAATATATGACATAATATTTGTAAAATTTAATTTATAATGAATTATATTGAATGTGTGCATGTTTAATTAATGTAATTGGTATACCGTTTTAATTAAATAAATAAATTAAAAAAAAAAAAAAAAAAAAAAAAAAAACATGCATCGTTTTTGTTTTCAGCTTTTACATTCAGGAGCTAACATGCTTTAATTAAATACAGTAGGTTCTGTTTGGAGGCAACGAGCCACAGTAGAATCTCACACGAACACAAGTTATGGACCGGAAAAAAAATATTTTTCAAAAAAATCGGAATCAATAATATTATATTAAGAGAACAGTATTATTACTGTGGAAGTACGCGAAATTAACTATCCTAGCAGTAGCTACGTCTGTTAACTGTCTTATCTTACGAACTGCATATGCAGCAAAACTAAGTCTCCCGGATCATGTATATGAGGATCCCACTGTAAAAGTTGAATTCATTTATAGTGTTAGATTTCTTATTAATCGATTACTTTTTTTAAAATTAATTTGCTGAAGGAATAAATTCTACTCGACTGGCAACACAAATGGGTTATGTGGGTAGGGGAATACGTGGATTTGGGGCACTCTGTTGACAGCTAGCAAGTAACACGGTCGTAACGGAGACAGACTTGAAAAGTACAGACAGTGTCGAATGAACTCTAAAACAAGTATAGGAAAAGTTGTTCTGAGTACAGACGGTTATGGAAAAATTGTGAAAAAGGATTGAACGATTGTAATTAGTCGATACTGGATAATAAATTAAAGGAATCTTAAGGTAATCATACAGTTTTATTTACATTTAGCATTAAGGTTCCCTGCTTAGGTGATTGTGAAGTTATAGTAAGGTGAATACAAGCTGTGAGCTTACAATAGTAACAATTGTAAAAACAATTTGGCTTCGGTTTTCCGGACGCCTTCCAAACGCCAATCTTATGGGAATGCTGTTGTGAATGAGGCCGTTGACATGGCAAAGAAGGAACCCTACTGTGCGCATAATAGTAACAACACACTATTTACGTCAACGATAATGAGTAGTAAGATGCTGCTCATGGGCCCGTCACAATCGCCTTGTACGGCCATCCAACGGGATGACGCGGACCAGTTTTTAAATGTACAGGTTACAGTATTTAAATAAATACATGGTAAAGTCGACCCACATGTCTGCTGACCCGTGGGTGCGTGGGACTGACTGCAAAGTGTTAAGTGACCCACGAAACCGCTAATGTACCGTAAGTTAACGCATCTATACCCGCTAGCCACCCTTCCAGTCCGGAGGGGTAAACGGCGACTAATTCAATATATTACCCCCTGTGATGTTTTATTTATTGGTCGTTATTAGCAGGGGTTGGAATACGTTTAGCTTTCGGGATTACATATATACATTGTTTTTATTGAAAAGCTTAGGTTACTTTACAATTGCAATTAGTTCTTTGTATTTTGTATAAGTTATAAAAGTGTGTTACAAAAGCTACGTATAAATATGTAAAGAAATGAAGGTAAGTCACGCACAAAAACAGCAGCATGCAAAACCTTACCGCAGCGGGCGTGGTTTTAAATGTGTACCGAACGGTACAATGATATTACCTTGACGCGACCAATCAGATGCGATCATTTGTAAGTGCCAAATAAATTAATCAATCCAAAAGAATTTGGGAGATTGCATGTGTTTAGTAAATTGTGAATTTGATGAGTTAACCGCTTTGATTTTAGTCAAAGCGGTAACTGTAAAAGAGTTACATTTCTTTTTATTTATATTTTGTTCTTAGCACAAAAGGCAGCGTCTTCCCAAAGTTCGCAATTTTTTTACTTTTTTAATATGTTACACAATTTAAAAAGGTGTATAAGTACGTACTTAGTCAATTAAAAACAATAACATATTCTACACTTTTGAATTTAGAATTAAATGTGGTGAGGGTATGTTTGCGTGTGTAAGAAGGTTTGTGCAATTACATGAGGAAGGGTGTGTGTAATTACATGAGGATTTGCGTGAGGTGAGTGTAGAAACACTGATGACAGAATACTAGGTAAAAAGAAAAAACCTAGATAAGAGAAGAAATTTAATGAACCGTTAACATTTTCAAAATTTTAAGTTGTTACATAATAATAATAATTCTTTAACTTCATAGTCAAATTTATTTAATCAGTCATAGATTTTGATCTTTACTGTGTGCCAAATAGCCATATTTTCAGTTTGAGAAGTAATGTTTTTAAAGGAGGTGGTTCTCAATTTGACTATGTTTTTTAAATGTTTGTCACGCGATTATTCCGACAATAGTAGTTTTATAGCAACAGACGCATTTCGTCACAAGTGACGAATTGCACTGCGGCCGTCTCCCTGAGACATGAAGTTGTTAAGTGTCATGTGCCTGTAATTTTACTGGCTCTCTAGGACTGCTGCCGGAACACACTGTTAGGAGCTTGGCAACAGATTTTCTACTCAAGGGTGGTAGCTATCCTGGCGAAAATTCTCAAAATACGCTTCTACCAAGCCGACGGTGGGGATCGAACCATGGACTTGAGGCACGGCAGTCCATAGCTATTACCGCTCGGCCATCATTGCTTCAGAGATAGTCCATAGTATTTACATACCTGGACTATGTAATACCATTTCTTGTCGATGGTGAGCAGAGTATTTTAGGAGAGTGACAATGATGGTAAGTACCTATGCATCACTAAAAAGAGTGAAAAAAATATGTTTAAACATAATCGGAACCCTCTTTCAACACTGAGGAGTATGTATCTTGTGGAAGTCGGACCATGATAATTTGAGGTCAATGTTTTCAATCAGCAGGTACCGACTTCAACAAGTTATTTCATAATATCAGTCGGTACGGTTCCTTTTTTTTACAAAATATTTTATTCTATACATAGATACTCTGCTGATAATTTACGATCATACGAGGCATCTAACCTTACTAACTGTACTGTAACAGCCGACTCGTCCTCTGCTGAACACAGCCTCCCCTATTAAGGGGGTATTTGCCATAATCCCCACGCTTGGCAGGCGGCTTGGGGATCGCAGTGTAAGATGGCAGTTCTTTAGAAGGTGCTGCTTCTAGTAAGTACCTTCTAGTATTTTTCCCTTAGTCGCTTCCTACTACACCCACGGGATGATATGGGGAGGTGCAATTCTAACCCGGCACCCCACGGGGTGTATCTAATCTTAAGCAGCGGTAAACTCAACTAACCAGGTACCACAAAGCCCCTCCCCTCAATTACTAAAAGCTGCGGCTTGTTAGCTAATCTCACAAAGAAGAGCTCTGTAGCTGATCCACATTAATACGAACATTACCACATATATGAAATGTACGCCGTCTCGAACACTGGTTTCATTTAATCAGTAATGCGAAAAGCTAGCCGACCACCATCGCGAGCAAATATCCTTTCTGTACTAAGTCCCAAATTCACTAACTAGGGTTTAACTATCATGCGGGTAACTTTAAAATCTGATAGCCTTTGTCAACAAACGGGCGTATTCCACTTGACGCCCATTACGTTATTTTCAAAAAATTTCATCACATTTGCGTCTATGGTATAACATTTAATATGAACCATCGCCACAAAATGCGATCAAAATTATCGAAAATAACGAAATAGGCGTTGTACGGTGCAACCGCACATTCTCCCGCGTAAGCATTTTTGCATCGTTCTAAGTAAACGACCAGTTCGCATTTAGCAACGATTAGATCGTATCGCGCGCGGCTCGATATCATTAAATCATTTATCATTTTTATATAGCAAATAAACATTTATATCAAATCAAGCATTATAATTTTATATCATCTTAAGAATACGGTTTCGGACCGTACATCTTAATGGTCCTTCGACGGTACTGGACCACGTGTCTTCTTCGTTACTTTTGGAAAGACATTCCGCGACTATTACTTAATAAGTGACAGTGGTTCCGTAACACTAGTGAAAAGTGGTATCAGTTCATTACACCTACATTTGCACCGGGTACTCAGTATCTTGGACAAGACCAGGGTACAAGCAGGCAGGTGTTCTTCAGCACTTCAACAAGCAGCATCAAGGTCAGATCTTTCCTGTATTATCTTGCTACATCATTAACATTATGGAAGATCTATTAGCAACACAAAAACAACTCCATGAGTCTATCGAAACACTATTGCGCAATTTTAAAAAGGATGGGCGGGAACGAAAAACCCCCGAACTCATCAAACGGAAATTGGAGACTCTTAACCTTTACTGGCAGGATTTCCATTCTACACACCTACAACTATTAGACATAGGTGATCGTAGTCACACCTATTTCACAAATGACTTTTACGAACAAACAAAATTGTTGTACAGTAACACGCGCAAACATTTTGAATCATACTCCGCTGAGGTTGAATATTCCAAATTATCACGCCCAACTACTCCAATTATCAAACAGGCGACTCTACAACCCAGCACATCAGCAACAACACCATCAACAGCTTCATTTGGTGAAGGTGAGCAAAAATCTCAAGGCTCGTCTAGTAAACTAGATGAAATGCTGCGCAAACAATTGAGTAATTTTAAGGCTTTTGCACGTACTTTATCAGGCATTGACACAGATCTTATCACCTCGAAGTGGGAGTACGAGGATGCTCTCAAATCCATCGAAACGCGGTGGTCAGCGATCGATTCTCTCCACTGGGACCTTGACAGTTACTTCGATGGCACAAACGAGGACTACGAGTCAAAGTTTTGTAAGTATGAGAGAGAATATCAGTCTATCAAGAAGCAGATCAATACAAGTATGTGGTCGATGAAACACCGCGAAAAATTCACGCCCCCCATGGACCTTCAAACCTTTGAGGGCAGCTATCATCAATGGGTATCTTTCAAGGACATCTTTACAGAAACTATCCACAACAACGGGAGTCTATCAAACGCACAGAAAATGCAGTTCTTAAAAAGTAAGGTCAAGGGTTCCGCAGAGAAATTAATTCAGCATTTAAACATATCTTCAAATAATTACGAAATCTGTTGGAACATATTGAACAACAGGTACAACAATAAAAAACTTATATTCACATCTCACATCAATCTCTTAACTAATCTACCTATCATGCAACAAGCAAATGCGGTCCAGCTAAAGAAGATCCACGACACTACGAACGAGTGCATCTACGCTATTCAAAACTTAGGGGTCAACACATCAACGTGGGATCCTTTGTTGGTACATATACTTTCACACAAATTAAATATCGAGACACATAATGAATACATACAGTCATTAAAAAGCCCTAGGGAACTTCCGACCCTACACGATTTTTTGTCATTTTTGGAGGCCAAATTCACGGCATTGGAAGCTTCGAGACGCAAGGTCGAAAATATAAAACCAACCCATCAACAACAATATACTTCCAAACAGCATAACAACTATCAGTATCAAAAATCAACTTTATCAACACAGAACAAAGCATTACATTCAAACACAACAAAATGCCCATTTTGCAAAAATGACCATCGCCTGTTTCAATGCAAACAGTTTCAAGAATTATCAGCGGAAGCGAAGCGCAATACTATCACGAAATTTGATATTTGCAAAAACTGTTTGTATCCGCATTACGGTAATCCGTGCCGTTCCGACAAACGATGCCGCGAATGCAACAGTAATCATAATACGATGCTTCACGACGTTTATTCTAGAACTTCGAAATCGACACCTCAACTTCAATCAACAACATCAAATGCAACGTCAACAGGAACGGGTTCCGCTCCGCGTGTTTATAACGGACACATTTCGTCATCAGCACAAAATAATATCACAGAAACTTTGCTAGCTACTGCACAAATTCGGGTAAAAAAGTCAAACGGTTATTATGAGTTGATGCGAGCTCTGATAGATCCTGGATCTCAAACTTCACTCATTACGGAGAATGCCACGCAACAGCTAGGGCTGCCTCGTCGCTATTGTAAGGGAGTCATAACCGGAGTTGGTACTAAAGAAAACAATTGCAAGGGTATTATTAGCATCTCATTTGCATCAATGTATGACGATTATCAGTATCAAACAGAAGCATTTATTATGAAATCACTCGTAAACAATCTTCCTAATCAATCATTTGAAAAGCCATCTTGGGCGCATTTGGACAACTTGCAATTAGCAGACCCTACATTCTATAATAGCGGAAAAGTAGATTTACTTTTAGGAGCCGACGTCTACGCTGAAATTATTAAAAGTGGTATTATTAAAATTGAAAACCACCCCGTCATTCAAGAAACGCAACTAGGGTGGATACTTTGCGGTAATATCAACAAAAGTCTACAATGCAACGTTGTCATCACTAACATTGACGATATTAAACAATTTTGGGAAATGGAAGACATCAATCAGGAACAGAGCTTATCAGTAGAGGATCACCAATGTGTACAGTATTATCAGGCAACAACGTCACGAAAAGAGGATGGCCACTACGAGGTCAGACTACCGTTAAAAACAGAACAACTATCAGAGAAATTAGGCGATTCCAAGAACATCGCTATTGCTCAATTTCGTCAGCTAGAAAGGAGGTTTATCAGACGCCCTGACATAGCACATGGCTACAAATCATTTATCAACGAATATAAAGAACTAGGACATATGATAAAAAGTAGTGACAACCCTACTTTACATTGTTATTTACCACACCACGCAGTACATCGCGCTGACTCAACAACTACCCCATTGCGGGTCGTTTTCAATCCTTCTATGAACACAACATCAGGATACAGCCTAAATCAACTGACCTATCGCGGGCCGAATCTTCAAAAAGACCTCCTGGAGTTAATCTTGAAATGGCGTCAATTCGAATTTGCATTCACCGCGGACATAGAAAAAATGTTCCGTCAAATTTGGCTACATAGCGACGATCAAGCATTTCACAAAATCATATGGCGAGATGACGTCACTCAACGATTACAGGATCATCAGCTGACAACGGTGACATATGGCAGCAAATCCTCGCCGTTCTTAGCTATGATGACGTTAAAACAATTGGCTAAAGATGAAGGTCATAAATATCCAAATAGTAAAGCAGCGATGGTTTTAGAAGGAGACTTCTACATGGATGACCTATTGAGTGGAGAATACACCATGGAGTCAGCAATACAGCTAAAAAATGATTTAATCAATTTACTCAAATCGGGGGGGTTCAACTTGCGTAAATGGGCCTCAAATAAACCTGAATTACTTGACAATATAGATAAGGAGCAATGCAGTCAAGAAATATTTCAATTCAGACAACAAGATTCAACGAAAACTTTAGGATTAAGGTGGCATCCACATGAAGATCACTTCACGTTTGAATTAAAACAAGATGAATCATCATCGAAGTTAACAAAACGCATATTACTGTCGCAGATATCAAAAATTTTCGACCCAATGGGATGGCTCTCTCCAATAACAACTACTTTAAAACTACTATTTCAGCAAGTTTGGGCGAGTAACATTCAATGGGATGACGAAGTATCAACCGAAATAAACAACGAGTGGACAAAAATCAAGAGCGAGCTACTAAATATAAATTGCGTTAAGGTTCCTAGATGGATAAACACAGATAAAAATGATGAACTTGAGCTACATGGGTTCAGTGACTCAACACTGAAAGCATACTCTTGTATCTTGTATTGCAAAATAAATAAACCAAATCAGCACTCTACAGTAGTAATGGTGGCAGGAAAAACAAAAATCGTATCTGAAAAAAGTAACATATCATTACCAAGACTGGAACTATGCGGAGCATTGCTACTATCAAAACTACTTGTCAAGGTACAACAATCTCTATCAAATCACAATATCAAATTATTCGGCTGGACAGACTCAACGGCAGTACTTGGATGGCTCAACGGGGACCCCGACAAGTGGAAACCCTTTGTAGCTAATCGGGTCAAACAGATCGTCGATGTCATTCCAGCAGACTGCTGGCGTTATGTAAAATCAGCGGATAACCCAGCTGACCCCGCCAGTAGGGGACTGACAGCATCAAAATTGGTTCAGCATCAGCTATGGTGGAACGGGCCCACATGGCTACCTTCATTTGACCCTCAAAAATCAATTAAACCATCTAAGTACACAACAAACATGGAGAGGAAGAAGCAAACTAATGTATCAACGGCATCATATCAAGGAAACCAAGGCCAAAACATTCTTATCAATGAGCTACTGAAGAAATACAGTAATATGACTCGTGTTGTCCGTGTACTTGCATGGGTACTGCGAGTGACACGTCATAGTGACGTCAAACTGCCGTACTTGACACTGCATGAATTGAATGCGGCACATAATAAAATTATCAAATGCGTTCAAGAAACACACTTTATTGAAGAGATCGCAAATCTGCGGGCAAATAAACCATTGCATCATAAAAGCAAACTTCTCAACTTATCTCCATTTTTGGATAAAGAGGGTCTTTTGCGTGTATCAGGAAGGCTTAAGAACGCCAACATCAGCGACAACAGAAAGCACCCGCTTATCCTGCCAAATGACAGCATAATAACACCTTTGATTATCAATCAAGCTCATCAGCAAACATTTCACGGCGGCGCACGCCTCACCACTTCACATATAAGGCTGAAATACTGGATCATGGGTGGAAATCGAACTATAAAACAGCATCTTCGCAGCTGCGTCAAATGCAGGAGGAACGACCCTTATAAACAACATCAGATTATGGGTGACCTGCCTGCAGCCAGGGTGAATGCCTCACCTCCATTTTATCACGTAGGCGTAGACTTCACGGGGTTTGTAAATATCAAATACAACAAAGGAAGGGGTGCAAAAACTACCAAGGGCTACGTCGCGGTCTTCGTATGCATGGTCACGAGAGGAATCCACCTAGAACTTGTATCAGATTTAACATCATCATCGTTCTTAGCTGCGTTGCGCAGAATGGCTGCAAGACGTCGAACTCCAGGCCACATCTACAGTGACAACGGTACCAACAATGTTGGCGCCAGCAGAAGGTTACAGGAGGAATATTTAAATCTTAAACAATTAATATCACCCGAATTCCTCACTGAAATCACCAGCATGGAGTGTCAGTGGCATTTTATCGCTCCTTCCTGGCCAAGTGCTGGGGGCTTATGGGAAGCTGCAGTGAAAAGTTTAAAGTATCACATGAAGAGAGTCATTGGAGATCAAAAACTAACATTTGAAGAGTTCTCTACATTGTTGGCGCAGCTTGAAGGTTGCTTAAACAGTCGTCCACTTTGCGCATTGACAGAAGATCCTGACGACCTTGATTGTCTTACTCCAGCACATTTTCTGGCAAGTGGGCCCACTCTAAATATCATTGAGACGGAAAAGGACCTAAGTACTAGGTGGTATTTGACACAAAAAATATTCGATGGCGTCTGGAAAAGATGGCGTGCCGAATATTTGAGCCAACTATCTATCAAAAGCAAATGGAAACAAGAACAACCAAACATAAAGATCAACGACGTAGTTATCATCCACGAAGCCAACCTACCCCCGGGAAAGTGGGCTTTAGGCAGGGTCATAGATCTCCACCCGGGACAAGACGGTCGGGTACGTGTAGTATCAGTCAGAACAAAAGGCGGTATCATCAAACGGCCAATCGTCAAACTATCAATCCTACCGGTTCAATAAAACACGTCAACAAAACCTGAACTACATAATGAGCAACCATCAGTCGAAACAAAACAATCCGTAAAAAAAGGGAATCAAAGGTCGGGCATTTTATCAACTCTGTTATCAATCTTCCTCATACTAAATATGCTAACATCTGTATTTGGCTCATACAACTTCACGGCTTTAAATAGCGAAAAGGCACTTTACTTCGATAAGATCGCAAATATGCAAATAATCAGAGATGATTGGAAGATCATAGTGTATTATGACATGGCACCATATTGGGAAGGAAGGATGGCTCTCGACAAGTACTTAAAAAATACAATCAGGTCATGCGATAATGCGGAAGTCACAAGAACATGAAAATATACTGCAACATCATATCATCACAATTAAGACTTGGCTTCTCCGAACTTAAATACTATGATCAATTGTTATTGAATCAGCAGTTCTCGGCGTACTACAGACGTCGCTCGCGCCGAGGTCTTATCAACGGTGTGGGTTACATCGCTCACAGCCTGTTCGGCGTATTAGACGAAGAATTCGCAGAACAATACAAACGCGATATCGCACTCGTAAATGACAATCAAAGACATATAGCACTATTATGGAAAAATCAGACTTCAATTGTAGAGGCTGAGTACAATTTACTGAAACGGACAGAAGAATCAATGAATAAGCAGCATATTATGATCAGTCAGCACCTAAAAAATGTAGAAAACGCAACTAACATACTAAACTCCGTACTGCATAGTCAAGCTAAAACTGACGAATTCATATTGTCAGCCATGATTGCCAGCAATATGTTATCAAAACTTAACAGCATACAAGAAACCTTGCAAGACATCATAACAAATATTTACAACGCCAAGTTTAATATTCACTTATTAACACCAGAACAGCTCCAAACAGAACTCAACATCATATCAGGGCATAATATAATATAATAATATAATATAATAATAATAATAATAATTAATATCTTAAAAGTATGAAATCCCATATAAACTCTCAATACAATAAAGAACCAAACTGTAGCCACCAAACCAAATTCACCCTACTGCCATAAAAAGGTGGTACGGGCAAAATGAGACCAGGGTTCTGAGTCACTTTTGTAAAGGAACCCCACTCGTAGGTTCTTCGGTTACCGCGGGCAGTTGCCATGGAGACCAGTCGGAAACGTGGAAAATACTCTCAAGTTGGAGATACTAATATAATACCATAATACCCCGAGATCTGTCTTTACCTATTATCAACATACCAACAGACTTAAAAAATATATATCATCTTCTCCGGGTGAGAACCAGGATGACCAAAGCACAACTAATTTTCGAAGTTAGGGTTCCACTCGTCAGCAGGGAACGCTTCGAGATTTATCATTTAATACCAATTCCCCGACAAGTTAGTAAAAACGTCGTCAGCATATCCCCGGTGTCCGATATCCTAGCGATAAACCTTAGCAAGGATACCTTCGTACCCATTTTAGACATCAAATCCTGCGTAAATGCCGACCTACATACTTACCTTTGCCACGTGCAAGGTTCCATCTATAATGTCGAATCAGATCGTAGCATGTGTATCAAAGATCAGAAAACAGATAACTGTGTGAAAACGACATCAATATGCACAAACAAGTGGAGAGAATTAGAGGTACCTAATACTTACCTATATTTTTGTTGCGATTATTGCACACTTCGAATCTTATGTGAAGATCAAATATCAGCCGAGAAAATAGTTGGAGCAGGAATCATTAGCCTGAGTGCAAACTGCCTAATAAGGGGTGATGATTTCACCATATATTCCCATCAACAGATTTCATCAATTTTAAATGTACAACCGAAGATATATACTCACGAAATTGCGCCCATCAACAATATAATTAATGTCACTCTGTCAATCCTGCCAGCAGACCAGGAAAATGCCACAGACGAGCAATATCACCTACATATCATCAAACAGCAAATAGACCAAATGAAACAGGAAACTGCACAATTAGACCACATATCATACCATGATATTCATCATTATACGGCCATATACGTAGTGATGGGTATAGCAGCCTGCATGGGAGCAGCGTGGGCGTGGCGGCGCGTGAGACGTGTCCGCGCCGCGCACTTGGAGCAGCCTGCTCCACCGGTAGCGGCGGCGGCGGCGGCGGCTCCCCAACCGCGATCAGCAGTTTTTAGTGCACCCAGTGTTGTCTATAGTGAAGTGTCAAGGCCCACTTTTAGGGATTTAGAAATGTCACAAGTTAGTGTTGTGAGTGATCGGCAAGATAAAGCGTCGTCGCCTATATTGCACAGTGTCGTATTTCGCGATTAGAGACACTAAATTTAACTTTAAGCGATCATTGTCGGTATCACCTTGTAAATATTGTTTATCACCTTGTTATCACCTCATTTCATCTCACTCTCATCTCGCGGCCGGGAGCATGTACGGTGCAACCGCACATTCTCCCGCGTAAGCATTTTTGCATCGTTCTAAGTAAACGACCAGTTCGCATTTAGCAACGATTAGATCGTATCGCGCGCGGCTCGTTATCATTAAATCATTTATCATTTTTATATAGCAAATAAACATTTATATCAAATCAAGCATTATAATTTTATATCATCTTAAGAATACGGTTTCGGACCGTACAGGCGTCAAGTGGAATACGGCCATAGATGTTGCAGTATTTTAAACTTGTCATGCTATTGACTTCTACGAAATGTGACAGTTTTTCCAAACAGAAAAATGTAATTAAAAATATTATAAATGTATATAGTTTAACTTGGCGGTGTAGCTTCACAAACATAAAATATGACCACTTTACGACTGCTGCAGATGACACTTGCTATTTATATTTCAACAGATGCTGTCACATGTCATAAATGTAAAACCGAGGAGTTTTCTATTTACATGGTGTTAGAGCATTTTGCGAATGCCCGCCTGGCTAGCTACCAACCTCAAGTAGAAAATCTGTCGCCAAGCACCTAACGGTGTTTTCCGGCAGCTGTCCTTGAGAGCCAGTACTTTTAGGTTAGCCTGAAAAACATCTTCGACCACATCATCACTTACCCTCAGGTGAGATAGTGGTCAAAGGCAATCTATCAGGCATAAAAAAAAACGAAGGGCGAGATTCAAACAAATCTATAATCTGCTACCATGTATGACGTTCCATGATAATAAAGGCTTATCTACTACGACGTAGCTTATCTATCACAAATAGGTTTAAAATATAAAGTAATGCGCCTAATAATCTAATCCTATATTGGTTTAATTGGACAAGTCACACAGAGGCGATGTGAACACCGCACAATCATGCTGTGTACACACGGGCGCACAGAGACGTACAATAGAGAAGGGCTTGTTAGTAGCTGGACTTACGAATGCTTTGTGTAGCAGAGTGTACTCAAGGATGCTGCTATTCTACGCTAAAAGCATCTTCCACCGTTGTTTAAGTGCCTCCCCTATTAGGGGCGTTTTGCCCCACGTTTGGCAGGATTCTTGAGAATCGCAGGGTAAGATGTGATTGTTCATAAAGCGCTGCTGTTTCTGACCAGTGTGTTATTTTGTTTTTTAGATGACTATATCTTGATGCTTTAGGCTCCGTTCAGACAACGCCACGGCCGCGTTGCTACTATCGATTAGGAACGTGTCAAGGCAAAAAAAAACGTTGTTTTGAAATGTATTAGACTATGCCCACTATACCGTTCCGTCACGGACCAGCACCGCATGCCGTGCACTTAGCGAGAATTACTGCATAGATTACAGAAGTCTTCAGAACAATAATTGTTGGCGAGAATATTTTTATATATTACTATCGACCCGCCCCGGCTTCTCACGGGTGCAATGATCATACTAAATAATCTGTAATAACATCGAAAATATTCATTTAAATTACATAAAAATATCGATTTAAATTACATAAATTCTCGATCGTGCGCTCGTAGAGTCAAGACCTCCTGAGGATGCTTCGTGTAGAAGCGAAACGCGTCGAAAATTCTTCCGGTTTGGCTGCGTGGCGTTTGTGACGTCACGTCGGCTTAACAGGAAAATTAGGCGGAATTGTCACTAAATATATTTTTGTATTTTTTAAGTGTTTTATTAAAATATTAATTAGATGTTTTCATAAAATATTTACAAAATATTTGTTATTATTAAATATGGATCTCCGCAAAGTAACGCCTGAATCTATTTATTAACATAAATATATATATTAAATTCACAATGTATTTAAGGTAGGTTAAGTAATGATTAATGCTGTATTGCTCAAAATAGCTTCGTAAATAAGCCATTATTTCGCGTAAAAAGTAAATGATATAAAATGTTTATTGTGGGTTATCCCTAAGAGATAGACATATACCATTTACAAAGTTATTTGTAGACCCTTTTTCAGGTTTACAATACTGTAGTGTATTATTTTGATCTGTCTCGTAGGGTTCAGCCAGCGTTTGAAATGGAATCGCAATAAATGTGTTTATATACGACATCACATTAGAAACCTCTAAAGTTATCAGTGTTTCTCTACTATATTATGCATTTATTATACATATAGACCTTCCTATTGAATTACTCTATCTATTAAAAGCATCAAAATCCGTTGCGTAGTTTTAAGATCAAAGTTTATATTTATTTATTTATCAATAATTAAAACGGTACAAAAGACCAGTTACATTAATTACATAATTACAACAGATTACAAATGGAAAAAAATTATATAGGGACAGACAGCGGGAAGCGACTTTATTTTATACTTATATACGATATCTTTTATACGACTTTGTGGTTTCTCCCATCACTAAAACCATAGCGCGCGTACGAAAAGTACATTATTGCAAAGGCTGTGAAATAGGCAATCGCAGGCCGAGTTTGAGTTTCACACTAATACGAGACAGCCAAAAGGATACAGGGTTATTAATAAAATTATTAACTACCTCTTAGGGTTGACTTCTGCTAGCAAGTCCTAACAAGCATTTTGAGATGTTTTTATTTTACTTTTGTGTTTGTTTACGTATACTTAACGGGATAAGCACGAAGACCACCTGATGTTAAAAGTCTCTTGTGCCTGTAATCTAATATTTTATATTACTTAGCTCGATGTAAATATAAAAAACTCATTCAAAGGGAGCGCGGCGCGGTCCAGTGTTGCGCGCAATGTTGGCGCTCTTAGCTCGTAGTAGACACAGAACTTAGAAGTGTCAGACAGTGTAATGTATTTTAAGTGGGGTGGCAAGCGGATAGCCTTGAGGCTCGAGGTCCTGGGTTTGATAATAACAAATATTTATAAAAAAATTGTTATTATTAAATATGTATTTCCGCAAACTAACGCCTGAATCTATTCATTGTCCTGGGTTTGATTTCCGAGAGACATTTATTGAGTTTTTCTTACAAAGAAACTTTCAGCAGCATTTCGGAGTCTGTGTCCGATTGGTGGCAATAAACTCGGCCCATTTTAAATGGGACCAAAATATGACAGGCAAAACGTGGTTACGTAGGGAAAAGCTCATATATTAAAATATCTTCAACTCAATGTACCCATTTCAGTTACCTACCCCCGTCCTTATTACGTCCCTTTCCAAGCTCAAATACGCCATGTAAACAATCCCAACTCAAACATTTGACATCGGACTGCGCACTGGACCAAGCATATAATAGTTAGGTAACAACACTCATTACATACCACCAGTATCCGCTGAAATTGTTATGAGGGATTCTTAGAAGGGCGCAATAAGGGCTCTTTGAAGATTATTTCTTGTGAGAACTTTGTTTACTTTTGGTTGTAAGAAGATATTAATTTTGGGCTTACATTAAATTCTCTGTAGGGCTACAGAATAAATAACGATGTCATACTTTGAAGCCATGCCATAGAACATATATACACAGTAGCCATGCTAGCCGAGTGTAGGGTTGCCATATGTATGTATTGTTTAATTTATTGTATGTTAAAACATTTCCCATGCCAGATCTTTTAAATTATTTACGTATATTTTTTGAGATATAAAAGATTTACCTATATGAATGAATAGATTCAGGCGTTTATTTGCTAAAATGTATACTTAAAAACAACAAAAATTTAATAATATTTTAGAAAATCACTTAAAACAATTATCTAGTGACAGTTCCACCTAATTTTCGAGATTCTGGATCGTGCGTTCAAAGAATCAAGACCTCCTGAGGAAGGGAAAATTAGTTTGTATTTTCACTAGATATATTTTTAAGTGTTTTACGGGGTATAAGTAAATGTTTACTTAAAAAAAAAGAATTATCTATATTGTATAAGAAAATATAAGAATCGATCTTACAGAAACATCAGGTACCTTCATGGGGTCCATGATTTTGAAGCGAATATCGCTTTAATTTTGCTGGATCAGGTACTTCAGATTCCTTTTTTCCCCTATATGGTATATGGTAACCCTGGCCAAGTGGAAGTGTAGACCAGTATATACAAGGTTACTTTATGGTGTAGACTGCGAAACCGCGCCACTAGACTCACTGGGCTTGAGCATTCAAATACTGTGATTGTGTATTTTCGAACGCTCGCAAGATCCCCAAGAAGAAAACCTGGCACCTAAATATGGATAGGGTTGCCTTCGTGAAATGGAAACATAATATATTCGATTTCAGTAATGCTCAATACCTCTTCATCTCAATGGAGTAACCTCAATCTGGCTGATAATATAACGGTGTGGCGGCTACGGACGGCGGCACGTGATGAGAGGACACTCTATATCATCTTGCTTTTAATATCATTAATGTACAAAACGGAACAATAAGGTACTTCTATTCCATCTCTTTGTTCAGATATTTCAGAGCTGACGGGCGTCTATTGTTATTTTATAATTTATCACGGTCATTATCGGAGCATTCGGAAAAGTAGAGTGGTTATTTCCCTTACATCTGTTTATTTTTAACCTTACTTCAAAGAAGGATAAGGTGAAATTCAATACGTATATTATGTTTTTCCTGATATCTTCCGTCTGCAGAAATTGCTAACCCGTTTGGATTATACTTCGTTGTTCGGGGTCAATGTTCAGCGGGTATCAAAAAGTTATGGAAATTCAACCCCTAATCAGCTGAAGTTGGTGATAAAGTGTCGGAAAAAGAAATTGAGTTAACACACATAATAATTTGCGTTATGTTTTGTAAAAAAAGTATGACGATATTGATATATCCATTTTTGTTACGATGTGAGTATAGGTATTGGGGTTTTTAAAATATACAGGATTATTGGTTAAATGCTAACAACCTGTTAGGGTTGACTTCTGGTCTACGAATAATATTTATTCGTAGCTTCTGGTCATCCTAAAATCATTTTGAGAAAAAACAAATTTTTATGTTTATATCACGAGATAAGCACGAGGACAACCTGATGTTAGTCTCCTGTGCCTGTAATTTAATATTTCATATTTTTTATTTCTTAGCTCGATGTAAATATTCAAAAGTCTGTTCAAAGGAAGCGCGGCGCGGTCTACTGTTGCCGCGGCGAGCGCTCGTGGCTCGGAGAGACTCAAAACTTAAAACAATAAGTTTTTCTAGTACTGTCTGACACTTTTAAGTTCCGTCTCGTGGTAAAAGACAATGCCTACTCCGAGCTAAGAGCGCCCGCCGCGGCAACACTGGACCGCGCCGCGCTCTCTTTGTTTTGAGTTTTGAATATTTACATAGAGCTAAGTTAGAAAAAATATGCATTAAATTACAGGCACAACATCTTGTGCCTTTTAACATCAGGTGGTCCTCGTGCTTATTTCTTCATATACTCATAAAAAAAACTCAAATTGTTTGTTAAGACTAGCAGAAGTCAACCCTAAGAGGTTGTTAGCGTTTTACCAATAACCCTGTATAGATACATAAAAAGTAGCTGTTTTACAATGCAGCGTAGCGCCGCCGCTGCGTCGTGGAGATGTGTCCGGGCCCTATTCGCTAAGCCTAAACTGCGAGCACATAAGCGGAAAAAGTGTAGGAAGGTGTTTCTGAGTTTGCGTTAAATCAAATCAGCTAGATTTAATAGAAGGTAAACTAAACATCATAAGCTATCATGACGTGAATGGCACACATTTACGAGGCCAGTAAATTGTCGTCCACAAAACGCGCACGACGGTAATGGCGGTTGTTTGACAAATTGTATTACCGGGGCTTCATATAATTCGATTAACATAATGTGGCATTTGACCGCGCCCGCCGTGCGCCATACCTAGCTTCTTTCGTATATGGGTTATTTGCAAAAAGCACACTGAGAAAAATCAAAAGTCAAAAGCGCCCTAATGACGGCCAATTTATATGGTATAAGGCGAAAAACCGACCAAACGTAAATACGTACAAAAACGCCTTCCAACTAGAAGGCGTTAAACGAGGTCAGTGAAGGCGAATATTTCTTTTCGTCTTCATTTAAGGTGTATTTTGTGGTCTTTCTTAAATATTGACTTTTCGATGAGGCTGATTAAGTCGTACGTTATAGTGATTATCATCGTATATAAACCGCCGTAAAAGTAAGGTATATTTTATGGTCAATACTGCAATTATTATCGTATAACAAGTTCAATTCTGAAAATACTTTACGGAAGGCGTTTCTGACGGTTGTGTTTATTATAAAACATGGTACATTTTTATTGATTGGTGAAAATCATCTTAAGAGTTGTGAATTCATCTTACGTATCTACAATTCAACGGTAAAAGGTCAAATTTGATTTAAGCCTTTAAGTCGTTTTTCTCAGTGCAGTACATACAATTTGGTTATCTAGGGCACGTTCCGTTTAGTACGCTCAAAATCGTTTCAAAATTCACTGACAGAATTATACTTATTCCATGTGACGTCATACATTGGTCGCTTGTCCACATCCGGCTCGAAGGACCAATATGTTCGGGATGATACGGGTTCATAGCGGGGGCGGTGGAAATAAGTGTTGAAGCGCTCGTAGCGAAGTTTACTTAGCTGTTCTCAACCGATTAGCAAAGTTAAGCAACGTCGCGCGCGGTCATGAGTTGGATGGGTGACCGCTAGTGACATTACTACTGAGCGCTTCCGTGCTTCGGAGGGCACGTTAAGCCGTCGGTCCCGGTTGTTGTCTTAGGATGGCAGTCGTTATAGCATGGTGGTAGGGCATTTTGCGAATGCCCGCCTGGCTAGCTCCCACCCTCAAGTAGAAAATCTGTCGCCAAGCACCTAACGGTGTGTTCCGGCAGCTGTCCTTGAGAGCCAGTACTTCTAGGTTAGCCTGAACAGCATCTTCGACCACATCATCCCTTACCATCAGGTGAGATAGTGTTCAAAGGCTAACCTATCAAATATAAAAAAAAAAAAAAGTACTTTTGTATTTTTGTGTTTTTGTTCATAAAGCGCTAAGTTATCATTCTTAAAATGTTTTTAATATAATATTCTAATAAACATATGTTAAAATGTTACAAATGCAACCGCATGCCGTTAGACCAAACGTGTAAATCATTGTTTGATTAATTAGGTGCTCGCGACACACAGCGGACTATGAACTGAATATACGGAAAATGTTTGCTTTTGTACCAAACAACGTCATCCACCGGTGCTCACAACCTCATGACTTATACACTGGTCATACTTTGACATTGGCAGAATATCGTCAAACAACGATAAAAGCCAAAACAAGAAGAAGAAGAACCTCATGACTTCGAAGTATAGTAGAGCAGTGTGAGCACTGTCAATACTCAGTCAGCGCAATCATAATAAACAACAAAACGCGGTTTATACATCTGTAAGATGTTAGAAAATCGCCAAGTACCTAACAGTGTATACCGGAGGCTGTCATTCAACAAAATAAAAAGTGTGATAGTTCCATTTCCGTCGAGTAATTATAATTGGGGAACGTTCTGTTGACGTACGTTTTTCCTTGCAACTATGACCGTCTTTAAGCGGGCGTGAAAAAGCATCTCTCATGTCAAAATAGGGATGGTAATTAGTGCAGGCTACATTTATGTTCATCGCTTCTTGATTAGTAGCCAGTAATAGGTTAACTTATTAGGAACCGGTTAGGACCCGCGTTATATTTACCGGAAAGATTCCGACCAGTTTCGGACTGTTTTCAAGTCCTTCGTCTGGGAGTCACTCGTCGCTTCGCGCAATCGTGACTCCCAGACGAAGGACTTCAAAACAGTCCGAAACTGGTCGGAATCTTTCCGGTAAATATAACGCGGGTCCTATCCGGTTCCTAATAAGTTAATATGGATAAAACTCGCGATAGTTTCCAAAGTAATAGGTTAGCCTGAACAACATCTTCGACCACATAATCACTTACGATTAGGTGAGATAGTGGTCAAAAGCTAACCTATCAGACATAAAAAAAACTTCGCTTACTTCGGGCGAAATAAAGTTATTTAGATAAACCATCACAAATAAATTAAGCAGCTATCCAAGATGGAACAACTCTGCAATGTGACCTGACGTAGCCAGAGACTAAAAATAAATAGAGTGAAATATAATATCAATATTGCATAGTGAGCAATAAACAAACACACTTTCGTGTAGTAAAAATCAAATTTTTCATAAACATAATTCGCTCCCTTGATGTATGAGTAAACGCTGCCGCGATTACAAGGTTACCCCAATTTATTATATACTTTAAAACTGTTATAAATTTTCATGGAGATGTAAACAGACGTCCTTTCACGTCCGTCCACTGCAGTGTTGAGTGAAACATTTTAATCTGTCCGTCTGATTTAGAAATGAAACAACGGTATCCATGGGAAAAAGTATTTTTAAGATTCCGTACCTATAGTTAAAAACGGATCCCTCACTGAATATCAGAGTTATTTCAGAATAGCACCACGTCTCTGTTCTGTAAGTCAATATATTTTACTCTACAATATTATAACACATTTAATGACCGTGGCCCGTAGGATGCCAGACAAGAACTACTTTTGAAACTGTTTCATGATCTCTTTGGATGTCGTAAGAGCCAACTGAAGGAATATTCACGTTGAAGTGTTGCGGCACATAAGGGGGAAGGGCATTGAGTTTTGGGAGTAGTTTAGACAACCAACTTAAATTAACAAAAATGAACACTTCACACCACACTTTTGATGCAGTGATGGCTCAGTGGCATTGACTATGGACTGGCGTGCAGCAGGTCCATGGTTCGAATCCCGCCGCGGGCTTGAGCTTCACCGCACGGTGGAAGGGCATTTTGCGAATGCCCGCCTGGCTAGCTACCACCCTCTAGTAGAAAATCTGTCGCCAAGCACTTCTCGGTGTGTTCAGGCAGCTGTCCTTGAGAGCCAGTAAAATTACAGGCACATTACGTCTCAGTGTAATGGGCGCAGGGCAATTCGTCGTTGACGAAATGAATCTGTTATAGGCAGAGGTTAGTCTACTTAAGATCAGGTGGGGCTCGGGCTTGTTCCGTTACAATAACATAAAACCTACCGTAGTGAAAGTAAGGCATAAGTAGTTTGACATTATCCTTTCGTTCTTATTACTTAACTGTGTACGTAGCTCTTTACATACATACGTAGTTACATACAGATACCTACGTCATATTTTAATACCAAAAAACAACCTTTTCACCGAGGCTTTGTCCTTGAGCCCAATATCTATGCTTCTGGTTTGCCAGTTTCCATTTTAATGTATAAATTACCTTCATAAGTATAAGAATAATACCAAATAATTTTCTGTATACATTTTTTTACGGAAAACTATCACACCAGAAACATAGATATTAGGCTCAAGGACATGCACCCAAAATTTCACCGATGTGAACACTTGGTATTTAAAATCTGTCAAAACTACGTTGTATGGTTAGCGCCACGTGAACACTAAACTTAAGGAGACCGAGCGACATCTGCAGACAAAGTACATTTAACTACAAACAAGACTAATTTTACAATTAGCTTTAAATTTGTTTACGATGACGCTATCCGATAATTCTTTCATAGTAATTTTTGCATAGACGCCTGGTCAGCGAGCAAAATTACAAAACAACGAGGAAAGGCCTTTTTTAAGTTGATACAACATGTAATTGAAGAAAAAAGGTTAAAATGAAAAAAAAAGGTAAAAAAAAAAGTTTGAATGGTGTGATATTGAAGAAAAAAGGTTCTTTTACAAAGTTGTAACATGTCAATAAACTAATAAATAAATATATGGTGTAATTGTTACACTGCATAGATGCAGTAGTTATGAAGATTCATGTAAATTTCATTTATTTATCTATTTAATTAAAGGGAAAACCATGAGCTGAAGTAACTTATATATAATATTAATAGTAACTGAAAGCTAATTATAGGTTTTCACGTGAAGTGACAACATACTCGTAATAACAAAATGTGAGCAATAACAATATCCATAGTGTAACATAGTGGTGTACCCTCACCATCAAGGAGATAGCGCGGGTTTGAATCCCGCACATGACTATAATTTTTCCTCTCGCAATTATGTAATTTTGTAATCATTACATTTATTTTATAAACCTGTTGACTAGTTAGACGCCGATAAAATAAAGGTAGGCTTTATTTGGTGACCTTAAACTAAAGATGACTTTAATATACCTACTGTATTATTTATTAGTCCCATAATAATATTAAGGCTACAAAAATATGGGATATTATTATTATTTTAAAATAATCAGAAACATTAGAAATTTATCGCTGCTTTTGCACTCAACCGTTTCAGACGTTTTTGATTTTATGCGAAAAATGTGAATCAGTTTTATTTTCAAGTGATATAGTTCGTAGTATTTTGTTAATAGTAGACTTATAAATTGTATAAATGTAAGTACTTACATGAATATAATTATAACAAATATTTTTTAAATATTTTAAGAAAACATCAAATTAATATTTTAATAAAACACTTGACTCTACGAGAGCACGATCGATTTCTCTCGATCGTGCGCTCGTAGAGTCTAGACCTCCTGAGGATGCTTCGCGTAAAAGCGAAACGGGTTGAAAATTCTTCTGGTTTAAGTGTTTTATTACAATATTAATTTGATGCATTCTTAGAATATTTTAAAAATATTTGTTATTATTAAATATGGATTTCCGCAAAGTAACGCCTGAATCTATTCATTACATGAATATTCATGTAATGAATAGATTCAGATTTCGTTCCAAGTATATACTTGGAACGAAATCTGTGTGAAGTTAGTTTCACATACAAAAATCAATTACCATTGAAATCCAATCCTGAATAAATTCTGCAATGTTCATCGTCACGTTTTGTCACGGTGTTGAATTATTCAAGGGTATATTGTTGTATACTCCATTGCCTAGTATTATATTTGCAAAACAAATTGATTTTGTCATTGATTGTCCAATTGTTAAAAATGTTATCGTGCTCCAAATACTTTACCCGTATGTTTTAAGATTTTATTCATGTTTAAAATTTTTCCATTCGTTGAATTTTTTAGGTTTACTCTGCTAAAAGGAGACCATCTCAGCTGTCTCCAACTTTCCGGGATGTATCCGTGCCGGTCACAGACCACCTAGACCTCCTTGGTGTCACTCTATCATCGACTCAAGAAACTTGGCATCCTCTCAAAGGTGAGACGGTACTTCACACCGGAACAGATGCTTACTTTGTACAAAACGCAATTAAGGTCCCGTGTTGTGTACTGCTCTCACCTCTGGGTCGGCTCTACAAAATACCAACTTGAGGCACTTGAGTCGATTGAGAGACGCACCAAGAGGTTAATAGGCAGCGACTTCCTGAAGGAGTCTCGGCTGCAAAGCTTCGAGCACCGCTGTAAAGTCGCTTGTCTATCGGTCTTTTACCGGATACATTTGGGTAAATGTGTACAAGAACTGCACGACTTGGTTCCGCCCTCCCCCTTTTTCCATCGGACGTCCAGATAAATGGAGAGGCGCCATCCGTACATGGTTGATATTCCCAGGACTCGTACGAAGCGCTTCGCTTCCACTTTTCTCGTGCGTACTGCAAAGGAGTGGAACTCCTTACCGTCGTCAGTCTTTCCCGATGAATACAATATGGGTGTCTTCAAATCGAGAGTAAATAGGTTTCTTCTAGGTAAGCGTGCTCCATCTTAGACCACATCAATGCTTAACATCAGACAGGGTGTGGTCAAACGAAAACCTATTCTGAATTAAAAAAAAAAACAGAAATTCAATTATTTTGTTTTCTAGGTACATTAGAAGGCAGCCGAATAACAACATTCATTTTTGCACTACAACATTGGGTGTCATTGTCTGAAACTCAGTGCAATTTTGTTTCTATTTTTTTTAACGCCTGATGTGTTAACTTCTGACCACTTTCTCACCTAATGGTAAATGATGATGTGGTCGAAGATGTTGTTCAGGCTAACCTAGAAGTAGTGGCTCTCAAGGACAACCGCCGGAACACACCACTAGGTGCTTGGCGACAGATTTTCTATTTGAGGGTGGTAGCTAGCCAGGCGGGCATTTGCAAAATGCCCTACCACCATGCTTTATATATTCTTTGTATATTTGACTATAAATAAATAGATGACCGTGGATCTGGTTATTTAAAGGTCATTTGTGTTAAGAGGTCTAACACAAAAACTATACTAGTTAGGAATCTGAAATTTCGGTTTTTTTTATGCGTGATAGGTTAGCCTTTGACCACTATCTCACCTGATGGTAAGTGATGATGTGGTCGAAGATGTTGTTCAGGCTAACCTAGAAGTACTAAGCAGGTTATTATGCAAATACCATTTATCCTCTATTTAAATAAAATAACAAACACTGGAAACGCCGATATTAATTTTAGAATATGAAAAAAATAATTAAACGCATCCTCGGTTGTTCGTGAGCGGCCGTGATCACTTACCACCAGGTGAGCGACCTGCTCGTTTGCCCTACCCATAAAAAAAGATCAAAACCAGTTTTTTTCTTTCCCATGTTTTTGCGACCCAAACAGCTACAGGGGGTTTGGTTTAGGTTTGTCATAGTTTCCAAGATTTTCAGGCGTCTACGGAATCGCATTGTAAGAAGGCATTTCTAACTTAATACATAATATTTATAAAGTTCTGAATGGCACACAAGATCACGGTTCATTATCAGTACCGACAACACAACTCTGACCTTGTCTCTTATCTCGCATTATCGGTTATTGACGTCGCTATACAATTATATACCATTATTGCCATAACATGTTATGGTAAGTAAACTACTGTACATGTAATGACGTGCTCTGGCTATGCCCATATTTAGAATACAATTACCTTTATTCTTAAACCACAAAATAAAACAAGTTGACTAAAACAAACGACTTCTAGGTTAGCCTGAACAACATCTTCGACCACATCATCACTTACCATCAGGTGAGATAATGGTCAAAGGCTAACCTATCAGGAATAACAATTAAAATAAAAAAAAACGAATTAGTAAAGTGTTACATTGGCTTTTGGATATTAGGACGGAGTTTTAAAGAAAAATAATTAATTTTTAGTAAAATTTATGAATAGCTGGTGTAGCTATGGCATACTAGAAAATAAAATATACAGTGTAAACTCTATATAGCGACACTGAAGGGACTGTGCATTTTATGGCGTTATAGAGAGTTGTCGTTAAATGGAGAGAAGAAACATCAGAATTAGAAAAAGAAAAAGTTTATTTCCGACTATTGTTAGTAGTTTTTAACATTCTTTTTTATGTGCATAAAAAAGAATGTTATTTGAACGAAAAATTAAACCTTCGTATAGAGGTTTCTTTAATTTTTTGGAAGATTTTACCTCGCCTTTAGCGTGGAGGATTTTTTCTTTGTTTTTCCATATTGTGGACACGGAAGAGCGACTAAATCCAAAGCGTTTGCCAACATCACTTATCTTCTCTCCCGTTTCTATTGCGCGTATCAATAAAACTTTTTCGTCAATACACAGTAATTTTCTTTTATTAGCCATGTATACAGTTTGAAAGTTGGTGAGCAACTAAGAATATGATAAGGTATAGATAATCCATGACTCCTACTTATGAGTCATGGTCAACAACAGTCTACACGTACAAGCAATCCCAATTTGTAAACAAAAGAACGAATTTCTTAGAAAGTTCGGTATGCATGATGCCGACAGTCGAGTTTATTGCGGGCTAGGATAATAAAGCGACAATAGATCGTACACAGCTGCGCAGTTTTTACTAATTTTAGCAACTTAAAAGGTACTTTTTATTAGTCAATTGTTGTCGTTATTGAGAGTGGGTGTAATGCTATGTAGAGTGAAACATTGTATGAAAGACAAGCTAAACCAACCAAAGCCAATTGATTTCGACGCTTAAGGGAGTTTGTCGTTAAATAGAGTGACGTTACATGGAGTTTACACTGTATATATATTTCATCAAAATAAGTCCAGCCTTTTTTGAGTTACACTCCAATAACTATGTGTTTTCCTATCTTGATTATATAAAGTCATTGACAGTGAATGGCAATCGATCCCATATATAGCAAGAGTCACTAAAAAGGGTGTTTTTTTTTACCTAAACATGGAACCGACTTCAATACTCAAAAGTGTGAAATAACTTGTCGAAGTCGCCCTTTTTAGTGACCTTTGCTCGGCATGTGGTCATGCGGTCATTTCGCTGCATATTTTTTGAAGGAGCGAGATTTAACCTCTTTTTAAGAGGTCGTTACCGCAAGCAGTAGCTAGTCTTATTATATTTTGTCGAATAATTAACCTAAGTGCTTTTAAGAGACACAGATAAAGAACAGTGCTTTTATTTCATGTACAATGCAGTATACAATTTAATATAACGTTTTAACAACCGCAGTAACGTTAGCCAGATGCGTCTGATGGATGGAAGACGTGTAAGTTTTTCCCGCGAAGTTGTTAATGGTTAGGACCATTAACAACTTCGCGGGAAAAACTCTGTTTATAATTGAAAAACTGTTTACAAAAATAAGAATAGAATAAGAAAGTCCCGGTGGTCGGCGAAATATTTTTAAGCAAGTGATAAACTAATGTTAATATGAAAATATTTGTTAATAATAATTGATTATTAATAAAAAATAAATAATGTCAAGCCAAAAAAAAAAAACCCAGAAAATAAACAAATTTCTTAAGAACTAAATAACCTGACTGGTGACCACACAGAGATCAAGGGGAAGAGGGAAAGAAAAATTTAACCCTTATAGGATCACTTTGTTTTCCGTCTGTCTGTCAAGACTCTTTTTCTCAGGAACGCGTGGCGGTATCAAGCTGAATTTCATATCAAATACTCCTGTCTACTGTCCTTAGGAGCTGTGAAAAATCAAACTTCTATGCCAACGCTATGAAAATATACAGCCGTTTATGTCCAATTTTCAACACTTGCAAGGGAATCATAGCCTACAGGGTACTTCCCGTGAACTCATAACCTTGAAATTTGGTACGAAGCAACCTCTTATAGCAGATATAAATGAAAAATTGCGAAAGGCATACATTTTTAGTTGTAACTTATATACCTACAGGTTTGTACGGAAACCTCGGTGCGCAAGTCCGACACGCACTTGGCCGGTTTTTTTATTTTTATGTAGCGTTGTTTCTCTTTAATCGTTGTTCGATTGCGCATGTGTCCTTGGTACATTAAATTAAGACTCAACTACTGTCGTATTACAGAAATGAACACTTCGAAAATATTTCTTTTATCATAGCTTATCCCAACAATAACAAATACTTAAGTCCCCGTGCCTCAAGTTTTTTGGAGTGATCTCAAATCACTCCAATAAACTTGAGGCACGAGTTGTATATGGTGTTGTATGGGCGAGCGTTGATATGTGTTTGCATTATATAAGTTTTTTTAGAATCAGACGGATTTTTAATTTATCATATGTGACGATGTTTTTTAAAAGCGACTTTACAATTATGGTTTTATGGTTTGTCGATAAGTAAATACATTTTGTGTTAATTTAGTAAAAATCTATTCGTATGATTCCAACTGAGTAAATTTGTGCGGTTGATGTTTTTTCTGTTTATCAAATTATAATAAAATTATGAGAAAAAAGCAAATTACTTCTCACATCTTGTAAACGAAGAATATTTTTTTGTATAATAAACCTAAAATTGGCAACAAAACGTTGGTTCAACTACAAACTTAATTTAAGCCTTTTACAAAATTTTCGACTTGTTTCGACTTTTAATCATTATTTAGCAATGTAACAGATAATTTAAAATAATAGCTCGAGTTTATTATCCGCTCTTCTCACAGTGGCTTGCCGCTAATTATGCAAGTCTCAGACTTAGACAAAGTGCTAGAAACAAATAAGAGTGTCTCCCAGTAGACCTACTCATATTTAGCGTCTTTCTTTCTAACTTCGTTCTGAAACGAGTACGGGCTTGAGCTTCACCGCATGGTGGAAGGGCAATTTGTGAATGCCCGCCTGGCTAGCGACCACCCTCAAGTAGAAAATCTGTCGCCAAGCACCTACAGTGTGTTCCGGCAGCAGTCCTTGAGAGCCAGAAAAATTACAGGCACATGAAACTTAACAACTGGACGTCTCAGTGTGACGGGTACAGTGTAATTCGTCGTTGACGAAATGCGTCTGTTATAGTCAGAGGTTAGTCCACTTAACATCAGGTGGGCCTCGGGCTTGTTCCGTCAAAATAACATAAAAAAAGGGCCTTAGTCATGCGGCTCTGCCCTTTTTGATGAACCCGGTGGTAGAATATTTTTAGAGTAAAACTAGCAACGCCCCGCTGTTTCACACGCGTAGAAGGTGAAGATGATAAAAATATCCTATTAATCTATCTTTATTCTATTACAAAATCACAAATATACGATAGGAAAAATTTAAGTCATGTGCGGGATTCGAACCCGCGTCCATCCACCTCTTGAGCCATGGTATGCTCTAACCCATTGATTTGTGATTTTGTAATGTAATCAACATAGTAGGCGTTATTGCAAACCTAACAATATTAAAATTATACGGTTGCGTCATCATTTACAAGTATAAAACCAATTGCAAAATTGGTCTTGTTTGTAGTACAACGCAAGTGGTACTATAGATGTCGCTCCATCCCAGTACGATGGTTAAAAGAACGATAGGAAAGATTCGAGTTATGACGTCATGTCATGTTAGCTCAATTGATTAGAGCATAGGCTCAAGGTCGCGAGTTCGAATCCCGCAAATGACTTAAATTTTTCCTATCGTATATTTGTGATTTTGTAATGTAATCCGCATAGCAGGCGTTATTGCAAACCTAACAATATTAAAATATCTTTATTCTAAATCGCATCCGAATCGTTTCAGCCGGTTCAGTATCTAGGGAGGGTCAACAGTCAAAAACTCACTCATTTAAAAACTTTAATTTGTGTGATAATTGATGATCATAGGAGCGTTGTAGGCGCAATGACTTGACTCGATTAGATAATTATCACAAGCTATTAGCCAATCAACCGTCGATAAATTAGTAAAAAAATTACGTTCGAAGCACCATTAGCAATATAAAATAATAATGCGCCTAATTAACAGGAAAGAGCAGCATCATAATCAAACAACTGTACTTTTCACCATCACGCCTTAATTAGCCGTAAGGTGGCTTCTAACAAAAGAATTCTCCATGAGGGTTGATGTCAGGCAGACAGCAAGCCATAACTAGAACCCGATAGATATCTTCTCAGTGCTGGAGCAGAAATCAAAGCTGGCAATATGTTCTTGTGTCTTCATGATATAAGAGTTTTTTTTTATTCCTGATAAGTTAGCCTTTGACCACTATCTCACCTAATGGTAAGTTGATGATGTGGTCGAAGATGTTGTTCAGGCTAACCTAAAATACTGGCTCCCAAGGACAGCTTATATTAAAATACGGGTATTCGCAAAACGCCCTACCACTATGCTATAACAACTGCCATCCTAAGACAACAACCGGGACCGACGGCTTAATGCGCCCTCCGAAGCACGGAAACGCTCAGTAGTAATGTCACTAGCGGTCACCCATCCAACTCATGACCGCGGTTGACGTTGCTTATCTATGCTGATCTGTTGAGAACAGCTAAGTAAACTTCGCTACGAGCGCTTCAGGAGAATATATTATACGAATCCATATGTACCTAGGATAATGGTAAAAACAGTTTTTCCTAAGCCAGGTGACTTTCTAATAAGTGCTCATCAATTGACTTATAATTAAATCACAAAGGTCAAATAGAATGAAATCCTCGGCAGCTTCAAAGGAATTCAATTAAAACAAATTAACAAGGTGCTGCCAACTTTATCACGTTCCTAATAATACCTATGTACCTCCTTCGGGATACACGAAGGAGTACTGAATTACTAAGACCATAAGATTTGGAATCGTTCAGCAGGCGATTTCCTTAACACCTTTTGCTGCGAAAATTAATTTTGTTGTGAGGTGAGAAGCATTTACTGTACAAATTGTACATGCTTTGTGTGAGGAGAAACTTTGAAATATTGGATGAGTTTGGGATTGATGAATTAGAAAATGGCAAGAACAGTTATTACTCTTAAGGTTGAACTGGCCGGTCACTTCTCCATACAAACGTCGTAGGGTGATCACTCCCTTATTTGAGATTTTAGGACTTAAGCATAATACCGATTGATATCGTCATTATCTTGGCTTGTAATAGTAATTTAATTTGATTGAGTTCTCTATTCAATGCCAATCAGGTGTTAAACAGTTTTTTTCGGGTAGGTATTTCATAGTAATTAAACAACTTTAAACGGTTCCCCGTGGGGTGCCGGGTTACAATTGCACCTCTCCATATCGTCCCGTGGATGTCGTAAGAGGCGACTAAGGGAAAAATACTGGAAGGTGGGCAGCAGCACCTTCTAAAGAACTGCCATCTTACACTGCGATCCCAAGGTGCCTGCCAAGTGTGTGGATTATGGCATATACCCCCTTAATAGGGGAGGCTGTGTTCAGCAATGGACGAGTCGGCTGTTATAGTAAATGGTTTAAATCGCGTAAATTTACCTTTTTTTTTTTGGTCCCGACGTTTCAAACACTGCAGTGATCGTGGTCACGGGGTGACGAAATGTCAGGACAAAAATAGTGATAAATATACGCGATTTAAACCGCTTAAAGTTGTTTAATTACTATGGGTATTTCATGTTGTCTCTTGTCTTAAAGCCTCCCAGAAAAAATATCTTATTGAAATTTTAAACCAATATTTGTCTTTGGACTAACGTTCCAAACAAAATATCTATATTATAAGTAATAACATTCCGTTTACGAGAATAGCTATCAAAAGGTACGCCTTAAGCCGATTATATGTCTGTTAATCCAATGGTGATTGTTATCTCTAAATTGTAATTGTGATTATATTTGGTCACACGTGGTGTCTACAAAAACATAAATGTGGTAAAATGGGGGTTTAAAACTGACGAAAAATGTTGAACGGTACAAAATAAAATAATAACACAAGTTTTTCCTATATTTTGCTAGAATGCCAATGCGAACAACTTTAAGAAATAACAAACAAAGGAAAAACATCGCTTAGAATAAAAAAATCTTCCTTTTCATTCCGTTGTGATTTTGTAAAATTTTAACCAGTAAACAACCGAAACAAAATACTCTACGACCAAAGGTGCACTAAAAACTATATAAACAAAACCATGTCGCATATAGTTTTTTTGTTAATTTTACATCTACAAATGAAAATGAGAACATCATTCATGTGCTAGAAGTAAATTAACTAATTTGGGATAACCCAAACTGTAGTATTTGAGTTATCCCTTATGATGCATCAGATAAATGGGCCATATAACAAGCACCAGCTTTCCAATATATGTATATCAAGGTCTCCACTGACGAGTGCCGTGCAGCGTCAAGCAGAACGAAACGGGCACTGCAACTATACTAATGGAGAGGCGCAGAATGCTTACCATCAGGCGACTATCGAGTCCGTCCCGTCACTTCATAACATAAAAAAAACGCTAAGAGATAACTTTAAGGTTATTGTTTGATGCATTTGTAGCTGTAAACAGGTATGGCAGAAAGAGCATGAAAGTAGAATAAATGCAGTGGAGACGAGAGCATTGAGAAGCACGATTGGAGTCAAACGGAGTAATAGGATAAGAAATGGTGTGATAAAGGAACGATGTGATGTGAAAGAGGATGTGGTGACAAAAGTCGAGAAAGGTATGTTAAGATGGTTTGGACATGTAAAGAGAAAGAATGAAATAAGAATGAATAAACAAATATACTTGGGACAAGTGAAAGGAGGTGTTGTAAGGGGTAAGACCTAGGAGAACGTTCCGAAATCAAATTGAAGACGTTCTGAAAAAAGGCCTGGTCAGGAGTACACTAAACCGACGCTTATGTATGAAATAATTGATGAGTGTAGATGAAGCGAAAGAGATATGAAAGGATCGAAGCAAGTGTAAATCTGTGGTCTCTGCCGGTCCCTACGGGAAAGAGGCGTGATTATTTGTATGTATATAAGTAGGTAAACTCAGGTCACATGCCGCTATATATACTATGCATATGCACTATACAGTAAGTATTCTGGTCACACTAAACTACAGATTATGACGGCTAAGGATAGAGGCATCCACAGCCGGACAAAACCGGATCTGCTTCATTGATAACGGGTATAATTTGAGCCTATCAGTCGTATCTAGCTCAGGCGGAAGGATTTCACCGGATTTACCAATCGGGGTTTAAATTACATGTCACAATACCGATTACCTACCTCTTGGGGTTTAAATGACCTAATGTCACAATTGGGTATATAATGAATAGATTTAGGCGTTACTTTACGCGTTTCGCTTCTACACGAAGCATCCTCAGGAGGTATTGCCTCTTCGAGCGCACGATCTTTCACGACAACTCCTCTGGTTTGGCTGCGTGGCATTTGTGTCATCACGTCGGCTTAGCAGGAAAATTAGGCGGATTTGTCACTAGATATATTTTTTAGTGTTTGCCTCTTTTAATGTTGTTTTTTTATATATTTGTAATTATTATTGATTGGGTTTAAAATTGTATAATATTACCTCTTTTTTTCCAATTAATTGACCACATGGCCACTGAAATATCACTAAATGTTTACACTCTAATAACTTTATAACCGACATAAATCAGTATACTAGACTTCGTCTGAACGAAATAATTGTATTTTATAACAATGTCATAGTCACCACAAACCAAAATATTTAAATAATTTTTATATTGTTATGATTGCAATAACGCCTGCTAAGCGGATTATATTACAAAATTAGAAATACCTAATAGATAGGAAAAATTTAAGTCATGTGCGGGATTCGAACCCGCGTCCATCCGCCCCTTTAGCCGGGGCATGCTCTAACTAATTGAGCTAACATGACATGACGTCATAACTCGAATTTTTCCTATAGTTCAGTAACGTAGTATGACCTAGGAATTGTATACAATTCCTAGGTTTTTTAATATACCCTTCCGAGCCTTCTTAGGAAATGTGTAAAATAATGTTTCAAAGATTCCTTAATACACACATTTCCTGTGAAATAAATGTATTTCCTAGGACTTGTATGCAATTCTGAGTTGATACTAGGAAATACATAAAAAAGTAATGCTTTCTGTAATTAAAATAAATGTAACAAGTTTGTAAACTAAAATCAGACTTTTTGTTAAGACTCTCGTTGATATAATTAGCTGTAACAATCACATACTATAATCGAACACCAAATGTAGTAAATAATCACCAAATTTAGTAAATTATCACTAAAGTCATATTTAGGTGCGACGACGAGCGAAGCGAGGAGGATCGTTAGGTTACTTGTGACCACACAACGCGCGAGCCGAGCGAGCGTGCCGCGGCAGCGGCCGGCGATGCGCCAGAATGTAATACATATTTCCGATTGCTATTTAGGAAATGTATAGATTTTCTAGGAAAAGTGCATATTACAAAATATACCATAGATTTCCTATCTGTTTTAGGAATTGTACACATTTCCTAGTATACAATGACGGATTACACATTGATAGCCGTTAATATACATTGATAGCCGTTAGGGGTTCTTCTAAGAGGAACTTTTTCTAATCCCAAAAAATACACGAGACATGATTCTTTGGTGAATCATTACATCGTCGGAATAAAGAGAAGTAATCATTAGACTTACTCGTAGTGTTCTAAGAAAACAATGGCAGAATTGAAACACTAAACATACGAAACTTGTTTTTTTAAGAGCCATTTCACAAAATCACGCTACTGAAGTTTAGGTAAATGCCAGCGCATCGCTTACACAATCGAAAGAAGTGACGACGGAATAGCGTGACTGTGAGTAACATATTTTGATACTAGCACTCATTAATAAAGAAATGTAAGTTGCGAATTTAAAAATTGTGTGATTGGCATGAGTAAATAATCAATTTCTTGTCGATTACTTGCTAATGTTATAGAAAAGAAGTAGACATGTACATTAAATAGTCAACCTACATCGTGAATGGTATATTTACATTTCATCCTTGATGAATAAAAAATAGATATGTTTGAATCATTTATTGTAACAATAAACTTAAATAATTAAAAAATTACACGGCTTAAAATTATATAAATATTTGACGTAACGGCATTGATCAAAAGCTGCGGACTAAAAGCTCTTTCTTTTAAATTTTCCAAAAATTGCTATTTTCCTCGTTCACACTCTTCAGTATCTATATCCAGTCGTTAACACTGTCTGCCATAATGACCATGCATAGGATTGAGGTTTATTTTTCTGTGCATCCGGAAAACAACTTAGTACCAACCACAAACGTCCCATGACGTTTTTGGTTTTCCATTACTTAAACATGTCACCCTCATATTCCCATACCACAATATATCACCTATACCATTAAATAAATAACATTTTCATCCATTTAGTTTGAGTAGACCAAACAGCGAAATGTAAATATATATTTACAGATTTTGAGGTTTTTTTGTTTTTAAATCGAATATCTTTGATGCAATCTATAATCAACATATATACTTCTTGGTACCAATGCAATCCTCACTATATACTCTTATGCTCACTATTTCCTCTATGGAAAATAAATGATAATACACTTTTTTATAGAAAAAAATACTGGAAATGGGCTTTGAACACACGACAAAAATGGTGGGAAATAGTAATTTAATTGCTATTTTAATTTTTTATTTTTTCGTAACTAACTCACCTAGAACTTCGATTTTTCTTTTAATATGATAATTTACTATTGTTCTTTAGCCATGAATTGTTACAGATTTGTACGCCAAATATTTTAAAGTAACAAGATTAAAACAACCCAATTGTTTTAAGAACTTTGGCGGGAAAACTGTATTGGAGAGCAATATTTTTTTCTGAAAAACTATACCACCGACGGCTTTGATCCTTCTTTGATATTATTATTTACATGTAATATATACACCTGTATTAATTCCGATTTTTTGGTTTAGAAGTTTAAAATTAGTTACGAGATTATTTAATACGCAAATTTGCATCGGTAAGTGTTTGCGTTGCAAAATGTATCGAGTGAAAAATTACTTATACATATGCAAAATTGCGGTTTTCTAGGTTTATAACAGTTGACGTAGTTACGAGATTAATATGAAATGACGTAATGTTTTGGGGCCAAAATGTAATTTGTGCTGGTTTCAGATTTCATCAAAATATTCAAAATACTTCCGTTATCTCAGAAAAATATGGATTTTTCTTGTATGGGCAAGGATGCATCCTTTTGATAACCATTTGGATTATGAAAGTCGGACATACGCAGATTTTATGGTAGATTTGTAAATACGACTATCGACCGCTAGCTGGTATCCCGGTTTGTACAACTGATGAAAAAGCCGGGAGGCCGGTTTGTACAAATTAGGAAGGTAGTTTAATTTCCAGCTGAAGTTATCACTGTGTTCACTTATAGACATTAACTGAATCCAAAAATATTAGAAATCAATTATTCGCCTGTCATCTTATCCTCCTAAAACAAAAGTTATAGTGAGTTACTAATTTAAACTAGAATAATATAAAAACTAGCAGACCAAAAAGAAGAAGTCAACCCTCTGAGGTTGTTAGCATTTTTCCAATAACGCTGTATAAGGCTGCACAATTGTGACGTTTCCTTTTTTTAACATAATGGATGAACAGAAACTAAAGATGTAGTTACTTAACAAGACAACAATACTTATATTATGGACAACAAATATAAAGTATAGTTTGTTACTTAAAAAAAAAGACATGATCAAAACTCTGTGGTCGCACTATAAACTTGCGTCTAAGTGTTCCGCGTAAGAAACGTCAGAGCAAGGCAAAACGAACACAGGTCCTACCTCGACGGGCGCTCGCGCGGTACTGATCGCCTCGCGCTTGTACATTTCAATTTATGAGCATTTCGAGTTATGTTTAATATTTTTTCTTGTCTAACAAAACAGAGTTAATATCACAATTTATTAAAGAACAGATTAATTAAAGAATGAACTTTCTTTTCATATAATATCTGTTTGGAATTACACGCAATATATCGTGGTAAACTGCTGATATAATTCGTGGAAATTGGCGCAAGATCTTTATTTTTTTTTCTACAATGACGATTAATTATCGATATTCTAGTACACTATGTGTCAACAGGATTATATGCCTGATGCACAGTTTTTTTTTTAGTTAATTTGATGAATCTTTATACAAGAGATAGAACTCTGAAGTTGGCTATGTGTACTTTAATTCGTAAAACAAGGTGCGGGACATTGGTCACTACAAAATAATTAATGTTATGTTTGTAAATCTGGTACATTAACTGAAAAGAGAACAAATTATTCTATTTTTATCAATTATTAAACAACTTGTAGATATTACCTATGATAGTAAATTAAGCGCTTAAAATCTTCGTATACCGCATTAAAATGTAAAATGCCTCTTAAGTCTGAAAGATAAGAAAATGTTTTTTTTTTATTTAGGCGTCTACGGCGCTGTTATGTTATGAGGATAAGGATAAGTACAACATTTTCTATTGAACAATTCTACGTTGTACTGCCATGTTCAGCAAAACGTCTTTTAAACATGCGTTACAAACTATTATTAAAAGTTATTACATTATGTTTTAAATTACGTAGGTGACAGGCGATAGCTTGGCAGTGGTGGAATTGTTCAAGCATTTTTGTCTTTTGGGGGGATGACATTCTAACACGAGATAAATAATTATACATACTTATCACGTTTTTAAACACTAATAATAATATGGTGAAAGGGTATTTTTATGGTGGTAAGGCATACAGAATTTGGCATAGTGCTAGGGTATGCCCATCTAGTTAACTACTAACATCAAATAGAAAATCTGTCATCAAGCACATATCGGTGTGCTCCGGTAGCTGTCCTTGAGAGCCGGTAATTCTAGGTAGACACTCGTCAAAGGCTATCCTACCATAATTAAAATTGCGTCGTATAATTCGATTCACAGGTATTCGCTTACATGTGAGGCAACTGTCAGATATTTCGACAAACAAAACGCCGCTTTTAAATCCATTACCACAGGTAAGCAATCTTGCTTACCTCCCGTGGTTGTTCCTTTGAGATTCCAGCCCACGTGCGCATTATGATGCTCGACGAAAGGAACGTTAACATTACACGGATGGATGTTTATCTCGAAAAAGTTCTTCGACTTACGTCATAAATATTAGGACGAAGTGGTCTTTGAAAAATGTGTGACTGAGGGCGTAGGACGGAGAGACCTCATTTCGCCTGCGAGTGAGCGAAACATAACTAGGTACGTAATATGTAAGTAGTGCGAGGGTTTTTTTTTAATAAATTCATACGAAAGTGAGGTCTATAAAAATTGAACAAATCTTCTTAGTGCTTTAGCATACAGTTGCATCCGCATTTTTTTAAATATTATTGTGACAGAACAAGCACGAGTCCCACCTGATGTTAAGCGGATTAACCTCTGCCTATAACAGATGCATTTCATCACAAGTCACGAATCGCACTGCACCCGTCACCTTGAGACATATTTGTTAAGTCTCATGTGCCTGTAATTTCACTGGCTCTCAAGGACTGCTTACGGAACACACCGTTAGGTGCTTGGCGACAGATTTTCTACTTGAGGGTGGTTGCTAGCCAGACGGGCATTCGCAAAATGCTATTTCACCATCCGGTGAAGCTCAAGCCCGCGGCGGGATTTGAACCATGGATGTGCTGCGCGGCAGTCCATAGCCAATGCCACTGAGCCATCATTGCTTCAAAATGAAATCGTGTTTTCGGATCGAGCATAGTACTCTTTATGAATATGATAAACAGGATTTTAACATCATCATTAACTCCTGACCACTAGCCTACCTGCAACTACGAGTATATTGATCGAGGAATTTAATAATAATTGTACGAAGGGGAATGAAAATCACGTGATTTCCGACGTTCAAATTTTCCATTAAACCACAGGGGACATCATTCCGTTTCATGAAATTTTGAAACAGTGATTGCTCAGTGGCATTGGCTGTGGTCTGCCGCGCAGCAGGTCCATGGTTCGAATCCCGCCGCGGGCTTGAGCTTCACCACATGGTGGAAGGGTATTTTGCGAATGCCCGCCTGACTAGCGACCATCCTCAAGTAGAAAATCTGTCGCCAAGCACCTAACGGTGTGTTCCGGCAGCAGTCATTGAGAGCTAGTAATCCTAGCTTAAGCCTGTTAACACCTTCGACCACATCATCATATACTATCAGGTGAGATTGCGGTCAAAGGCTTACCTAGAGGCAATAAAAAAATAATATCTTCAAGAGCCATTTTTATACCATCTTTCCTACTCGAATAATCTTTGTAGTAAGTTGGACTCGTATGGCTCTAGACTGTATCACTTTAAGATGTCCTCACTCCAAAAAAGAAGGAACAGCGCTGACCTTGTATTTCTTCACAAGCTTATTCATGGATACATAGATAGTCCCTCTTTGCTTGCGAAAATTGAATTTGATATCCCTCGCCCCTCTAGCCGTCTCATTAATCGAAAAACATTCAGCCTTCCACACTCACGCACAAACTACGGTCATCATTCATGTTTGTATCGTATCTGTTGTTCTTATAACAATATTTGTCATGATGTTGACATTTTTAACCCCTCAGTCTCTTCTTTTAAGAGGCTGCTATTATCCATTTAAAAACCTTAGTTAATAAATTATTGGTACACAATACTTTTAAGCATGCTGTGTTCACAGCAAGAAGGACGTACGCGCCTGTACATGTTTTATAATGATATTATTACTTGTGTTTAATTAAGTGTATATCCAGTTCTGTGAACCATCAATAAAAAAAAAAAAAAAAAAAAAAAAAGAGCGATTGAAATTCACGGTGTAGTAGGTGCACTGACATATAGCTGCAATAATATATAGGTAGCAATTCCTAAAATGACTTCGGTTTGACTACTTATATAGCCAGCTACTTTCTTGATACTCGAGTTTCGATGGTTCTTAATCACATCTTGACCCTTGGGCCTAACACGCATCAAAACCCAATTGCCCGTCGACGTGAGCAGACTTCTGCAGCTCTAATGGAGCATTATTTCCCTTAAGTCCCCTTTTATGATTTTAAATTGGAAAAATATGGAACAGTCCGGTTCTTAAACAAGTCAGTACACGACACGATGGCATTGTATCCCATAGGACAACAAAGTATCAAAGCAATTATTATGATTTACAACGCAATTAAGGTCCTATTCAAATATCAGAATTGTCCCTCTGTTAATGTTTTATTGCTAATGTGTTTCCCGCTCGCGCCTTTTGTTCTCCGCAAAAATTTCGTTCATATTTTCTCTCCGGAAATGGCATTCATCATCAATATTGATATTATGCTCTACATTTCTGTAATACGTCAGATTATCAAGTTTTTAATAGCTGCTTCGTCAACACCTGTTCGTAAGAGTATTGTGGTAGGGCATTTTACGAATGCCTGCCTGGCTAACTACCACCCTCAAGAAGAAAATCTGTCACCAAGCACCAAATTGTGTCTTCCAGGAGCTATAATTGAGAGCCAGTATTTCTAGGTTAACCTGAACCTCTTCGACCACATCGTCACTTACCATCAGGTGAAATGGTAGTCAACACTATCTATCACGAAAAAAAAAAGAGATGTTGCCGATCATGTGAGTAATGTAGGGATTGAATGAAATCAGGCTGTGAAGGACATTTGCCTCAACATACTGTTATTTTTTTTACTTAGTTTTTTACTAAGTACCTTATTCTTTCTAATATATATATATTTACCTGCTGATATAACATATACAAAGTATTCAGTGAAATTATGTATTTCCAAAATTATTCGTCATTTTCAAATTATTAAAGGGAATTCTTATTTTTACATTTAGAGTAAAACAAATAATATACTGAAAAACTGGCAATATATTGGGTTTGTTAGGCTCGAGTACATGCATTCCAAATGTCACCGAGTATAAACACATGGTATTTAAAATATGACTAAACTACGTTTGTATGGAAAACGATCTACACTCCCCCCATAAGAGGTGTCCATTTTTAGAAGCGATCACTGTAAGAAATGGTAATTTAAAGATGTTGTCATTTATGATTGCGGTCATAAACCGCCGAAAAGACCATTCACATCGACGTCAGTGATGGCATGATGCTCAATTCCCCCCACCTATAACGACATCCGACAGGAGGACAAATAACAGTAACTTAAGGATACACACATACACACACAAATATATACACAAAAACCAATTCCACATATGCAATTAAATAAACACATAAAAAAAAATAAGCAATCAAGTTAACACATTGCGGTTATAGTATGTATGTATTAGATATGGAAGAGCGGAAGCTCTTACTACAGGCATTTTATGCTTTTAAAAGGAGACTCCTGACACTTGTTTTATGTAAAGTTAATCTCGTAACAAAATAAATAATTTTGAATTTGAATTTGAACAGTCCTGATATTCCTAATCCGGGAACTCTACGGCTCATTTTATATTATAATTATTGTGTGTCAGCCGAAGTCCTGAAATTTCATCCAACGTCAACTAAGTTTTGGTGCACACTTCCTAGCTTCTAGACATTCCGTAAGTATACTGAAAGAAAACCCATTACAACTTGTAGAGGAGTTGAAAAGTTGTGAACTCGTGGCTCAAAGTTCGCTCTCACATTAATTGCACAGAACTTCAGATCAGACTTTAAAAAAGGAAGAACCCGCAGCAAATAACTATAGGTATACGAGTACATTTTACTTTTAACTTTAACTTTTATGGATTCAAACTTTTTTTATTAGATTATGCAGTACTAAACAATGAATTTGTATATATAGAAACCAAGCTTTGTGTTACCAAACGCTTCTAGAAAATTCTAGCCTTTCCACATGTTATAAAACTTGAGTGGAACAAACACACAAATGGGCAAACTTTTGCATTCACGTACGAACCCAGTGTTACGTGGCGGATTATTCTCCGCGTTCAGGACCTAAATGTTTAGGAGACGCGGGTTCAGACTCCTGTTTCTACAAGCCAACCACATTTTTTTATGGGATTAAATATAATGACCGCTATAAAATGCTTTGATACCTTTAGTTCTTTTAGCAAAAATTGTAGTAAATGATCACTAAATCTCAAACTCATATTTAGGTGCGACGACGAGCGAAGCAAGGAGGAGAGTTAGGTTACATGTGAGTCATGTGACTACAACAACGCGCGAGCCGAGCGAGTATAGCGAGCGTGCCGCGGCAGCGGCCGGCTATGCGCCAGAAGAATTATAGCAAGTTTAATTTTGGTGATCATTTACTATTTTTGTCTGTTATATGTTACTACATCAGGTGGTAAGTTAAACATAAGCCTTTTTTATATGGGATTGTTACGAAAACCGCACTCACAGATCACAAACACCCGAATTTATAAAGGCCCGAGCTAGACCCCGCCTGATGTTAAGTGGTAACCTCAGCATATAACACATGCATTTCGTCACAAATTGTACTGCGTATTGTACTGCGCTCATCACCCCGTGACAAATATTTTTTTAAATATTTTTTAAGTCTCATGTGGCTGTAATTTTTCGGAAAATGCCCTCCCACAATGCGGTGAAACTCAAGCCTTCCACAAGCCCGTGGTAGGGATCGAATCATGGATTTGCAGCACGGCAGTCCACAGCAATCACCGCTTGATTATCATTGTTTCAAAACTGATTTTAATAGTTCTCTAATGCGAGACTATTTTCACAGAATACAAAATGGTTTTTTTATATCAAATTCAAAATATTTATTTTGCAAAACATGGGTAGGTATGATATGTACCTATTATGCTGGAATAATATAATGAAATTAGATCGCCATGATTTAGCCGGATTGGCATGCAAAATTAGTTGTGTTACAATAAATGTTAATTATAGTTATATATTTATAAATTGTTTAATATAGTACATTATCCTCATTTTATGTCATTAACGTGTATACAATTTAATAGCCTACTCGGGCTTTTTATAATTAGATTCAATTACTGTAATTATATAATTCAATGTCCTTATCATTTAAAAAATCATTTATTGTATAATATGTCTTATTCTCTTATACATTTTGGAAGTTTATTATAAATTAACCCTCTCATTGTAAATGTGCTGCTACTGCAAAGTGCAGTCGAATCTTGTTATTGTGTCGCTTAATCTTCAATCTACTGAAGTCTTTTAAATTATTCTGAACATATACAGTCGATCGTAACATTGTGTTACAGGTAATTAGAATGTTCATACCGAGAAGGTATGTGGCGAAGGTGTGTGAGAAGGCGGCAGTGGACTCCAACCTAGTCAGCAGATCAGACAGACATCAACTCCATGTCTCGCCACCCTGTTTCCTCATTTAGGCTCCCAGCACTGCCTCACCAACCACCATGAAAATACAGTGTTTGGTTGAGCGGAAGAGAGGCCTTGCGGAAAATGATTGCTTACGACAATTGACGCAATTTGGTTTAGTCTGATCACTCAATTAATAGTATTCTTTCCGTATTTTGATTTTAAAAATATACTACTGAACCGATTTTATTTAAACGTCTATAGGACAACTAGGAATTTAGATTTAGAAAAAAGCTACTAAACTGATTTTGATGCAATAATAAATTAAGTCTCCATATGACTATGTTTTTTCCCCTTTGTTCTATTGGCAGAACAACTACCAATGCTTTTTCCTATTAATAGAACAAGTAGGAAAAAGAATTCCTAGTTATCCTATGGAAATTTCATTTCGGTTAATTACCTTTTTATTATTCAATATAATTAACCAAAAAATATGAGATAAATATGTGAGTCATTTTTCCTAATTGTTCCATTAGTAGAACAAATAGTAACTAACCACTTTTACAACCATGGATCCCTACCATCATAGATTCAAAACTTTTATTTATCCATGATCCCGTATAAAAAATATATAATCTCACATTGAGGTATAGATTGGATTACTTACACTCCAGGAGCTCTATATCACTTCATTAGATCACACCAATCCAATTCTATTGTAAACTCAATCCAATTCCACTTCAGGAGCTCTTAAAATAAATTTAATCTATCTTCCAATAAGTCTTTTACCTCTTTTGTCCGTGTTCGTTAGGAAATCCCGTTGAACGCTAGTACCTACCTACATAATACAAATCGACAACCCAAATGTGTTTCTTATTAGAACTGAGTTAGAATCGAAGGAGGTTTTAATTACCTGCCGGCTAAGTACATACTACGAGTACGTCTTCCCTTATCCCGTTTATGTGGTTTCGGTAACATATGTATTCACTTTACAAAATCACAAATACTACTTGCGTTATAATAAATAAATACTTGCATTGTACTACAACCCAAGTGGTACTATACCTAGATGTCGCTCCATCCCAATACGATGGTTAAAGAACGATAGGAAAGACATGAGTTATGACGTCATGTCATGTAAGCTCAATTGGTTAGAGCATACCCCGGCTCAAGGGGTGGATGGACGCGGGTTCGAATCCCGCACATGACTTAAATTTTTCCTATCGTATATTTGTGATTTTGTAATGTAATCCGCATAGCATTATTGCGAACCTAACAATATTAAAATAGGTATTCACTAACAACAGGAAGTCGACAAATATATTAATGCAAGCAACACATAGTACCACAAGAGCCATATCTATTAAAAGTTTTGGGTACCATTATACGGTGTGACTGACGCGCATCTCCAGAATGCTCTTGTTGGTCCTAGCACTGCATGACAATGCACTGCGCTCGTCACTCCGAGACCTTAACATACGCCTCGTTTGCCCAGTAATTCCACTTGGTTGTATTACACTACTGTTTTTTTATGTTATTGTGACGGAACAAGCCCGAGGCCCACCTGATGTTAAGTGGACTAACCTCTGCCTATAACAGATGCATTTCGTCAACGACGAATTGCACTGTGCACTTCACACTGAGACGTAGCGTTGTTAAGTCTCATGTGCCTGTAATTTTACTGGCTCTCAAGGACAGCTGCCGGAACACACCGTTAGGTGCTTGGTGACAGATTTTCTACTTGAGAGTGGTAGCTAGCCAGGCGGGCATTCGCAAAATGCCCTTCCACCATGCGGTGAAGCTCAAGCCCGCGGCGGGATTCGAACCATGGACCTGCTGCACGGCAGTCCATGGGCAATGCCACTGAACCATCACTGCTTCTAAATGCCTATACGCTGAAAATCTGACAAGCGAGACGGACTCCTGATGAATAGATTTTTTTTATTTTGCCTTTGGGACATCTATGGCGCCATCGTCTGGCTATAACACAGATTTCATGAAATACAATATTATTATGTGTTTACCTTAAACCTATTTAGGGTTCCGTACCCAAAGGGTAAAAACGGGATCCTATTACTAAGACTCCACTGTCGGTCTCTCTGTCACTAGGTTGTATCTCAAGAACCGTGATAACTAGACAGTTGAAAAGTTCACAGATAATGTATTTCTGTTGCCGCCATAACAACAGATTAAAAAATTCGGCCAAGTGCAAGTCAGTGTCGTGCACGAAGGGTACCGTACCCTTCGTGAAAACTAAAAAAAAAAGATTATAATATAGTGTATAATGTTGTATCGATATTAGTACGGAACCATTCGTGTACGAGTTCGACTCACATTTGGGCATTTTTTTCTGTTTTACCCATAACTAACTAAGATTCCCATATTTTCAAATGCCAGATTCATAATTATCTTCTAATTATATTGAACATTGTGTAAAACATTAATAAAATAGTTTTTTGAGGTAATTCTAGAAATACAATATGTATTCCTTACATTTGGTTTTCCCCGTTTATTAGATTACCGCAAAATACTTGGCTGCAATATGTTCATTGTGTAAATTAAAATAAACACTCAAAACAATAGAAGTCGATACCGTGCTGATTCTCGGAGCTCATATTGTTATATTTTAACTTCCACTAGCTATTACAAAATCACAAATATACGATAGGAAAAATTTAAGTCCTGTGCGGGATTCGAACCCGCGTCCATCCACCCCTTGAGCCGGGGTATGCTCTAACCAATTCAGCTAACATGACATGACGTCATAACTCAAATCTTTCCTATCGTTCTTTAACCATCGTATTGGGATGGAGCGACATTACAGTACCTCTTGCGTTGTGCTACAAACAAGACCAATTTTGCAATTGGTTTTGTACTTGTAAATGATGACGCAACCTTATAATTTTAAAATTGTTAGGTTTGCAATAACGCCTGCTATGCGGATTACATTACAAAATTACAAATATACGATAGGAAAAATGTTGACGTCATGTCATGTTAGCTCAATTGGTTAGTTTAGAGCATACCCCGGCTCAAGGGGTGGACGTGGGTTCGAATCCCGCACATGACTTAAATTTTTCCTATCGTATATTTGTGATTTTGTAATGTAATCCGCATAGCAGGCGTTATTGCAAACCTAACAATATTAAAATTCCACTAGCTATTTCATTGGTGTTAGACGTCAGGACCGTTTTATCAGTAACAAGTATAAATTGATTAAAAATTAAGAAAACCCGACTGCAAACTATGTAGGTATTTATTTTCGTTATGCGTTTTATGGTTCCATTGAAATTAAAACTGCAAGTTATATGTATTAATGGAAACGTTTCTTAGAGCACTTCATTTTGATACCCCAACCGATAGGTTTGGGAGTTTTTTTTTCTCACAATAGAAAAGAAACAGGCGTCTAGAATCCGCCTGTTTCTTTTCTTACTTTTTTTTTGTAGCTGGTGTCACTTGACAATACGAATCTTCTCATACATTAATATAGGTTAAGCCGTTTAGAAGTTATAGTGGGATAAAGAAACTTACAACAATACATACATGAACCCTGAAAATATAACACTCCCTGTTTTGGGCAGTTGTGTAAAAACTAACGATTTCAATGATGCATTCTACGTACAAGATCGACAATACGAGTAATGAAGCGCTCGTAGCGAAGTTTACTTAGCTGTTCTCAACCGATCAGCAAAGTTAAGCAACGTCGCGCGCGGTCATGAGTTGGATGGGTGACCGCTAGTGACATTACTACTGAGCGTTTCCGTGCTTCGGAGGGCACGTTAAGCCGTCGGTCCCGGTTGTTCTCCTAGGATGGCAGTCGTTATAGCATGGTGGTAGGGCATTTTGCGAATGCCCGCCTGGCTAGCTACCACCCTCAAGTAGAAAATCTGTCGCCAAGCACCTAACGGTGTGTTCCGGCAGCTGTCCTTGAGAGCCAGTACTTCTAGGTTAGCCTGAACAACATCTTCGACCACATCATCACTTACCATCAGGTGAGATAGTGGTCAAAGGCTAACCTATCAAGCGTAAAAAAAAAAAAAAAAAAAAAAAAAAAAAATGTCGCCGCCGGTTATGCTTGCATATATCTGTTCATTGAGGTAAAGAAAGTTCTTTACTTAGTAGGTTGTCTGCGCGTTTCCCTTCTGCCAAATACTTTTTTCAGGAGGCCTAGAACAGGAGGAGTTTCTTATTTAGTTTTTTAAACTCAAAATAATATAATACAAGTACAAATTCAATTAAAATTACGCGCTTTTCGAAATAATTAGAAAAACATTAACTTCAAAAAATAACAACTTGGCAGCCTTGCATAACTTGGTATTATTGATTGATTACCCATCAATTCATTAGTAGATGTGGTCCAAGATCTTTTGAATTTACCACAAACGTTTTTTTTCTTTTTTCATCTAGAGACATTTTCTTTTATATAGAAAGACAGGGGAGATATTTGTTTTTAAATTGAACTACGGACGATTTCGCCGGCTGTTTGACTAACACTCTGTAAGTTTTGTATGTTTATGGTTTGCCATCACATTGGCCATCGCCAATAAAGTTAGAATCTCTACCAAGGAGATGTTAGTTTCGAATGGTTTCCGTAGGTACTATTCTCCCATTGCAATATTAAATAAACGATATCATAGCAGATATAGACAGATGATGTGAGATTAACAGCCAAATATCGCCAGTTGTTTTGTGGTCCCACGCGATAGGGGGCGAGTTTGTTGCGACTAATTATTCAAAGATTTCTGGTAAGAAAAACAATAATTGCAGCGATTGAAGCAATGATAGTGAATGTGAAGTGTTTATAGCTATGGACTGCTGTTCGATTCCTACCGCCCGGCTTGAGCTTCACCGCATGGTGGGAGGGCATTTTACGTATTCTCGCCTGGCTAGCTACCACCTTCAAGTACAAAATCTGTCGCCAAGCACCTAAAAGTGGGTTCCGGCAGCAGTCCTTCAGAGCCAATTAAATTACAGGCACATATGAGACTTAACAACTGTATGTTTCAGGATGACGGGTGCAGTGCAGTCATCACTTGTCACGAAATGCATCTGTTATAGTCAGGTACTTCCGCTTAACAGGCCTCGCGCTTGTTCCCTCACAATAACAGAAAAAAAAACAATACCGCATCAAAAAGCGGACCTCGCGGGTAAAGCCACCGAATAATCGTACTAGTGTACCTACTAACGACGCTGTAGGCCCTTAGGCAAACTATGAAGAGTAAAATGTTGTGGTAATCCCAAACGCACCGTTAAGGACTCAGTTGAGTCACTTAGGCGACACCTGATACGCAAAGCAGAGCTTTTAGTGACCATCACCCAAACAAATAGGTATTTTGAATGTTTAAGAGGGATTTTGATGAGCTTTGAAACATGAATAGGGTCGATGTTGAGTAAGTAACTGCCGAATTTGTTGACGTATAATTTAACGAAGTAATTTTGAGGAGGTATAGAATTGCGATTTAAGTATAAACTTGAAGAGATGTAAAATAGGGCTGTCAGTCACGCGTTGTGATTAGGTACTGTCTACTCGTATTTATTGATGCTGTGGTGGTCGCTGGACATGAGGTACTGTACTGTATCAGCCGGATTGTCCACTGCTGAACACAGGATTGTCCACTCCCCCATTCAGGGGGATTTGCCATAATCCCCACGCTTGGCAGGCGTCTTGGGGATCGCAGTTTAAGATATCAGTTCTTCAGAAGGCGCTGCTGCTACATTCCGGTATTTTACCTTTAGTCCCCGCTTACGGCACCCACAGGTAGCACAGGAAGGGGGAGACATTCTAACCCGGCACCCCACGGAGGGGACTTGGGGTCCACATTAACAAATATTTCAGTTTTCAGTGTTAGAAGAACATAGAAGTCGGTTATTTTTTTAAGGTCGCAGTTTTCTGTGCATGCTGTGTATAGGCATAGAATAACAGATTGAGTACAATTTAAGACACGACTGCGCATGACTGCGCTGTAGAAAATTGTAAGTATAGCCGGTTTCGCTTAGGATGATGCAGGGGTTCTAAAGAAATGTTTCGGGAAGTACCTGCACCAGATCGCAAGACGGGAGGCGACCCCAGCCTGCCACGAGTGTGGGGCGCCTGAAGACACGGCGCTCCATACGCTGGAGGTGTGTGCCGCATGGGGCCCGCAGCGGCACACACTTTCAGCCCTCATAGGAGGGGATCTCTCTCTGCCGAGCGTTGTAAACGCCATGCTCGGAGGAGAGAGATCGTGGCAGGCGGTGGTCTCCTTCTGCGAAGCGGTAATGGCGCAGAAGGAGGCCGCGGAGCGGGTCAGGGAGGGCGATGCCCATGCTGCCCCGCTCCGGCGCAGACGAACGGGGGTGAGGAGGCGGCAGTTCGCCCGCCTCCTCCCTTCTCCGTAGTGGGGTCACTGGTGAAGAGACGGGGGATTCTTCACCAGATTGCACGACCCCACACGTTTGGGGGGTGGCCTTGGTGAGCAAGGTCGCCCCTCCACAGGCGCAGAGGCCCGACGGAGTTTGGGCCTACCGCCGGGGCAAGATGGTGAATGCTAAAGCGACCCTATCTTGTCCCACCTCGGCGGAGGACTGCTCACGGGGGGGTTTTAGTGGGTTCAAGTCCCACACATCCCCTTCCACCACCCCCGTGGTGGATGGGCAGTGCGAAGGCATTTCCCACCCTCAAAAAAAAAAAAAAAAAAAAGAAAGGGTTTCTAAAGAAACCCTATAGACGGAATCTGTCCAGGCCTTCAAAAGTTATGGTGGATAATAATAATAACTAATAATGCCAATACATTACAATGTTCGTACGATGTCGATGAAACTTATATGGGGCCAACTACGTCCCATTTAGAAATGTATGTGGGACCAACTATGTACCATTTATAAATTTATATGATATATGGGATATGATATGATGTATATAAAGAATCATGAAAAATCAATTTAAACTTGGAGTAAACGCGTAACAAACATACAAAAAAAAGGGAAATAGTATAAATCCTCCTCCTTTTTTGAAGTCGGTTAAAATGATATATTGCCGACATTGAGTGTAACTCGTCCACAACGGTTATAACAGTCGCCAACTGTATGACTGATCATACAGTTGCAAATATTTCTGTAGCAAAAAGTTTATTGAGTAAAAAAAAAGTCCTTAGCCATTGGGGTTTTGTATAAATAAGAAGCGCTCGTAGCGAAGTTTACTTAGCTGTTCTCAACCGATCAGCAAAGTTAAACAACGTCACGCGCGGTCATGAGTTGGATGGGTGACCGCTAGTGACATTACTACTGAGCGTTTCCGTGCTTCGGAGGGCACGTTAGCCGTCGGTCCCGGTTCTTGTCTTAGGATGGCAGTCGTTATAGCATGGTGGTAGGGCATTTAGCGAGTGCTCGCCTGGCTAGCTACCACCCTCAAGTAGAAAATCTGTCGCCAAGCACCTAACTATCTATCAGGCATAACAAAAAACAACAAAAAATATAGGGAACGGCGCGCCTGTGTGCGTGTAAAGGTTTGCACCGGTGAATGATGTGGTCAATGGTGATGAACAGTCATCATTCAGTAATAGGATCTAGCTCTCAAAGACTGCAGCTTCCGTAACACAACGTAAGGTGCTACATTTCTACTTGAGGGTGAATACTTCGAGAAAGTGTTCGAAAAAAACTTTTACAACACTTCAAGCTCGGAAAAGTTTTGTTTGATCGAAATCTCTTAAACCTGCGTGCAATAGTGCTTTTTAACCGCTGGTGTGGAAATAATTTTTAAAATTCGAACCTTTGTTCCTAAAACTGTTCTTTGTTATGCAAGGCTGCAAAGTTATTATTTGACTTTCAATAAAACATGAGGCAGCGAAGGACTCTTGGATTGCACCATGAGCGAAGCGAGTGGTTCAAAAATAGAATCCTGAGCGTAGCGACGCTTTCATAGGTACGATACGCATAATAACTTTGCTGTTGAGCGAAACGCATAATTTTTCACCTCACTACAGCGAGAAAACTGCTAGGTGCAAAAATAACAGCTGAAATCTACGAATAAATATTTATTCGTAGGCTAAATATTATGTATAAAACCGAAAATTTTAAGTAACCTCCGACTAGATTTAATAAATTGTAGCTAAGAACCATCGAATCACGTCAACGCTTTCTAACAAAAAACAAACTGTATCTAACACGTCGAACTTATAACACCCCTCTTTTTGCACCAGGAATTAAAAACGTGTTAATTTGTTAATATTAAGGTAAAATTATTAGCATAGAAAATAAATTATATTTTGTGGAAATTTCACATCAGCTCGAAGTCGAAAAACTATTTCCAAGATAAACCCACATTCGTGTTTTAATACCCCTTATTATATAACAGTTGCATAAACAAGAATTATACAACACCTACTAAGAAAATACTATCAATTTATGTATTCTCGTACCTATTTGTCCCGAGACTTCTCAGGAAGTAATTTCTTTATGAATTCTTCAGCTGTATTCCTTTATTTCTGGTGGCGGCATCATTATAAAATTTAACCTTTAAGTACTATCATATGACATTTTGGAAAATAATTTTGAATAATTATAAGCGTACGCCTAGTTTTTTACTAAATTATCAATTTAGTAATAAAACAAAAAAATTGCTACGGCTCTTTTTTTCGTAGTATAGAAAAAGGTTGCCAGCCTCCTTTCATTGAAAATCGAGTACAAATAAAACCCTGCTCTTCTTTTTAATTATTTGCGATAAAACCTGTTTAATATTTGACTATTGTATTTTTTTATGTTCGCAGCTAAAATAAACAAAACAACGCTAGCAAGGCAGAAATGGATTTACATACAAATATCCCTTCATAGCTACGGAGAGCAGGAATTAAATTCCGTTCAACATTTCCCGTCGCACATTAATTTTAATTTATAAGGGAGAAATTACTAATTTTATAATACGTTTTTGAACGAGCAATGAGACACTTTCTGAGTGGGTATGGTATAAAAAATATTAACCTTTAATATTAACAATTGCAGTAAGACATTATTTATTACATGACTTAATTTTTTCCTCTCGTATTGTATCGTATTGTAATTGCTGTAAGTTATAACTTTATTTTGGGAAATAGATAAACACCAATCTATTTTATTATTTAAGCTGTTTTATTGCCCTCTCCTATTTTATTTTTCTCGCTATTGTGAGATAAAAAATTGTGTTTCACTTGGCGGCTAAATTATTTTGCATCTCGTACATTTGATTCTAAATTTGAACCACTTGCGGATTCTAGGATTAAAGTACAGTCGCCTGCAATAAGAAGTATACACATTGTAATTTTCATAATAGTGGCAAATAGTTCTGTTTTTCTCTATATAATCAGAAGTATCTTAAAATCAAAGAATAACTTGAATATTTTTACTCATGTTAATGTTAACTTCGATTATTAATAACTTAGCGACATCACATTATTTTGATAATTACGAAGTGTATACTTCTTATTGCAGGCGACTGTACCTATTGAAGAATACTATGCTCATGGTTCCATCAATTCTTGAAACCTTCGCTTCCCCAGGTTTCAATATAAAACTCTCGCCAAATAACAACTTTACCGTCTTGCATAATATATATTTTACACTCACGAATCGGCTTTTGGAGCAGAATAGGTAGGTACAATTATATTGTTACATTTTTTTAACTTAAAGAACTAAATAAAAAGCAGGCCTTAAGTGCTGTAAATACTCATATAAGTATAAAATATCCTTTTTGTTACCCGGTCTAAACACCCATCTCAAATATAACGGCAGGTACCTACCTATATAGGTCTATTACCATATACCTATATACTCTATATAACTAACGCGTACCCGTATATATATATATATAATACCAATATAGGGATATATTAGAAGATATACCTAGGTAAGATATACATATAAAATGTTATGAATAAAAGAGTGACGTAAGACACTATGTTATCCCCTTGATGCATAATCTATTATTATATACATCTTCCTTAAGCTATGAATGAAAATGTGTTATAGCTAATAATAATAATATTAAAATCAAATGACGGCAAGTATACGTTCAAGGAAATGTAGTATCTAAGACTGTGTATTAATAAAGTGGAAAACCGCTTAGTACAGACGGTGTGTTAAAACAGAGCCTCTTCCCATTCTTAGGCTTGCCTGCTATCATACTTCCAATAGCTGACGAAGGTAAGCCTTTAAGAATTAAATAGGTAATGTAGCTTTATGGTCTTAACGTAGGTAGGTATTCTATTGTAACACATCCCTTTTCTCCCAAAGGTGCTGTCAGAACTGGCCTAATTTAGCTAGAAATTAATGGACAGCAGTATTCTTTAAGTGCAAGTCACCAACTATCATCTCGAAGCCGACATGACACAAACAAACTTTTTTTTTTTTTTTTTTAATGTTATTTTGATGGAACAAGCGCGAGGCCCACCAGATGTTAAGCGGTATCCTCTGCCTATAACAGATGCATTTCATCACAAGTGACGAACTGCACTGCGCCCATCACTTGAGACATACCTGTTAAGTCTCATTTTTGCCTGTTATTTCACTGGCTCTCAAGGACTGCTGCCGGAACACACCGTTAGGTGCTTGGCGACAGATTTTCTACTTGAGGGTGGTCGCTAGCCAGGCGGGCATTCGCAAAATGCCCTTCCACCATGCGGTGAAGCTCAAGCTCTGGGCGGGATTCGAACCATGGACCTGCTGCGCGGCAGTCCATAGCCAATGCCACTGAGCCATCACTGCTTCAAAAAAAACTGAATAAAACCTGTGATAAAACACGAATTTAATAGCCATTTTGGATACAAGCTTGATACAAGATTGATACGGTGAGGTGGAGAGGTAAAATAATTAATAAACATTTTGTTATAACGTTAGATAACCCTTTAAAATGATACCCCATGATTCTTACCTTCCTACCAAATTCTTAGGGGCTCGGAAGTTATCGATGGACAGACATATATACCTAAAGCATATACAAATGAATGGATAAGCCCCCAACTTTGGCACAGGCATTTACAAATATTACATCGCCATCGATTAGTATTTAACCAAATTTTAAAACAGCTAGGTATAGTTATACTCGTACTTTTAACAGGTGGTTCAATGGTGCAAATGGTAATGTAAAACAAAATCTTTGTCCCACTTTTCAGCACTGGCAAGAAGTTTTTTGAAAATGGTAACCTTACTAGTGTCAAAATTTTGAAGTTTCAGTAGGTACTACAGTGGTACTAAACCTTTTCAGACTTGTTAATTAGATTCAATTTAGTTTCGGATTACACATGCATGGTTAGGTGTGTGTTTTTACTACCAGCTACATAGTAGAATATAAATAACAAGTTTGAATAAAGAAATGCTTCAGTAACATTGGAATTTTAAGTGTAAATCTTCATCCGAGACGAATCGTAAAAACGAATCCATTAGACTGCAATAAAATCTAACGACCACCGTAACGCTGTGTAGGTAGGTACCTAGGTAGCCACTTCACAAACAGCCAAACAAACCCTGTATGGAATCAAACTATTAACAGCATATTGAATTGTCGAAACGTGACGGCTAAAGAGATTATTGCCATTAATACCGACCTTATATCGAAAGAGATGATCGGCGGCGTAGGGGCGAACTACAGGAAACTGTTGAAACAACACGGGCACAGTCAGAGATAAGCACAGTGATATAGTCAGGAGTGAGATTTCTTTGATGACCGATTGATTTTTGTTGTTTTCGCACGCGCGTGTGTATTTACCGAGCGGTCACGCTGCCGCCGCGGCGCCTAGTCGCGGACTGCGGAGCGGCGCGGCGGCGGGAGCGCCCGAAGCCCGCGGACGCATGCGCCACAAGCAAGGTCATGCGCGCGCCGACGCGACCCGGCCACGCCGATTACAAACTAACTACTTACTAAACTGCGACGCCGGTCTTGTGTACACAGCACACTCTGTTTACACCAGTGTGGCCACGCCATAATTCCAGTACCGTTACGTCATTCATAACTGCCCTATGCACCCATCTGATTCTGTGCTTCTGGATTTGCGGTGTAGAATTTTTCCGCCACCACCTTCACGACAGAAGTTTGGTTGACATGCAACTGACTTGTCACAAGTTTTTATCTCACTTGTTGAATAAAGATTGTCTTCCAATATGTAAATTAATATTGCCCGTCTCTTTCCACATCTGTCGGAATTAACACCGTTCAATTCAATTCTAGGGGACATACCTTGAATCCAGTATTACCAGGAACAGTCCACTGATGAGGAACTAAAGGCTGAATAGCCCTTCCAAATATCGTGTAGTTTCATCATTGTAAATCCCTAACTACGCTACAAAGACTACTTTTAGATCAATCATCTCAATTTTAAAGTAACATTCCAGTCTATCTTATACATATCATTGTTTTATGTTATCCCAAACGTTCTCGCCTCCGAAGATCTAAAGCAGACTTCGGAATCCAGACGAGAGCTATTTGGACGAAGAACAAACCGTTTTGTTTATTATGATGGTACGCGTGCTACTTTATAGAAAATACAATGTAGGTGCTCACTTCATAAAATCTCGTTAGGCAGCATCGAGATATTATTACTAACGTAAGGCAGTAGGTATATAATCTGGATAAAAATCAGGTATTGTTCAACCTGTAAGGAGGTAGGTACTTTAACTTTACTTATATTAGATCTGGAGGGGGTACATTGATTTTGTAAGCTAGCCTTAACCTTTCACCCCTATTATAACGATAAGTTGTGAGGTGACCGAATCGGTACTTATATAAACGTTGTACAATGTACCTACTTACTAATGTCTACTACAGTTACAGTCTACTGACTGTGTGCCAACATACCAAGTAAATAAATTCTTCCTAAATGGTAGTATCTAATTATGACAACTAGTAAAAAAACAACATTTTTTAAAGAACTTTAATATGAAAAGAAACAAATGAAAAGTGTTTGAAAACTATAAAAATATACAACGAAATATAAACTCACATCATTATGTACTCAGAACACATACCCTTAAGGCTAGTGTGCTCGTGGCGCTTTCCATATTAACGTAATTTCGTCATATTTTAAATACTAAGTGTTCAAACTCGGTGAAACTTTGTATGTATGTCCTTGAGCCTAATATATATGCTTCTGGTTTGCCCGTTTTTATTAAGTGTTTTGAAAATAATTCAAAAAATCGTTTTGTATGTGAATAGTTTATTTTGACATTTAGGGATATAATAAATAATAAATCAAAATATTGGCAAACCAGGGGCCCGATTCTCTTAGCTATTGGACGGCATTAACGCAACTTAATTGCATGAAAAATTTTGTTTTTGACAGTATCCGTAGTCTGCCCGCTATTTAGGTTCGATCGCAAGTCAGTGGCTTGCTATCAATAGATTTTGGCATATTTGGTATGCTGTAAGCTATTTTGTTGCGATTGCTTTGTTACAGTGGCATAAAATATTTTAGAGGATTTTAGATAGGAAAATAGTTTGTTTATTTTTTTTTATGCCTGATAGGTTAGCCTTTGACCACTATCTCACCTGATGGTAAGTGATGATGTGGTCGAAGATGTTGTTCAGGCTAACCTAGAAGTAAATGATTGAAATATATTTACTTAATGTATTGTTTGCTAGAAAACCACTGTATTGTAGTTTTGACTGATGAATGATTGATAGAAGTTTTCATTATTATTTCAGTGGCAACATTTGCAAGCCATAGCACAGCCATACGATAGCGACGCGATTGCTATACAACTGAGATTAGTAGCTAGAATTAGCAGACTACCGAATTTGACATTAACAGCAGTTCGATCGCAGAAGCATCGCAGTAGTGTGGCGTTTGGTCAATAGCTAAGAGAATTAGGGCCCAGAAGCATAGATCTTAGGTTCAGTAGTAATATGCATAATTTATAATCAAAGTATGCATACAAAGTTTAAACGAGTTTGAACACTTATTATTAATAATATGTCAAAATTACGTTTGTAGGAAAAGCGCTTCATGCACTCTACTCTTAAAAAAGTATTTTTGATATGGTACTAGATTAAGTAAATATTATCTATAAACTATTTCAAATTAATATCTTTAAAGTTTTATTTATAATCGTTCCATAAATCTGGTGAAATACAGATTTAAGATATGTTCAATACCCGGAAAATGGCCATAGGCGCGCCCTCTTTTACATGAAACCATAAAATATCTGATTTACGGTTTATTTTATGATCCAGAGATTGTTATTGTTGTAATGCAGTGCCATGTAGAACATTTTACTTATTCTGAACGGTCTGTAGGTACTTGATATGGGCAAGGGCTTACATAAGCCGCTTACTTACCCAATATACAAAATAATAATGCATTTAGTTCCTGCTATAGCTGCATACAACAATCACGACACACAGTAACTAAATGAAATTCATAAAATTTATGCAACGATTATACGAGTATGTATGCTTATAAAAATATTAAACAATAAAAAAAATATAAACAAAAACATCAGTGCTCAGTAAATACTTCCTTAACAACAAATAGGTTATCAACAATTATTTTGCCGACGTTTGATTAGGTGGTAGTCACATAACGGCTTCTTAAATAACTAGTGGTAACATTGTCAAAACAAAACAAACAAAGCTCTTGGCTTACGCCTTAACTACAACTTAGATGGGAACAGAATAATTACAAACAATATATGTAAGAAATTATAAAAGTAACTAAGTCTATGTTATATATAAGTTGGTTCCTCCCATGGACGAAATTGAATGATAACAAAAAGTGCAGCCTTTTCTAGCCCCATAATTATAACAACAAATAGACAATGTTTTAAAAAAAGCATGAAATAGATTTTCAAAATTTCACGGCAACTATTAAACATTGATAAAAAACTGTTTAGTTACATTACAGACCTTTTAAAAAAATACATCGATAAATATAATAAATCTTAACACAAAAATTGATTTAGGTAATCTGATTTAAAAACTTTCTTTTTAATAAAAAATTTAAATTTTGGAAGTATTTCCAATACGTATTATTTTTATTATAACGATTAGTTAATATTTTTTTTTTGCCAGCAGTATCGAAATAATGCAACTTAAATGAGTATGCAAAATAATTAAGATTTAAAAAATCCGGGTATACTGAAAAAATAAAAGTTGTTAAGTATTTATTTTATTTGTATAAAAGTGGTTCAAAACATTTACAATTTCACATGATTTCCCGATACATTATTGTTTATAATATTGATTATAAAATGTTGTATAAAAAGGGCAGTAATTATTTCATTGGCCACAAATGAAGAAAATTCTATTTTGAACTTGCTTTGGAGACTAATATATTTTTAAATTACTTCATAATACCTTTAAGGCCATTTGTTATTCGTACATTATGTACATCTACTGTATAACGATAACGATAATAACGATATAATCTCAAAAAGAAAACTATTTTCACAAATATCAATCCGTCTCAATAGTAATAAGTGTAGGTAATAGGTATTGTTTCGAAACGTTAGGCTGTGAATACTTATTATAATGTGTATTGGTTATAACTTAATAAGACTTTACTTACGTTACTTCTTAGCTCAAAAATATATTTATAAAAAAAAACATCAATACACTGTGATCTAATACAAGTAATATTGTATTTCTTACGCTATTTTCAATATTTTCAAAGTGCCTTAATTTGATTGTTTGGTCATAAAAAGTAGGTAGTACTAAAATATTTATTGAGTTCAATATTTGTGCCATAAATATACATTTCAATTTTTCGCTGATAGCTGCAGTACAGGAAGATATATACCACCACAATACTGCTAAGTTTGGATCTGCTAAGCGGAACCTTATATAAACCAATATTAAAATTATACACTATTTTTTTACTGGTTTTTGGATGTGGAAAAAAATATAGACTGCTTCGTAGACGGACTTCCGCTGGGGGCTTAGGCTTCACCACATGGTGCTATAGCAATATGCAAATGTCTGCCTGGCTACCTACCACCCTCCAATGGAAAATCTCTCTACAATCACCTAGACGTCTGTTAGCTAGCCGGCAGCTATCCTTTAGAGCCAGTAATTCTATGTTAGCCTGAACAACATCTAACCGCATCATCACTAACCATCAGGTGAGATAGTGGTCAAAGGCTAGCTTATCAACTGTAAAAAATAAAAATTAAATTCGAAATAGTAGACCGCAATATAAATGTGTCACTATTTTAATTATACACTATTTTAAGCTGTGATATTATTATAAAACACAATTTGTTTAATTTTATATGATGAGCAGGTAGACCATACCCTATTATACATCTTTTTAAATAAAAATACATCAAACTTGTTGAAATACAGACAAAAATGGTAGATCATAAATATTTCCAATGTATATATACTTTTATTAAAAATAGATCTCTGTCCTAATAAATATATGAAGACTGTTACTATCTACTTATGTTTTAATATTTTAATATGGCACCATAAAATACATAGTTAATTTGAAGAATATTTTAATGACAATTTACTAAAACAAAATGCCAAAACATTGAATTCCTACGTGTAGATATTGATGTTAAATTTATTACAATATTAAGATTTAGATTTTTTCAAAACTTATTTAATTAACTATATTATATAAACGAGTATAACAATACTTTACAAGTATCTTAACTTAGTTACTGAGCAATAAATGTTATTAATGGCACCCCAAGGAATCATCACAGTTATTATTATTAAGTTTTTGCCATGGCAATGATTAAGTTTAATCAGACCTTTCGATTCAACATCAGTCTCATTTATGATTTCTTACCTACAAAATATATAAACTTGACATATCTCCAAAAACTATAACAACAGTAACAAGTCAAAAAATATATATGTATTGGTGCATCAAAACAGCTTGAAATGTCTTTAAAAAAACTTGATTATGACTCATGACTTAAATATAAAAACAAAAACAAAAAAAAAACTAAATAACTTGTAAAATAAAATATTTTCTGAAAGAGATCATTGAGAAGGAACTACAATATCCGGTTTTATATAGAAATGAAACAAAAATGGCGCCGCCAATAATAACCCCTCACTTGCACACTAACAGTCAGCAATACACAGAATAAAGAAGACCAGAAGGATCACTCTGCAAAACCATTCCAATAAATAAGCGACTCTACGAAGCAATAAAGTGCACTTCAGCTCGTAAAGCACGGAGTACCTAATATTTATATTCACCTACAAGGCGTCTCTCTTTCTTTCGCTTAGCCCCGCATAGCTCTGATCTCTTCTGACGCGGCACGCACGGTACAATAATACCGTCCGGACGGGTACATCGATGTACCTGTAGCTTTAAATCTAAAGTACGGAGTGGGCCTGGTGAGAAATTACTTATGACTATGGGCGCAATTTTAGATTCGTTTATTTATTAACCGGATTATACTTAAGGGTACAAATTTCGATAATACCCATAAAGGACCAGCCTTTCAAAAACAAAGGTTCAAAACAATTAACAATAATAGAGCCTTCTTTTAGCCTTTCTTTTCCAAACGCTTACTTGCGGCAGAGATTTGCCGTGCATATCGAAGCAGTGTTTCTTCAGCTCTGTATATTTTCTAAATTTCGCGTTACAGTACTGGCAGTCAACAATGTGCTTCCTGATGTTATGAACCATCCATTCGTGATCCCATTTGTCCTTGAGAGTCTTGAAAGAATCCACGCAGAACCTACAGTTGTATTTCACGTTGTGGAATCTAGCATGTGTGCTTCGGATATGTTTATTTAGCATCGATCTAAAATAGAATATTTTGTGGCAGACGCGGCATTTCACTGGTTTATTTTTCCTGTGGTTTTCCATATGTTTAGTGATCATCTGTTTTGAATGGAATTTTCTTAGGCACAGATCGCACTGGAAGTACGAGGTGCCGTGGACTTTTTTGTGTTTGCAGAAATTGCTCGAGTCGCTGAATGACTTGTCGCAGAACATACATTTGTAAATGGTAAGTTTGGCGTGTTCGCGGAGATGTTCCTTGTACTTGTCGGTCTCCGTGAACGTGCGCGTTTTACATATCTAAAAAGAAAACGAAATATATTGAAATGTAGAAATTAGTATTATTTTTTATTTGTTTACTATATATTTCTAACTCACGCGGCGCTAATCTCGGTAGTGGTTACATATTTGAGCCGTTTGGTGTAGACGTTGGGTCCGTGGGGACCGAGAGCTCATCGTATTTTGCAAAACTTATCAGAGCGCTTGGTCGATGCGACGCGTGATCAAAATGCTGGTACTTATTTTGGCTCATCGAATAAGCATTGCAATCCAACGGCAATGCTGCCACCATGCTGGGCACGCAACCAACTAAGTAGTGGGCTGGAGCATTTGGACAACCTGTAGGCCTGCAATGGCCTTTAGGTCAGCTGTAGTGTTGAATATAGTTTGAATTATTTTGTTAATAAAAACATACCAGCCGAAAAAAATATTGTTTACTCATTCTTCTTCTCTTTTTGAATACAATAATTTGATGGACTAAGTAATAAGTTCCTATACTCATTCAAACTTTTAGAACTCCATTTCACATTGATGGCCCTAAATCAACATTAGGTACTAGGTCTATTCAAAAAGTGTAAGTATTAAAAAATAATAGTTTTTTTAATCTCATATCATATAATCATGGTGGAAGAGCATTTTGCCAACGTTCGCCTGGTTAGCTACCACACCCAAATAGAAAATCAGTCGCCAAGCACCCAACAGTTTTTAAAAAGTATTGGTGTACAATTTTTTTTTGTTCCGTTTGGGGATCGAGTTCACGTTCTCCGATTTCGCGCCGGATGCCAAATCCATTTGGCCACCGGAACCTTACTTACTCTTACGAGTCGAAAATTTATGTTCCAATTGTATTACTTTAACAGTCATAGGGGATGGTGCACAGTTATCAACCAGACTACTAGACTTCATCTGATGGTAAGAAGTGCTTTTTTAAACACTTAACTTTCGCAAACCTTTTTTTTATATTTCTAAATATTATTACAAGCACTATCGCGTGCTTAGCGAAAATCAAATTTACAAATTATTGGAGTACAAAATGTTGTGCTCCGGACGGGAATCGAACCCACGTCCGATTTCGGGCCGGGTCCCTAATCCATTCGGCCACCAGGACTTTACTCTACGAGTCGAAAATTTGTGCTCCAATTGTATTACTTTAACCGTCATAGGGGTGACTAACAGTATGTTCCGGCAGCAGTCCTTGAAAGCCAGTAAGTAATTCATACTATTACAGGTTCATGAGACTTAAAATCTATACATCTCAGGGTTATGGACGCAGAATAGTTCGTCTCTTACGACGAAATTCTTCACACGGAGTAATTTCTTTACAAAGTTTTTGCACGGTGGTAGGGCATTTTTGTGAATACTCGCCTGGCTAGCTACCACCCTCAAGTAGAAAATCTATCGCCCAGCACCTAACGGTGTGTTCCGGCAGCTCTCCTTGAGAGCCAGTAATTCTAGGTTAGCCTGAACAACATCTTCGACCATCATCATCGCTTACCATCAGGTGAGATAGTGGTCAAAGGGTGGACTATCAGATATAAAAAAAACACAAAGATCCCAGCAAAGGATAGTTACCTCGCAGACAATGTTAAGTATTCCACTGTTGGAGGCAGGTGACTTGGCCAGCGTCGACCTGATGATGTGCTCGATGAGGTGCCGCTTCAGGTCGCTGACGCGCTCGAACGATTTGCGGCACACTTCGCATGTCTGTCAATAGACAACAAGGGGGAGATTCAGATCAATGAGAAGCTTGGATCGGGAAAAAACATGAATTAAATAAAATTCAATCTCGATTTGCGCTGCACGTGGCGTCTACGAGTATGATCTTTGTTTTGCCGAAATGCGCGAAAATTAGAGAAAATAATACTTTTCACATGGACGCGGTTTACCGATTTTAAAAGTTTCAACAGTTTTTTGTTAACGGTATAATTGGCCACATTTTAGCGAAAGTTTTGCCTCGTTTGCCTTGCTAATGTCAGCTCCTCATTGCTACCTGTGGGTGTCGTAAGAGGCAACTAAGGGTATATTAATGGACCGAAAGGTGGGCAGCAGCGCCTTCTGAGGTACTATCTCACACTGCGATCCCCAAAACAGTAGCCTGCCAAGCGTGGGGATTAAAACAATGCCCCCCTATAATGGGGGAGGCTGTGTTCAGCAGTAGACAAACCGGCTGATACAGCAGTTATATTTGAATGTTACCGTTAATTAGGAGTAAATTTTTTACAGCTGCCGGAACACACCGTTAGGTTCTTGGCGACAGATTTTCTACTTGTGGGTGGTAGCTTGCCACGCGGGCATTCGCAAAATGCCCTTCCACCATGCTGTAACGACTGCCATCTTAAGACAACAACTTAACGTGCCCTCCGAAGCACGCAGAAGCGCTCAGTAGTAATCTACTGAGCGCTTGTTGTCTTAAGATGATGATTGTCTTAAGATGTGTGACCGCGAGTGATATTAATCACTCGCGGTCACACATCTAAGTCATGACTGCAGCGGACGTTGCTTAACTTAGCTGATCGGTTAAGACCAACTAAGCAAACTACGCTTTCTCATGGGGTGCCGGGCTAGAATGTTACCTCCCTATCTCTACACGTAGGTGTCGTAAGATGCGACTATGGGTAACACACCAGAAGGTGGGCAGCAGCACTTTCTGAGGTACTGATATCACACACTGCGATCCCCAAGCCGCCTGCCAAGCGTGGGGTTATGGCAAACCCCCCATATTGGAGGAGGCTGTGTTCAGCAGTGGACTATCCGGCTGATACAGTACAGTATAGTATAGGTACTATATATATATATATAGCATGTCTTAACGCTTTCCATGCAAAAAAGAAGTTTCGTCATATAATCAATGCCAGTGTCCTAGATCGATTAATTATTGCACACTCTACTTAAGATATTTACATCAAAGCTTCTGGTTTTCCAGAGTTCCATAAAATTACTTGTTTTCAATTTTATACGGAAACACAACCTTTTGTTTGGGAATTAACTAATATACCTTAACTGTTATTATTTCAACATTTAAACATAAGATAAAAAATAAACGGAAAACAGGCAATTAAAATAATAAGATCGAGGACATTCATGCAAAATTTCACACAGCTCACACATTCGATAGGTAAGTGAGTATTCAAAATATGACAAAACAACGTTTTGTTTGGACTTACACTACTCTACAAAAACACTGTCCTAATAATAGTACAGATGAAGACCCACTGACACAAAAGAGAGCCAATAGAACTAAAAAAATAAGAGTAACAGAAATACATAAGAGAAAAAATAATAATAGACAAACAGAAAAACAACAAACAAATGTACAAAAATCAACAGGCAAATGTACAAATAACATTATAGAGAAAAATTTGATAACGCTGAGCATAGTATACGGGTAGTAAATCGTAACGGAAAATTATAAGGATAGCAACAGCAAAAGTAAATAAACATTTCAGGGCACAATAGTTTAGTGTCTCATACGTAAAATCAAGACAGGTCATCATGTCAGTTCAAATGCTGATCGCAACAAAAGATATTTTTTGTATATATTAATTAGATAATCGCTGAGCATATGTGAAGTTAAATGGACATATAGACAGAAATATTCTATATTATTAATATTCAATATATCTAATATTCTGAGTGTGTTTTTTCTGTGTATACGAAATAAACAATGAAAAGCAGTCCGAGAAATTATTGAAGCAATCATGGCTCAGTGGCCTTGACTATGGACTGCCGTGCCGCAGGTCCATGGTTCGAATCCCGCCCCGGACTTGAGCTTCACCGCATGGTGGAAGGGCATTTTGCGAATGCCCGCCTGGCTAGCGACCACCCTCAAGTAGAAAATCTGTTACCTAACGATGTGTCCCGGCAGCAGTCCTTGAGAGCCAGTGAAATTACAGGCACATGAGACTTAACAACTATGTCTCAAGGTGACGGGCGCAGTGCAAATCGTGACTTGTGACGAAATGCATCTGTTATAAGCAGAGGTTAGTCCACTTAACATCAAGTGGGCCACGTGCTTGATCCGTCACAATAACATAAAAAAGTCATAGAAAGAAAAATATATAAGGACGTAGATCTTTATAGACATTAGAAATGTATGGAAAATGACTTAAAGTGTAAATCAAAATTGATAAAGGTATAAAGCGAAGCAAACATACAGACAAAAATATTTAGAGTGATATTGTTACTGTAAATACGAAATAAATAATAAGAAGACGACATAGAAACAAAACGATATAAGAACGTAGATCCTTATAGACATAGAAGTGAATGGAAAATTACATATAAAATAGAGATAAGATACAAACAGAGCAGACATAAAATGATACATAGACATAGAAACAACAAGATAAAAAGAGGTAATGGATCTTTATGGACATAAAAAAAAACAAACAAACTAAAATAAAAAAGAAACTGATAAAGATATAAACAGAGGAGACATACCCACAGACATTTTCTGTAGATTCTCTAAATTTATAATAATCAATGAGAAGCAGCCGTAGAAACAGAAAGATATAAAGAGGCAGATCTTTATTGAAGAAATATTGAGAAATGGACATAATCAGGAAAAGAGAAACTGACATAAAGAGAGCAGACACACAGACAAAAATATTCAGAGTTAGATACTGTTTCCAATACAAAATAAATAAGCAGAAACAGAACAATATAAAGGGGTAGATCTTCAAGAAAAGTGACAGGCATCACATCTGACATATCAACATACATTATTATTGTATCAAGAACATTTAACAAACTACCCTCCGGTCACAGCTTCCCCGCATTGGATTTGGTTATATTGCGCTCCCACGGGAACTAAGCAGTAATGGCAGATATTGCACGGTAATAGGGCATTTCGCAAAAGCTCGCATGGCTGTATATCTACCACTTTCAAGTAGAAAATCTTTCACCAAGCAGTTAAAGGATGTGTTCTGGCAGCTGTGCCCTTAAGAGACAATTCCCATACCAGGTTAAGCCTGTGTACCACCTTCAACCACATCATAACCAACAGGAGATATTGTGATCAAAGGCTAGCTCATCAGCAGTAAAAAAAAATGTGGCTGCTGTGAAGCTGCAGGTCTACTAGCTATCTAAATGGCTCGCAATTCTACTATGTCACAGATCCTAGAATATTATGACTGATACTAATTCTAGCAATGTCTAGGAATCAAGAGGTACGCTGCCTGCAGCAGCGTTTTGAAGCGCTCGTAGCATAGTTTGCTTAGCCGTTCTTTTCCGATCAGATAAATTAAGTAACGTCCGCCGCGTTCATGACTTGGATTAGTGACCGCTAGTAGCGTTACAATTGAGCGCTTTTGTGCTTCGGAGGGTACGTTAAGCCGTCGGTCCCGGTTGTTGTCTTAGGATAATGGCAATCGATATAACATCGTGGTAGGGCATTTTACGAATGCCCGCCCGTGTGAGTGTGTGTGTGTTCTGAGTTGCATTTCACAGGGTTCTTTGTAAAATTTGGTCATATTGCGTATTCACCTCAACTAGGTTAGCCCACTGAGCCCACACAGGGGGATCCACTCCAAGTACTTACATTTCTCAATGCGCACTAGCTCTGTTCTGGATAGAAGAACAAAATTGTTGTACAAAAGTAAATATTACCATTTCAATAGAGTAGAAACAAAAGTCACTGCAAAAATAGCATATATGTATTGATTGCAAATTGTTGTGTAAAATATGTCCCTTGTGTAAAAAAGTATTTAATATTATTTACTAGGCAATTCGCTATAACAACACACATTCTGTAATCATTTCAATCGTCTACTTATGATGGTTCAATAGACTGAAGCATTTAAAGTTTAGATGAACGACTGCAGAGACTCAATAATAGTTTAGTTTTTTTATCCATTACCCAAAAATACATTTTAACTTCAAAATGGAACCAACTTCAACACTCAAAAATGTGAAATAAATTGTTGAAGTCGGTACCGTGATAGTTCAAAGTAACTATTATCACAATATCGTACGCATTGTACGGACTTCAACAAGTTATTTCACACTTTTGAGTGTTGAAGTCGGTTACATTTTGAAACAAAAATTTTTTTCATCATTTTTGTGACCCTTGCTACTTAGGAGATGAATTGTCATTCACAGTCAATGGCTATATCATCAATATAGGAAAACACTTTTCAGTTACTGAGGTCTAACTCAAAAACGGTGTGACCGATTTTAATGAAATTTAAATGAGACCACAGGGAAATCACCGGCTTTCAAATAAAAAAAGAATCATCAAAATTAGTTCACCCAGTCAAAAGTTCTGAGGTAACAAACATAACTCTTAAAAGAGCAAACAACAAAACCAAACTCACCTTTTTGTACTTTTTTCCAGCTTTCATAGCATTCTTAGAATTCAGCAGAAATATTTTATTTGACATCACTTTGGCAATCACAGTTTCAGCGTTCTTGATCCTAACTCCTTCCTCGTCACTCACAGATTCTTCACTCACTGATGTGCTACTCTTAATCTTCCAATCAACCTCCTCGACCTCCAGGTTTTCCGAGTCATTTTCTTTTTCACAAATACTGTTATGACAATAGCTGGCACCAAAATTGGTTATGCTATCCTCTTGAAGGATTTGGCTTTTGTCATGCTCATCCATCTGTATTGGCTTATCGCTCATCAAGGAGTTTCTGTCAACTATAACCTTTATTATGTCATGTACTTTCTTTTTGTGGTTCTTTAATTCAATAATTGAGGTATAAGAATTATTGCAATAATTGCAACTAAATTTTCGATTGTGGATCTTAAGATGAGTTCTTAAGGAACATTTGGAAGCATACACTTTTAGGCACTTAGGACATTCTAAGTCTGGGTCTCCATGACCAAGCCAGTGATTTTCAAACTTTTCTATGGTTTTAAGAGTTTTTCCACATCGAGAACAGGTTAAGATCTGTTCTTGCACTGGCTGTTCAATAATGTGTTCATACTTACTGGTAGTATTTTCAAAATTTGTGTGGCTTCCAACCATGTGCCCATGGAAGTCTGATATCTGGTCAAAGAGTTGTTTGCAGATGTCACATTGGTATTTTTTCTTTTTGGGTGTCGGAGACATCGAGTTCTCTAAAAATAAAATAAAATATTCATAAATTGCTGATGATAATTATAATTGTGATTGTGATATAATATCATCGTCTCCCTTCTCTTATCCCTCACAAGCGTGGCCGGCACTATATTAGGACATATTAAAAAGAATGTTTCCACAAAACCAAGGTTTAGAACTATTTTCAAGAAAAGAATAATAATTATCATTTAGAATCAGTTGCTAAACTGAAAAACTAAAAAAAAATTTAGGACATACTAGAATTGTTAAAAGACTTTGCGTTGGTGTTATGGCTGGCCACCTTCCTGACGCCAACCCTCCTTGCAAATGCTCTCATTGGTAGTCTACCCATTACTTTTGACGTAGTCAAGGTGTTTGGACGGACCCCCATGTGCACCCAGTGTGCAGCATAACCCCACTCACATCGACGGAGTGGTGTGAATTGTGATGCTGCAATTTGCCGCAATCTTTCCCTCAGACTTCTCTTACGCCATGCAACAGTAGGATACAAAACAGTCCATATATTCTATACACTACTGAAAGGAGTTTTGCAATTCCCAATAAGTGATCCTACTCCTGATTTATGGCAATCAACTACAACAGCAAGAAGTTTATTTACATTATGCTTCATAGTTAGTGTTGCTTATTTATTGGAGTGGCGTTGCGGAGTGATCCTTCTGGCCCTTTTTATTCTAAACGCAACAACGTCACCGCATAAGATTTTACAAATTACTATTGGTTCCTGTTTTCCCATATCACTTCCAACTAATTATATACCAGAACCTCCTAAAATAAACGTTGACCGGTACATGACATGGATAATACGCAACACACGTTTATATAGATAATGAAGAAATGCTTTGTGAACCTTTTCAAGTTGTTTTGTATGTGTAACTTCGTCCAGGTTCCACACACACATCTTTTTTTATACCTGATAGTTTAGCATTTGACCACCTATTGATAAGTGATGATGTGGTCAGAGATGTTGTTCAGGCTAACCTTGAATTACTGGCTCTCAAGGTCAGCTGCCAGGTCACAACATTAGGTGCTTGGCTACAGATTTTCTACTCCCGGGATTGATGGTGGTAGCTACCACCAGTGAAGAAGTTCAAGCGATATTCAAACCATTAACTACCTGTCAATCTAAAGCTATTGCCACCAGGCCATCAGATCTTCATTCAGCCAGCTTTTCTTTTTGACACCTTTAACAATCTTCTATATTGCTTGTATCCGGAGTAAACTATAGAATTACATCACCCTCAAGTAGAAAATCTTTCGCCGAGCACCTACCAATGTGTTCCAGTAGCAGCCCTTCAGAGCCAGTAATTCTAGGTCTAGTCCGCTTGCCATCCACAACAACATCATCACTTACCAATAGGCGAGGTGGTGGCCATGGACTAGCCTAACAACTGTAAAAAACAATAGTTTTGATTCTGAAGCTGGGAACTGTAACCCCTTGGCATCCGCATGGACGATATTGTCCATTTATGAATGAAATTCTATTGTTCTCATTATCTATGATGCGCATGGATTAAGCAACATCAGCTGCAGTCATGACTTGGATGGGTGGCCACTAGTCGCATTACTACTGAGCGTGCACATGTTTTGGCAGGCATATTAAGTTGTCAGTCCCGGATATTGTCTTAGGATAACAATCGTTATAGCATGGTGGTAGGGCATTTTGCAAATACCCCCTTGGCTAAGGAAAATTTGTCCGCTAAGCACCTAAAGATGTGTTCCAGGCAGCAGTCCTTGAGAGCCTGTAATTCTACATTTGCATGAAAAACATCTTCAACTACATCATCACTTACCATCAGGTGAGATGGTGGTCTAATGATCCTATCTGATATAAATAAATAAATACCAACACAGTATGGGGATTGCCTTGATTCAGGACAAGGTTGTTGTTGTAGGTGAGACCTAGGCACAGGGATGTGGATAATTATGGTGCCAGGGCTATATGTTGGTGTTTATCTAATGACTAATTTATAGAAGAAGAAACAATGTTGAGCAATACTTGCCAATAATAACTTCATGATCCACTTCTAGTCCTGCACACTTCACCATGGGATCACTGAAAGACATGTTCTGAATTGTCTGTCCCGACTGAGAGTCATCTCCTAGGAACAATATAGTCTTTCTCTGTTTTGAGCCCGATTGAAAATTTGATGACATCAACTGCTTCAAAGCATTCTTCTCACTAATGTCATGAAACATGTTTTCATCTTGAGGTCTCTCCTGCTCATTTATTATTTGTTCATTTCGGTGAGAGGGAAATACTTGACAAACATACTCATTTTCTTTATAAGAATTTGTGTTGTAATTCTGTTCTGGCATTTGATCAAAGTTTTTTTCCTCATACTCAATGTATGGAGTTTGTTGAGCTTCTTCACTAGTAAAAACTGTGTTGGGTTCTGTATAATTGTAAATGTTTTGGGTGATGTATGTATTATGCTGTTTAACAGTAACCACTCCACCTGATTCATAGACCAAACATCTCTTTTGTGTTGGTGAATCGCAGCGGTTGTAAACATATGGACTCCTACATGGATCTATCCACACTTCAGACTGCTTGTATGAAGGGAAAGTAGATTGATTGGCTTCCGAGAAAATGATTGGCATTCGTTCTATGTCAATGTTATCTAGGGATGTTTCTGATGATGACTCCTCACTGTCAATGATATCATCAAAAGGTCCAACAATCTTGACATTGCTTATTCCCGAATAAATGCCAGCAAGGTTACCTTCCGTGTCAGGAGTTGTGATGTTTACTTGAATAAAAACGTTATTTGAGATATCTGAGTCGGTTTCCAGTGTTGTACAGTGCTTCGGGATAACGATAACGGGTCTTTTAAGTTTCACCACGTCGATGACCAGTTTATTAGAGTCCATTTCGAAAGTTTATCTAGAATTTCAACGAAAACATTATAACCTTTCGGTATCATGTCGGCAAAGTTGGTGTTGTTTAAATACCTACATTAAATTCAGGGATGATAATTATTATTGAAAAGCAACTTACCACGTGCTTTGAAGGTGGCGGCACAAAAAGAGTAACAGGAAGGTGTAATCCAAATAAAACTTCGAATAATTTCAAAACTACCCTCGTAAAACATTATTTTCCATCTGACATATTTTTGAACTACCTCTGAGACTGATGCAAACATCAGTAATATGTGTAAAATAATGATAAGCTCCAATTTGATTCGCGTGCAAACATTATTATGTACTATATTAAATAGGTATTCCATATTTCATAATTTCATGGTTGCATTGAATTCGTAGTTTTTGAATTTTGGGTTTTGCTTACTTTTTTTTTAACTCCTATCTCGGTATTTGGACTCGCACGTCTTGTGCATTTGCCAGTGTCATGTTTTTTATGCAGCTTATAAAATTTAGTTTTTTCTATTTAGAGGTGCGTTCAGAATCCAGAACTAATGCGCACTTGGTCAAAGACGTTGTCGCTTCAGTGTGCAACTGGACGGCGATTCTCGTGCAGTGATATGAATATCATAGTAGATAAATATCGAGAAAACATGGCGAATATCGAGTCGTGTAGTTTTGTGTTATTCTCGCAATATCACTATCGATAAATATCAAGCCCTAGCGATCGACACGCAACATTGCGATATCGGGATTATCATTATACTTTCTATACACATGAACACAAGTTCATCTGTGGACATATTTTTATATCTACCACTCGCGAGAATAGCATTTTTGTTAAAAGTCGATATTTTTGGGATATTAATAGTCTATAGGTGACACGGGATAAATATCGAGAATCGATACATTTATCCCAATTTTGAGAATTGCCCCCCTGAACTTTTCACACTAAGGGCGTATTCCGCTGGACGCTAATTTTATTATTTTCGATAATTTTGACCACATTTTGCGTCCATGGTTCCACAATTAATATGAACCAAAATGTGGTCAAAATTAACGAAATTGGCGTCAAGTGGAGTACTGCCTAACATCGTCGATCGTGTCCTTCGACGTTCACAACCATAAGGTTTGCACTTTGTTTAGTGGCTGTGTTTAGTAGAGCTGTTAAGAGTGGGAAGTGTCCAATACTGCTTAGCTGTAGTTTTTAGTAAATCAGTAGTATCGTTCTGATCTCCGACGTTGGACAAGATATTAATTTAAAATGGATTAACAATCTCGTTCCATATCCTTTGCAATCCTGTCCCCCAACTTAGAAATAATTAGCTATAAAATATTTAAAATTTAAGAAATTAAAAACAATGGAAACAGATAAATCAATACAATAACTGGCATTCTTTAAGCTGGTATTCTTTAAATCATAAAAAATTCTAAGCTGTTTACCTGCTCAAATAACCATTCATAAACTCCTATGTAATTTGTAGGTAATACAATTTTAAGATAACTTAAGCACAATTATTGGTCACTGAAATAGATAAAATATTATTATACCCACGTTAGGAATAACGGATTTAATATAATATCGTCCAGGTTTTTATAAATAGGTACTTTCTTTTCTTTACCGTAGTAGTCGGCATAATATAAAAGTAGTTCATACTTATGTAATCGAAAGTCTCATAGGTAGGCATTGGCGCCTTGAAATCGAACGCATGAACACCAATTCTTCGTTCTGCCGAGTTACTACGACACAGACGTACTAGCAAGCATAAAATCTATGTATAATTATGCACTTTTGCCACAACTTTGGCCATAGAACTGTCAAATCCCATAATTTTTCTCGTAATCGTGGCGGTTTAACGGATATTTAGGTTAAGTTTGGTGCATGTAAAACTTAGTAAATTAAGGGTAGATTTATATTAGACCGGGCCGTGCCCGTGGCGTGCCGTGTACGTGGCCCGGACGGGGCACGGATTTGAAACGTTACATACATTTTGTATGAAGCAATTTATATTAGACCGTGCCTGATCCGTGTCCCGTCCGGGCCCGCCTACTAACGTACGGACGGGCTCCGCCCCGGGCCCGCCCCGTCCACGGCCCGGCCCGGACACGGCCCGGTCTAATATAAATCATCCCTAAATGTTAGAAATTACTTACTATCAAGTAAAACCTATTGCGAAAACACTCTTAAATAACATTCACAAATTGTATAAGGCCCTTAAACCAGTTTTCATTCTGAAATAAGGAAAACGTGTGAACCTACGCAAGTGAATTGACAAAAACTGACACATCAAAACAGGCATAGTTCTCGCAGCGCTACGCATGTGGCAAGCTGCTGTCGTTCACTGCGTAGCATCTTTTAGCTGTGTGCCACCAAGCTAAAAGAAGACGACCTTTAACATTTTTTTTCGTTATTTTTTGTTAGTAAAGATACTTAAGTTATATTTTTTTCAAATCTACGAAATATTTACTATAGTTAAATTATTAAGAAACTTCATGTAAATTTTCTTTTTTATCAGAAATGAATTCTACGTTACCGTTTTATACGAAAACGATACCACATTCGACCTATTAACTAAACATTGACAGTTATAACTTTTAGAATTAAGCCGGGTGGAGTGTCACTTCAAATCCCCCCCTCCGCCGCTAGAGGGGGGTACCGGAGGGCTACCGAGTTTAATTGGCTTATTTAGACTCAAGGATCGACGGTGCCAAATTTCATACTTGAGGAAAAAATTGTAAGGTTAAAGCATTTTATGCATCTCACGGACTATACGATAGGATCTCGTCGTCAAGCCCCTAACGCTCTTCAAATGAAATTATCGCAAATCTGATTTCGAGGCTCTATGAATGCTCCAACTGCGCACGCTCAGCTCAGTACTCTGCTGTTCGTTAACGTTTTCATGAACTGCTGCCAGTTAAATCATTAAAAGCTAAATAATCTAATGCTATTCATTACAATAGGTCTGAAAAGACGTTGAGAAAAATACTTAGTTACGCACCCTATCACAACAAATATGTTGAAAGACCAATCCAAAATGGTTTAGAAAGACCAGGTTAGAAAGACGCGAAATTCCAGTTGATCCAAAATTGACAGAACCCCAGATATACAATATTATTTATAAGCAGAAGAAGAGATATACAGAATTTTCCATGGACAAGGTACTTTCTGAAATCCAGATCTTAATCCAATTGAAAATATATTTTGGATGTAACTGAAACGCTAAGTAGCCGCTGGAAACGGGGATGTGAATTTTACTTTACTTCAATAAAAAATATTGACTGACAATGTAAACATGATGGGGTTTGAAGAGTGGAAAACAGTTTATGATCATGCAATCAAATGGGAGAATGAATATCGAAGAATTCAACACAGTGTCGACGTTTACATTGATAGGCTAGTGATAAATACGGCTTATAATGACAGAGATATTGATTTCAATAGCACAGATAGTTGAATAGAATTGAGAATTTTTATGATTAGAACAAAATAAAAGTAAAAATTTGTTTCTTTTTCTATATTTTATTCCTACCCAACCTAACATAAATAATGATGTATTGAATTTATATTGCAGTGCTTCTAATTTCTTAATGTCTGTCGGCTAATTTCATGTTTCTTCAGTCGTCGGATATATATTAATTTTAGTTGCATACTTACCTAATTGTCCAACATGAACCTTCTCTATTTTGGAAGCCGGTTGCAGAAGTGTTTTATTTTGCTTATATTTTTAATAATTTTGTTTCTATACTATACATAATGTTAGTTTTACAGCTCTATACAGTTCACACGGGAATCAAAACAAATGACAATATAGTACTTAGTTCTGAATTCAAATTATAATTATATATTGCTGACTTAGAAATAGTTGTTTGAAACAACTATTTACGTGTTGTCAGCAGTATATTTCTCAATACATATAAACGGTGGCTTCCAAAATAAAGTGCTCAGAATTATTGTGACAACTCCAGGAGTCACCGGACTAAGTACCTACTTGTACCTATACCTTTCCGGTGAACCTCTGGTGAAATTAATAGCAAAGGTGAGTTGCGGAAACTTGTAAAAAAAAAATATTTCAAAAATAAAATAAATGTCCTTAACTTGTTTTTTTAAAACAACTGGATAGGTCCACACAACAGTTTTTATTTGGAAATACGATAATTGTTAATGTGCAATATTTACCTCCTGTACCTGTACGATACTGTATAGTACCTGCGAATATAAGTATATTAATTAGTATTATTTTAAATATTCTTGCACAAATCGAAAGGTTAGATCTTCTTAGCTCCACATTGCCGTTATTTAAAAACGACTACCTAATAGCTACCTATTGCATACTGACTATAAGCTGTGCTACAAGCGTCTAGCTGCGTAAATAAACGCCTGTCCAAAAGGCAAGCGCCGGGCACACTAAAGGTGCGTTCGTTTTGGCTCGATTGCGTTTGTAGCAGTTTCAAAAGTGGCATTTGTGTATTAGCGTTCGGATAGAAGCTTTTGCTATTTTTGACCACCAATTACTGCATGCTATCCGAACGGCTTAAAACGTACTTTGACAACCGACAATGTTTTAACAATTTTGCACAGCACGAAACATGGAATCAATCTGTAAAATTAACAAAAATGTAGGTACCTATATTATTATTATTTCATTGTTAATGGCTTCTGATAGTTACATATTAAAACTTATTAAATGAAACTCTTCAATCGCGCCAAATACAACTGTCAAACCAGCAGTTGTCAAAAAACGATCACAACGATCCCACGGTAAGACATGGGTCAAAAATATCACTTTTCTCTGTCATTTGTAGCGTTTTCAAAGCTATCCGAACGGTGAGCGAAAACGATATTTTTGCTCACGAAGTCCCAAAACGAACGGCCCGTGTGATCATTTTTAGCGTTTGTGAGTGTTATTTTTGGCACGGGTAGGCTATCCGAACGCCCTATAAGTGTCACTGAGAGTGAAGGTGGAACGAACGCAATGTGGCTTCTCAAAAAAAATAGAATGCGTTTATATATATTAACGCGCTATAAACAAATTCGCTAAACAGAAAACTAATCAGTTGCTGTCCAAACTTGTTTAGTACTAAACTAAGCACTAAACAACTGCATTAAACACTCACACTAAACGATAATCAATGTGCAATCAGACTAGTGCGATCGACGTGAAATTAAGCGGGTACGCGCACGAGCGCGTAGCTTGACCCACCTTTATGCACCGAGCCGCTAGCCAGGCTGCCTGCCAGGCTGCGTGACGAGGGTCTGAACGTCTATCGTAAGGCCTGCTTGCCCATTGTATATTGTTTAGTACTTAGAGCTGTTTAGAGTAGCATTCAACACAGTTTAGCTGGTTTTGTTGCGTTGTGTTCAGTAATTAGGGTCCTTTTCGCCTCCGACATTAGACTAGCTAACAATATTAAATTGATATAAACAATCATGATATAGTAATATACTGCGCCTTAGATCATGTAAACAATCATATTCGCAATTTTGAAAGAAATATAACACAGTGGTAGGTATCGAAAATTATACGTTAATGAACGGAAATATTAGGTAACTACTTTATCAGCCGGATTGTCCACTGCTGAACACAGTATTCCCCGTTAAGGGGGGATTTGCCATAATCCCTACGCTTGGCAGGCGTCACGTCTTGGGGATCGCAGTTTAAGATATCAGTTCCTCAGAAAGCGCTGCCTGCTGCCGACCTTCAGGAATAATACCTTTAGTCGCCTCTTACGACACCCACAGGTAGAAATAGGGAGGGGGGGGGGGCATTCTAGCCCTACGGCACTATAGGTAGAAATATTAGGTAGTCGGTGGTTATACGTAAATTCTGGCATAAGTCAACCATGACTGTTAACAGATTGATCGTGTAACATAAGGACTGATGGATTGATGAATCAGACTGATGGATTTTTAATTATTTGAGTATTTTTTTGTCACTCCATACTATGATACTAATCCATACCTTATGATTCCTGAATGAACGTGTATTCGTTATTCGTTCATATCATTCTAGCGTCAGTCACTGTTGAGACAGCGACCGAACACGCTCATAGGTAGGTATGGCTATAATATATTGTATGTTATAACAAATACTTGACATTTCTTGATGCGAGAATTATAGGCAGCACTCTTTTGTATTTCGCAGATAACGGTAGTTATTGCTTTTCAAACATCATAAAACTTCTATATATTTTGCTAGTTCAAAAATGCCAAAAATCGATATTTGAGGTTATAAAACAACCGAGTCGTTCCAAACCTTCGAGTAAGTTAAAGCAACCGACAGCTACACTCTGAGGCTTGGAACGCGGTAACACAACGCGCGCAGTGGTGGGGGGAACCCGCCATTTTGAGATGTATTCACAAATCACAATAACGGCCGTGTCCATAACTCAGCCAAACCCCAATTTTTTCCACCGCTGCTGGCTGTACAGCAACACATGCTGTTTTAGGAATCCGTAACCAAAGGGCAAAACGGAGCTCAAGTCTGTAGTCTATCCATCCATCCGTTTGTATGTTACGAGCTCATAACGGACGGACTGACAGCCAGCATTAGATATGCATATCTCGGTAGTGGTATATTTGAGCCGTTTGGTGTAAACATTAGGTCCATGGGGACCGGGAGCTCATCTTATTTTCCAAAACTTATCAGAGCCTGTGTCAGAGCGCTTGTTCATAGTAGAAAGAGTGGGCTCACTCCTTCTACTATGGCTTGGTTGATGCGACACGTGATCAAAATGCTGGCACTTATTTGGCTCAACGAACATGCATTGCAATCCAATATGACAATGCTGCTAGCATGCTGGGCACGCTGCCAACTGGTATCTAGTAGGCTGGAGCATTTGGACTACATGTAGGCCTGCAATGGCGTTAAGATTACCTAAATGCTTTCATTGTAGTAGGTGTTGTGTTGTACCTATTTAAATTGTAGTGTGTTGAAAATAAAGAAACCTATATAAAAGGGATATAAGAAAGTAGATACATGTGATAATAAATTAAAATATATATATATATATTATATATATATATAGGAACATAACTACACACAAAGCGTAAATTAATTCGTTATCCCACTTGACAAATTCAATCGAGTTAGCTCATACATATTATTTAATAATATCTACGAGCTAACTCGATGAGTGATAGCTACCTACTCGATTTAAATAAAAAACATTCATACTTATAGATCAATAATTCTAAAAGTATCCAAGTTTCTACCACCATCCATTACAAGTGTCATAAACTACGAACAGCTGAGATTGTGGTCAAAGAATAACCTGAGAATAACATATTTTTTAACACTAAGATATCAGACAAAAAGATTAAACATTTTATATACACATTATATTTTTATATAACAATTCCATACTTAATATAAGCTACACCGTAGAAGAAAATATATTGTACTCAACACATATTTTTAACACCAGAGAACACTTTCTACTTAGATATAAACAAATTGACACGCGCCGCGCTTTTTGTTTCTTCGTAGTCTACAAAAACAAGTACAAATACTTGTCTGGCCACCGCCACAGCTTTAGGTACTTAAGGGTCCGTAATTCTAGGTTAGCCTTAACATCATCTTTCATCGCATCATCACTTACCATCACGTGTGAAAGTGGTCAAAGGTAGCTTATCAGTAATCATAAATATAAGTACATCTATATAAGTATATATAGTTTCTGTCTACCTACCTCTATAACCTTTGTCAGTCATTACATTAGGTATAATATATATCAAATGTCTCTATTTTCTAATGACAATGTATACTATGTGATATTAACGGTGGCAAAATAACCCTTTTAGCACACTATTGATGAATTTCTTGAATGCTGACACCCTGACGAAGACATCGGGGCCCCCGACAGCGCAGGGGTAGCCCCACGACACGATCCCGATCTGCTTCCCGCTGCACTTGGACACCATCGCGCTGCCGGAGTCGCCCTATTAAATAAATATTTAATATTTATAATTAAGGAGACAGTTTCAATAGTAATAACATACCATCAACGGCATGTTTAACTGAGTCCAACCCACGGGTGAGACACAGTCCTTAGTTTGATATTATCTATTTCCTAAACAAAATTCTCAATTGACAGGAGCTTGGAACTGTTCCGATCTCACGTCTTCTGATTCTCTGTATAAGTCGATTTGATCAAAAATGGAGACTCCTCGGACCAGGTATACATCATATAATATTATATATAAATGCGATATGTGAGTGAGTGAGTCAGGAGACTTGGTGATATCGTTACATATTTAAAATAATAAAAAAAAAACAAATAAAGACCCATAGGTACTTTTGCGATACTTACGTGGCACATCCCATAGCCTGCCCCTTCAGGGTGCAACGCGCAGATCTCCTGGGTGTCGTCGATTGGTATTGACTCTATTCCCCATTGCGCGTTTATCTTCTTGGCTAACTTCTGGCACTGTTTGGGACTCAGGGTCGATACGTACAGCTTGTTCAGTTTGTCAGGAATATTGCCCCATAGCTGAGAAGAACAACACAACGTTCACCAAAGGAATAAAACAACTATAAATAACAATAGCAACATACGTATAAATAACGCTAATCACACCATCACACTATTTAATATGTGAAAGTTTGTGTGTGAAAGAATGAATGAGGCTGTGAATAAAGATGTGAGTGTGTACTAGTATATGTTCCTCCTTCGCATTGAAACGGCTGAACAGTGCCTGGATTATCATCATCCCTTTTCACCATTGTCTAGGCGGTTGAAACCGCAGACTGCAGTTAATTTATTTAAAAAGTTAATATAAAATAAATGAGGTGACTATTTTTTGATAATTATACATATTTGCCAAATATCGAAAATAGAGGGTATGATCACAACGATTTCTTCACGGGATTTGTAAACAAAATAAGTTTTAAACATGTTAATGAAGCGACACGTTTTTCGACATTATCGACTTATCTTCATTACAACAACACAATTACCCTGATGGGAATAATATGCAGCACCTTCCTACTTACTATACGTGTATGCTGCTTTTTCGGAGCACCTAATGTCTTTTCTGACCATCCAATGGGGTCATGGAACCACCGGCTAAATTTTCTAGACTTAACGGTTACAGAATCGTTGTTAAGGATAAGGATTATTTGAGGAGTAAGAATAAACATACCTGCAGAGTTCCCCACCCTGTAACGTAGCTCTTTTCTCCCCCATCCACCCAATCGTAGTTGAGCGCAATGATCGCCACCCCTTTACCTAGCGGGATCTCACCCTTAGTGGACAGCACTCCTATATCGTTCTTGATGAGCCAATTATCGTACTCAGGGTGGTTGCGATGACATTCGAATTCTATTTTGATTCCTTTATGCCAAGTATTGGATCCGACTCTTCCGTGAAATGAACTGCAAATAAGAATATGCAATATTAATATAACTATTGAACAATAAAAAAACATTTATGTATTTGCTGAAATTCGATCGCTAACTTTGTTTTGAACCTTGAATTTGAACCACGGATACGGACATGGGAATTGAAAAAAATCAAAATAATTAACCACGGCAGCCTTCATACAGACATCAAATAAAATAGATAATTATTACATTGCGCAGACTTACTTCAATAAAACCCCATCCCACTGAATAAATCCAACAATACAATGAGCTGCAGTCATCACAAGTTTCTTCGAGATAATGGATCCTCCACAAACGAAGGACTTCCAAATAAAATAGATAATTATTACATTGCGCAGACTTACTTCAATAAAACCCCATCCCACTGAATAAATCCAACAATACAATGAGCTGCAGTCATCACAAGTTTCTTCGAGATAATGGATCCTCCACAAACGAAGGACTTCCACGTTACACCCACGATAAGCGAAACCATGTGAGGAGAGTGGCCTTCAGGTGCCTCTGTGCCTCCCACGATCCTGCTGTCGAAGAACTGCGTGTAGTCTGCTGATGGGCTTTCGAGAAGGACTCTGGAACCCTCGATGGAAACTTGGTCTTCACGAATGGTTCCACCTATAATTTTTGTATCGTATTGGCTCTGAAGGACATGATCTTCAGATGTTTCCACATTTTCCTTCATTAAGTTGTCGTATATCTGATTGAAGTCTGCTGATGGGGTTTCGTAAGGGATTCCCGAATCCTCTAAGGAAATAATAGGAGCATGTCCTCTAGGAGGCACTACATCTTTCGCGGTTCTGCCAACGAAAAGTGGCTTGAAACCGGTTGCTGCTCTTAAATCTTCGGAAGGTAGTCCTGGAAGACGAAATAAGGTCATTAGGTAACATTTATGCCTTTAATTCATTACATGGTTAAGTCACAAGCGGCCACATTTATATCGTAGGCACATGAATAAATAACCGTATTAATTATAAAATATATTATTATTACCGTATCAAATATAAAGGTTCTTTATTCATGTGTTGTAGGGCCGTCACCGCAAACATCTTGGGCCCAAGGTGGGACATGCTGATCACACAATGGCCACTATGCTATGTCGCAAGATCTCATCTTTTCGGATTTATTTTACATTAGCTTATAGCCGCGACTTCGCATCCGTGATATAAGGTTATTTTTTCCTTCAGAAACTAGCAGGATAATGAATGTACTTATCCGAGGCCCCCTTAGACCCACGCAATGTAATAAATTTGGTATATGTTTTTGCACCGTTAATGTAAATAACTTTCGTATTTATAATAACTACGTCTGTACTCGTATTATGATACATTACTGTTTTTTAATCCCAGCATTTCATTTTACTGAGTTGCCCTACATAACGGAGGCAATACAGACAGATATAGGTAAATCATTACGATACCTACTTTGTAACAAGAAATAGTATAATATCAAGTTTCCTAAGTGTAAACAAACAGCTGAAAAGGTAGTCGACTTCAAGTGGTTAGATCTAGGTTGCAATTTGGATTGATTGGATAGGTAAATGAGTTTTAACGCCTAATGATAATTCATTAGCAAACAAAAAATTTCCTAGCTATTTCAGATAGCAGATCAGTGATGGCCCAGTGGCAAGCCAAGTGGCAATGGCTTTGTCTAAGTAGGAACCGCCGCGCGGGGGTCCGTGGTTTGAATCCCATCATAGGCTTGAGCTTCCTAGCATTGTGCTTGGGCATTTTGCGCATACTCCCCTGACTATCAAGCCAGAACACCCAACCCAAGTAGTTTTTTTTATCAAAATTATTTTCATACCTGTATAAATAAACCAACTAACACAATAAAAACTAAAGCACTTAGGCAACCTAAAGGCCATTGCAGGACTACAGGCTGTTCAAATGCTCCAACCCACTATCAGTTAGTAGCGTGCCTAGCACGCTGGCAGCATTACCCGTTGGATTGCAATGCTTATTCGTTAAGCCAAATAATTGCCAGCATTTGGTAGAAATTAATTTGTCTCCAAGCACCGGACCATGTGGCAGCTGTCCTTGAGAGCCAGTAATTTTTGGTGAAATTTTGACCATCCTCGGCCACATCATCACTTACCAACAGGAGAGATGGTGGTCAAAGGCTAACCTATCATTTACATATAAAAATAATAATATAAGACTAAAATTAGCTTGAATGACGACCGCAGTTCCTAATGTTCCTATAACGTAGACCTTGTACGTTTTTGAACGTTCTGCAGGTACCATGTTAAGGGTTAGGGCAATAGTTCTGGCTCACAGCTGATCGTAAGGTCGTCTTAGTACCGAAATTGAATAAATTAATTTGACTCTCGATTAGGCAGAGCACTGGCTACAAAAAATATAATTGACATTATTTTACCATCGGACAACTGTCCCAGGACTCCCAGTACACATACCACTGTTAGAAACATAGTTATTGTTACACTGCAGACAAGTTGCTACTGATACATTTCGTGCTTCTAATCACAGTATTTATAAAAAAATATATACTTCTACTTATGACAAAAAGATAAAATTGGTGATAGTTTTAAGACGTTCTAACCCTTTCGACTTTCAGGTATCGTTACGTAGTAGCTATTGTAAAATCTGTGGTTTTGGTTTGTTGTTAATTTAACAAAACGGTCTCTAATTCGGATTATAGGACAATCACTCGGTAAAAGATACGCTAAATACACAATTTCTAGACAAAAAAATGACACATCTATTTCGGATTTATTTTGATTGTAATGATAAAGAAGTTGCATACAAAACAAAAATTGTCAAGCCTCGACAAAGGATAAATGAAAACCGAAGGGTGCCTAAAGTAAAGGCTCTTAGTATCTACGTTTTTCTATATATGTTTTTGTCCTAAGTAAGAGTTGGCGAACCTATGTCCATGTACAGGGGCATAGCTTAAGACTCCAGACTATTACCGAAAATTTATTTTCACCTGACACGGTCGGAAAGGTATTCTGTATCGTCGAAATTGGGTCCAAGTGCTTTTTAGGGTGCCGTACCTCAAAAGCAAAAAATAAACGGTCAAGCGCGTGTCGGGCCACGCGCAATGTAGGTTTCCGTAGTAGTCAGTTATCATAATATAGAACAATTCTGTTGTTCTGTTTATCTATTCCATTTTCTTCCTGCTAAAATTAAAAAATAAAAGTACGAGAGAGTATAAGAGACGACGCCTTTAAAATGGGCTATGATACTGTTTATCTGTTGGTTAACAGTAATACATATTATATCGCTTCCAGTCTTAGTATTTATACGAGTAGGGTAGGGCTGTGTTGATTTACAAGGTACAACAAGGAGGATGATCACGAATGATCATTGACGCTACCTTCAAGCAGATCCAACAAATACCTCCTAAAACAACCCGCTTGTGACATGTCTCTACAATTGAAGCGAGTATTATAGGATTATGTCATAAGACACAGTGGTTATCGATGAACAGCCTTATAAGGCAACGATGAAGTCTAAAAGTACCTTATACCGAAGCTCATCGATCAACTCTGTTCAGTCATATCTATTATGACACAGGTCATACAGAAGCATAACATCTAATTGTTGCGTCCTGGAGTTTAATTGCAATAATTTATATTTGCTTATACAATAAAAAGTTAGTTTAATATTATGAAAAAACTGTAATACATACGGCGTAAGAATACGCTGAAAATCTGTCAAGATCTTGATTGAATTTTAAGTGGTCTTGATAAGTCTTTATGGAATGATATATTTTCAGGTCATTGCCATATTATTGTGTATAAGCGTCTCGAAAAGGTTCGATAAGACGGGCAAAATTAAGATTGGGCGATAGTTTGCTAAGTCTTTCTGTAATCTTTCTTTACGTGTATACTATGCAAGAAATTTTCTGACGTGTGGTTATCTGCAGAAATATAACATGTATTGTTTGCATTATATCCGTTAGTAACAATGGAGGGATCAAATACTGATTGGAAGTAATTAGAGTAAAGGTTACGAATATCTACTGGGTCACTAACTATTTTTCCTTCATAGCTATTGTAATTCGGAAAATCACTTTTTATGGTTTAAGACTTTTATTTCTCTTAAGAATATAGGTACATTCACTTAGCAGAGAAATTACAAGTTTCCTTAATTTATACATTTGTATTGCAAACATAGAAACGGACTTAATAATTAATATTATTCATATATTATACAGTATTAATTATTTATTATTATTTTATTAATTATACGTAAAATATTAAACTGTAGAAAAATAAAAATAAAAAACGTTAAACAGTTGCTAATTATTCAATTACTACGTTTGGTCGATTTACGAAGTTTTGTCTAAATTTCATAGGTATATGTATGGCATAACACATTGTGTAAATATAATTCATTTCTAAGTACATAGGTAAATAAGCGCCAGCAATTATTTTATGTAACTTGACTAATATTTTAACTGACATAAACATTGTCTAGTAGGCTAAATGGTGGATGTGCAAAAAGTGAAGAAAACAAAACGGGTGCTATTACGTGTCGTGATCGTTTATAGCATGATAGCAATAGTTGTATTATGGTTAGTGTTTATTTCTTTACCTTTTCCTTCTGAATATATTGTTTTGTATATCGGTTTGATATTAAATCATTAATGTTTTATTTAATTTATATCTATATGTTAAAGGTTATTACATTATTTAAGAGGGAATATATATATTAAAATTTTAACAAACTAAAAGAGATTTTTCTATATTTATCAACAATAATTGGTACACTGCACTTACAACTTACACTGTGATCTTTTTATGTATAAAATGTTTAACATTTTTTTTAAATAACAATGATGATTTTATATCTTTAATATCTGCCGGTAGCTTATTGTATATTTGAACCCCTTCATACATAATATTTTTTGATCCATAATTTTTGGTTCTTGGTGTAGTTTTTGGTAAGCAAATGTTGTTGGAATATCTTGATGATATTGTTTGTACTTGCGATTTTATAGTAAAAGTTACTGATGTATGTATGTCTTTTTTTTAGATTTTTCTAACAATCACACAAGTATTGTAGTGATATAATTGAGTTAATGTCATTAATTTAGTTTTTTCATAGACTCTAGTTGTTGGTGCTAAGTAGTTTAGGTGAAAGAGCAACTTTACTATTTTGTTTTGGGTTCTTTGTAATTTTTCTAAATTGGTTTTTGCTGCTGATCCCCACACTTCTATTAGATAGGTTAGATGGGATTTAACAAAAGAGTTATATATTAAATATCGGACGGATTTTGGGTAGCAACGAATATTATTCCTTAATGCACTGAGTAAGGCAGATATTTTTGATCGTACTCGCTTTATATGTGGTTTCCAAGTAAGTTCGGTGTCAAGAGTAAGACCGAGATATTTTTCTGTTTCAACTCTTTTTAATTGTTCATTGTTTATGTATAGTGGAATTGAGTTCGCGATTTTTTTATTTCATGTCTTAAAAATCATGTAGTTCGTTTTAGATAAATTAATTGTCAAAAGATTGTGTTGAAACCAGGCGTTTAAAATATTTAGATCAGATTGAGCTTGTGTAGTCACTGTTTGTATATCTTTTCCAAAATAAAACAAACAGGTGTCATCAGCGTATAAAGTGGTATCACCAGTCAAGTTGAGCTCTTTTATATTGTTAATATAGATCAGGAATAGTAGGGGGCCCAGTATTGATCCCTGTGGCACTCCGTAAGTAATTAATTGTGGCTTGCTTGATGTGTCACCTATTTTTACTATCTGATGTCTATTGGAGAGGTAAGACTGCATCATATTTAGTGCTGTTCCTTTGATACCGAGAGTGTTAAGCTTGTGTAGAAGTAGTTTGTGACTGATTGTATCGAAAGCTTTTTTTAAATCGATAAATAAGCCTAATGCTATTTGTTTTTTGTCTAGTTTAGTTTTTAGAGTTGTTATTAGGTCCAAACAAGCTGAAAGTGTGTTTGATTTAGATCGAAAACCGTATTGTTTTACATACAAAAAGTTAATTGAATTTAGGTACTGGTCTAGACGACTGTTAATAATCTTTTCGAAAACTTTTGATATAATAGGAAGAACTGAAATGGGTCGGTAATTTCCTGGATAAGTTTGATTACCGGATTTGAAAATGGGAGTTACTTTAGCTACCTTCAGTGATTCCGGAATGTAGCCGCGTTCTAGACAAGCGTTTATGGTTGCAGTTAACTGCTCAAGAATTAAATATTTAACACATTTCAAAGCTTTACAAGATATACCGTCGAGGCCTATGCTGGTGTTTGTGTTAAGGTTGTCAATTATTTTGCTTACTTCGCCTAACGAAGCCGGCGTAAAATTTAGTAACTCTGCAGATTCAGTTTTTTTAGGGTATAAGATGTTGTAAGTTTCAATGTCATGAAATTGGAATGCTATTTGGTTAGCTAGTATAGAACCGACGGTAGCAAAAAAGTCATTGAAGCAGTTACATATGTCGTGAACTTCAGTGTAACTGCCTGATGGTGTTTCAAGTTTCGAAGGAAAATTATTAGTTTTAAATTTGTTAACACTTAAAGAATTAATGAGTTGCCACATTTTCAGTGGTTTTTTCTTACAATTTTCAAAAGCTTTCAAATAGTATGTTCTTTTTGCTTCTCGTATTTTTTCCCTGGCGTAAAATTTAGTAACTCTGCAGATTCAGTTTTTTTAGGGTATAAGATGTTGTAAGTTTCAATGTCATGAAATTGGAATGCTATTTGGTTAGCTAGTATAGAACCGACGGTAGCAAAAAAGTCATTGAAGCAGTTACATATGTCGTGAACTTCAGTGTAACTGCCTGATGGTGTTTCAAGTTTCGAAGGAAAATTATTAGTTTTAAATTTGTTAACACTTAAAGAATTAATGAGTTGCCACATTTTCAGTGGTTTTTTCTTACAATTTTCAAAAGCTTTCAAATAGTATGTTCTTTTTGCTTCTCGTATTTTTTCCCTGACGTCTCTTCGTGCTATTATTAGTTTTTCATCAATCAATTTCTCTTCTTCATTGCATGTTGTGTACTTCTTCATAGTTTGAAAATCACTTTTTCTGTTTCTATTTGTCATGTAAGACCGAAAATATTTTATGTTGTACTTAATAGTATTTTCTACCGACTTCAAAAAAGGAAGAGGTAATCAATTCGTCTGTATTTTTTATATATTTTTTTTATGTTTGTTACCTCATGTCTTCTGAGTGGGTGAACTGATTTTAATAATTCTTTTTTCATTTGATAGCTGATGTATGCCGTGTGGTCCCATTTAAATTTCATCAATATCGATCTAGCCGTTTTTGAGTTACACTCCAAAAACTGAAAAAGTGTTTTCCTGTCCTTATATTATAGTCAATGTTTGTTACCTTAGAACATTTGACTGGGTGAACCGATTTTGATAACTTTATTTTTATTTGAAAGCTGATGCTTGCCCTGTGGTCCCATTTAAATTTCATTAAAATCGGTCAAGCCGTTTTTGAGTTACACCCCAATAACTGAAAAGTATTTTCCTATCATGGTAAATTCTCATCGAAGCTCAAATTTGTTGGTAACACAGTAATATTTCCTCAACGGTATATGATAGAAATACATTTTTTGGATAGGAAGATAAAACGTGTATTATGCTGCAAACTAAAAAAAGTCTTATTTTAATATTGTTAGGTTTGCAATAACGCCTGCTATGCGGATTACATTGCAAAATCACAAATATACGATGGGAAAAATTTCAGTCATGTGCGGGATTGGAACCCGCGTCCATCCACCCCTTAGCCGGGGTATGCTCTAACCAATTGAGCTAACATGACATGATGTCATAACTCAAATCTTTCCTATCGTTCATTAACAGTAAATGACAACTGATCCCATAAGTAGGGGACTAAATATAATGTTCACCATAAAATGCTTGGATACCCTTAGTTCTTTTACCAAAAATTTTAATCGAACACCAAATGTAGTAAATCATCACTAAATCTCAAAGCCATGTTTAGGTGCGACGACGAGCGAAGCGAGGAGGAGCGTTAGGTTACTTGCGACCACCACAACGCGCGAGCCGAGCGAGCATAGCGAGCGGGCCGCGGCAGCGGCCGGCGATGCGCTAGAAGAATTACAGCAAGTTTAATTTTGATAATAATTTACTACTTTTGGTGATTGTTAAAAGTTCCAGATTTTTCAAGCCAGCAGTTTAGCTTTTAGGGGGGGGGGGGGGGGGGGGGGGGGGGGGGAAGCCTTACTCAAACAAAAATTTGCTCTTTAAAGTATAATATTTCGTTTTTTTTTATGTTATTGTCATGGAACAAGCGCGAGGCCCACCTGATGTTAAGCGGTATCCTCTGCCTATAACATATGCATTTCATCACAAGTGACGAACTGCACTGCGCCCATCACCTTGAGACATACCTGTTAAGTCTCATTTTTCCTGTTATTTCACTGGCTCTCAAGGACTGCTGCCGGAACACACCGTTAAGTGCTTGGTGACCGATTTTCTACTTGAGGGTGGTCGCTAGCCAGCCAGCCATTCCAAAATGCCCTTCCACCGTGCAGAGGTTTGGACTCCTTCGGTGCGCGAGTCCGACTCGCATTTGGGCGGTTTTATCTTTATATTAGAGGGGAAAGTTTATTGAACTTTAAACATTTCATCATTGTTTTAAAGAGAAAAAAGCAAGTTAACTGTCAAAATTACCGATTGTTGTAATTTTACTTCTCGCCAACAGGTCGTCATAGGTAGGTTCATACTTATTCATTTGTAGGGTTCCGCGCCTAAACGAACCAATGTTATTGAGACTCAGCTGTCTGTCTGTCCTTATGGCACATTTCTGTAACTTGTAAAAGGAACGAGTATCAAACCTGACATTTTGTGTACATTACCCCAAATATGCATATTGGACTAGAAGTTCAATGAAATTATATGTCATGTTAGCTCAATTAGTTAGAGCATATCCCGGCTCAAGGGGTGGATGGACGCGGGTTCAAATCCCGCACATGACTTCATTTTTTCCTATGGTATATTTGTGATTTTGTATTGTAATCCGCATAGCAGGCGTTATTGCAAACCTAACAATATTAAAATTCAATGAAATTATCAGAGGGGCGAATTAGAGATGTATGAACACCTATGAGTCATTAAAACCTGCGTCTTAGGATAATCTGAAGACGGCATAGTTGCATCTCTCTTTTCAGCGGTCTCGGACAATCAACTGTTAAAATTACACTGTGACGTGTAGCTGCGACATCCAACTTCTTGACGCTAAGCTCAGTGGACTGAGAGCGCGCTGTGCAACTGGAGCGCAGCGCCGCGTAGTGCCCATAGCCCACAGCTCTCGCGTGCCGTATATGCCTCCTGATTGACTACAATACAAGTCAGCCTGGAAATAACTATGTGCACTATAGCCATACGGATATGGTGCACAAAGCGCTTTCCATGCAAACGTAGTTTCATCACACAAACAAAGTTAAAACTCGAAGAAATTTTGGATGCATATCCCTGAGCCTAATATTATCTATGCTTCTGGTTTGCCAGTTTTACAATTTATTATTTATTTTATCTCTAAACGTGAACATATGTATGCCCATACAATGCGTTTTATCGGCAATTTATGAAAATAATTTATTGGTAGTTAAAATAGTCTTGTTTGTATTTCCATTCAGTTTGGCTGCAGATGTCACTGTTAAACAATAGGAAAGAAAGGATACATTCGAGCTATGACTTACTCATTAAGACAGAGCAATTGGCAGAGTGTGTCCCGGCTATAAGGACGGATGGTCGCGGGTCTAAATCCCGCTCCTAGTTCTAATTTTCCCTTTCGTTGTAGTTTTGTAATTCAAATAACATGGGGCACACTAAAAGTTTTGCACTTCTAGCTAATCGGAACTATTTGAATTACGAATGTTATATTTTTTGAAACGACTTAGTAACCAACAACCTCTTTAGTAATAATGATAGTAGTAGACAGATGCTACTGAAGTAGATAATAATGGTAGACAGATGCTACTGAACTACGACCACGGACATTTATGACATTGTCACAGGAGACGAAACGTGGATTTATTGCTTTGAAGGCGAAAAAAACAGCAATTTTGTGTATGGTTGTTTGAAAATGAGAACAGACCAACAAAAGTGAGGCAGGCGAGAAACGTTGGTAAAAAAATGATCGTTTTTTTTTCTCAGCTACGGGTCCCAACTGGTACACTTGAAGAGCAAAAGTGTGTAAATGCCGAGTGTATTCTACCATTTGTTTATCTAGGATGTTAGAAAAAGTTCGCGAAAGACGACCAAAAAGCCGCGTTCTTCTACATCATGACAACGCTTCTTCACACACGGCCAACAAAACAGAGTAATTTTAGCTTCCGAAAAAGTACAACTCGTCACCCATCCTGCACATAGCCCCGACCTAGCACCCTGTGATTTCTGTATTTTCCCCAAAATCAAACATTTGATAAGGTGTTTCACTTTTACCAACTCCGAAGAGGCAGTGATAGCGTTCAATTAGCACGTAGAAAACATGCATTCAGATCTGTGGTCCTCCTGTTTTAAAAAATGGTTCTATAACATGAAAAAAGGTTTAAAATGTAAAGGAGAGTATTTTGAAACGCAATAAACATATTATTTTTTTTTTTTTTTTTTTTTTATGCCTGATAGGTTAGCCTTTGACCACTATCTCACCTGATGGTAAGTGATGATGTGGTCGAAGATGTTGTTCAGGCTAACCTAGAAGTACTGGCTCTCAAGGACAGCTGCCGGAACACACCGTTAGGTGCTTGGCGACAGATTTTCTACTTGAGGGTGGTAGCTAGCCAGGCGGGCGTTCGCAAAATGCCCTACCACCATGCTATAACGACTGCCATCCTAAGACAACAACCGGGACCGACGGCTTAACGTGCCCTCCGAAGCACGGAAACGCTCAGTAGTAATGTCACTAGCGGTCACCCATCCAACTCCTGACCGCGCGCGACGTTGCTTAACTTTGCTGATCGGTTGAGAACAGCTAAGTAAAGTTCGCTACGAGCGCTTCAAAAAGCGCTTCTTGTTTATAACATGATGTTTTTTTAAGTTACGGGTAACTTTAAGTGTGACCTACGTGTACAACCGACTCAGACGTCAGTTACCTTTGAACTGGTGTTGAATCGTTCTTTTTGTATTGCTTTTGACAGTAAGTGAAGCTAATTATTGTAATTAGTGTTGTAGGCGTCTATGAGTGTGGCAAATACTTAGTATACGTATAACGGTAATAACCAACTATAGTAATTTGTAATGCAATGCTACAAAGTTGTTATTTAGCGCCTCAGAGAAATGAATAAGAAAGAGGGAGTCTAATGAGAATCAAAAATTAAGCATCAAATTCGGGCAATTTTATGTTAGACACAAGTCACTCACACAAACGTATCCAAATTCGGCCAATTTTGTCCTCATTCAAGATAGACCATCGCACATTACGCAAGTCACACATAACGGAATTAATGAATTAAAAACCGACTTGACTATTAAAACACACGTAGATATTGAATATAATGTACTTTCTTTAATAATATACAACGCAACTTAGGTTATTATTTCGAATAAAAATGTGAACAAAAGTGTTGCCAGCAGACATTTTAGGTTGTTTCCAAAAGTGTGCAGTTTTTGCATCTTCCCCTGGGTGTCGTAAGAGGCGACTAAGGGAAAAATACTGGAAGATGGGCAGCAGCGCCTTCTAAAGAACTGCCAACTTACACTGCGATCCCTAAGCCGCCTGCCAAGCGTGGGGATTATGGCACATCCCCCTAAATAGGTGAAGCTGTGTTCAGCAGTGGACGATCCGGCTGATACAGTATATCTTGAATACTACTGAACCGATTTCGATAAAAATGACAGTAACTCCTAAGTTGTAAGTCTTTTTGCAATACAATTTCTAGTTTCTGCGAAATACGTGGACAAACATACATAATATATAGTAACATACATCCAACTACGTGGCGAGTAGTTTTCTTTTCAACTACGGCACCTGCGACAAAACCATACCATATACGTAACATAACACGCCTTTGGTCAATTATTTATTGTCCTAGAGAACGTAGTCTAGAATATCTTTAAAAAAATTGCGAAACATATTAAACAATAATCGTGAAGATTGTGCAATATTATAATAATATTCGGCAATATAAATAATATTATGTTATTGCGAAGTATTCTTACGAACAGATTTTGCTGTATATTTATATCTTCAAAAAATTTTCTTCCATAAATTCTACTATTTAATTATTTTTGATTTCATATGGCAACACTTCTATTGCACACATGTATAAAAGTATGGCTTCAGTTTGATGTTTTACGACCCTCCGTCTTTTCTTCTATTTTGTCAGAGTTTGGCGCGAGTACTTTTCTTGAAACCAGGAAGCGAAGTAGTCAACGATTAAACCATGAGCGAAGCAAGTCGTTCAAGATTTAAAATTCAGAGCGTCCCGAAGTTACTAAAATGTACACATTCACATTGCTGACGAGCGCAACACACAATTTTTCAACACACTCCACCGAGGAAAATGATAGGTGCAAGAAATACAGCTCATATAATATCATATATTATAAATAAAAATTAAAAATAAAATTGATTAGGTTAGGTTTCTTGCTATTATATAGCAAGTATGAAAACGACCTTTTAGTCACCGGTGAATTCAAAGAGCGCCATGTCAAGCTTCAAGAAGTTCGATGTCCCAGTCATACGCTATCGCTATTATAACGTCAAAGTGTAACTTAATCATTTGATTGACTTTAGGTACCTAAGTAAATAAAAAATACATAACTGAATTTCAACTATTTTATCCTAGTCATGTATTTTTTTATCTTAACTCTATTTCCAATTTCGGTAACACACTATCTGCCATGACCAACTTCTGGGTATTTAATCATTTGTTTATTTTAATGATTTTTACGTTATTTGAGACAAAAAGAAAATAATAAGTTAATGATATCCTGGTAGGTATTCAGTTGCATCTTGTTGACGTCAATGGCTAAATATTTAGATACAGTATACAACTACGCCGGTCTGGTCTGAAATACTTACCTGCCATGGCTTTTCATTCGTTTGGCTTACATAGAAAGGTATTTTTTTCCGTAACTGGTATATGGCCACCATTTCCACAGATTATGTGATAACTATATGTATAACAAATAATAAAAATAAAAGAAACCGGATTTAATTACGTTTTAATACTTACAATGGGAAATAAGCGAGAATATACAGATGAAACGAAAAAGTCGATTAAAGTGAAGAAAGTTGGAGAAGACTGCTGCTAAATATAAGAAGAAACCTAGTACCTAAGTTTTCTATACAATTCAGTTTTGTTTTTATACTTAATATCGTTGTTACAGTTATAATGATAACTATTGTGATATATTAGTAGATGATGCTCAGCGGCAATGGTTATGGACTTCTGCGTCATGCAATGGGGCTTTGCATGCAATTGGCGACTCCCGTGGGCTTGAGTTTCATCGCACGATGGTATGACATTTAACGTATGATCATGAAATATTACGCATCAAATCGAAAAACACGATCAAATAGAAACTTTGTCACTAAGCATTACAAATTGTGGTCCAGCAACAGTCTATAAAAGACAGTTTCTGCCATCCAAAGCTATTTCCAGGTGGAAGCTAACATCTGCAAAATGCCCGTCGTTGGTGTCGCGCAAGCCTGTGGTAGGATTTCTGTGTAAATAAATGTTTATTCGTGTCTTACTATTCTCTTATACCTTATTTATAGGCAAAGGAAGACACAGTGCAGCGAGGGAAGTGAAACACATACGTACCTAATATGATAGTCATCTATTCCATTAACTTATATGCACCTATGGTGTTTGATGTTAAGTAAATAAGACTTTAAACATTACATTAGACCTTAATAATTAATGCTTTGTTCGATATCAAATCCATTTGTTTCGTTGGCTAAACAATATGTATTGTGGATTGTGGAGCAATGATAGCCGAGTAAAAATGACTCCAAATTGCCACTCCTGAGGTCAATGGTTTAAGTAATTGTGTGTTCAAGCAGCTGTGCTGAAAACATATCAGGCGCAGACACAACAAAAATTCGGAAAAGGCTGTATGTAAGTATTAAAAACTAAACTAATTCTAATGAAACAGATACAGGAAAAGAAAATAATAGTTAGGTCGTCCTTTTTTGATCCCCGACTTTTCCATTCACACGCGCCATATAAATTTGATGTGTCAATCTTCTTTCATCTGGCCTCTCTATGTGCCTGAACATTTTTCTTTACAACTACATCTTCTTCACCACAACGTCCCATTGTAACACTGTTCTTAACTTAATCCTTATAAAAATGGTACAGTTCTTTCAGTTCGGGATGGCCTGGCTTATTGATACGAGATACAGATGTGGTGTCAAAGGGAAAAGATCTCAAAATTTGATGAATATACAAAGTGTAAAAAAAATTAAAAAAGGAACCAACTTGTTAACTCTTTTTATATGCCTACTGTTTATAAGATTTATTTATTTTATTTATTATCTAAACAATACATCTATCCTTACAGTTGATATCCTTATACAATAAATTAGTTTAATTATTATTATTATTAATTATTATTACATAATTCACTTGACTAAAATACTGTTCACCAACGGCCATACTCGTACCATTAAATCATCCAGATATTCAAGTATATTCTTAGTAAATCGACTGTAATTCAAACCCAGCTCGACCAATGTTGTTGAAATTGAAATGGTACTTACCTTGTTGGAAAATCGGAATTTAACTTGGTGTACTCATTACCCGACGATAAAATAACCGTGAATATCAACATATAAATCATACAACGCACAATTGGCGGACTAATCGCATATAAAACATACAATAGAATTGAGAATCTGTTTTTTAGAAGTTGGTTAAAAATAAGCAGGCAGTAGAACAATTTGGGGTGAAATAAATACATTTGACCAAAAACGATGAGTGCCGACTTCTATTACTGACAAAATTGAAATAACGCATCGAACTAAACGGTTGGTCAGATTACCTAAATTTAGTATGGTTTGGTTTGTTCGGCCATATCATCATTTATGGTCAGTTTAGATTATGGTCAAAGATATTATAAACCTAAGGCTATGTTAAGCAATAGATGATCTGGCTGATACAGTACAGTAAATATAGAAGTTTTCAGAAAAAAGATAAAATACAAGTTTTAAATATTTTATTTGTATAAAACAATTTCATACTGAACATAAGCTGTACCAAAGTATCAAATATATTTTTTCACTCGCCTAGGTAGGGAATCCCTACAGCCTGAAGTACCAGGCGTCTGCGGGGCTGATCTAACCTACTGCAGCCCTCTGCAGTAACAAGGGAAATCCAGGCAGCACGGGGTAGGTCAAATTTGCCCGTTTGGCGAGCTTGATCTACGGGGTGGTTTGAGCACGCCATGTGCCCTGGTGTATCGCAATGGGAGGTCTCCCTTAGGGAAAGATTGTTATTAAATATTATTTGCATTTAATGCCTCTATTTCCTGTTAATAACTAAGAAGTACTCTCTTGTTCTGATTAATGATGACAATATAATCCTTTGAGCAAACTATTGATGAATTTCTTGAATGCGGACACCCTGACGAAGACATCGGGGCCCCCGACAGCGCAGGGGTAGCCCCACGACACGATCCCGATCTGCTTCCCGCTGCACTTGGACACCATCGCGCTGCCGGAGTCGCCCTATTGGATAAACATTTTATATTTATTATTAAGGAGACAGTTTCAATAGTAATAAGATACCATCAACGTCATGTTCAACTGAGTCCAACCCACGGGTGAGACACAGTCCTTAGTTTGATATTATCTATTTCCTTAACAAAATTCTCTTAACAGGAGCTTGGAACTGTTCCGATCTCACGTCTTCTGATTCTCTGTATAAGTTGATTCGATCAAAAATGGAGACTCCTCGAACCAGGTACATAATATAATAATGCGAAAGTTTGTAAGTCAGGCGACTTGGTGGTAGGTATCGTTACATAAATAAGGAAAAAAAAATAGACAAAACAAACAGAGACCTATAGGCACTTTTGCGATACTTACGTGGCACATCCCATAGCCTGCCCCTTCAGGGTGCAACGCGCAGATCTCCTGAGTGTTGTCGATTGGTATTGACTCTATTCCCCATTGCGCGTTAATCTTCTTGGCTAACTTCTGGCACTGTTTGGGACTCAGGGTCGATACGTACAGCTTGTTCAGTTTGTCAGGAATATTGCCCCATAGCTGGGAAGAACAACACAATGTTCACCAAAGGAATAAAACAACTATAAATAACAATAGTAACATATGTATAAATCAAGTTAATCACACCATCACACTATTTTAATATGTGAAAGTTTGTGTGTGAAAGAATGAATGAGGCTGTGAATAAAGATGTGAGTGTGTACTAGTACATGCTCCTCCTTCGCATTGAAACGGCTGAACAGTGCCTGGATTATCATCATCCCTTTTCACCATTGTCTAGGCGGTTGAAACAGCAGACTGCAGTTAATTTATTTAAAAAGTTAATATAAAATAAATGAGGTGACTATTTTTTGATAATTATATACATTTGCCAAATATCGAAAATAGAGGGTATGATCACAACGATTTCTTCACGGGATTTGTATACAAAATAAGTTTTAAACATGTTAATGAAGCGACACGTTTTTCGACATTATCGACTTATCTTCATTATAACAACACAAAAACCCTGATGGGGACTAATATGCAGCACCTTCCTACTTACTATACGTGTATGCTGCTTTTTCGGAGCACGTAATGTCTTTTCGGACCATCCAATAGGGTCATGGAACCACCGGCTAAATTTTCTAGACTAAACGGTTACAGAATCGTTGTTAAGGATAAGGATTATTTGAGGACTATGAATAAACATACCTGCAGAGTTCCCCACCCTGTAACGTAGCTCTTTTCTCCCCCATCTACCCAATCGTAGTTGAGCGCAATGATCGCCACCCCTTTACCTAGCGGGATCTCACCCTTAGTGGACAGCACTCCTATATCGTTCTTGATGAGCCAATTATCGTACTCAGGGTGGTTGCGATGACATTCGAATTCTATTTTGATTCCTTTATGCCAAGTATTGGATCCGACTCTTCCGTGAAATGAACTGCAAATAAGAATATGCAATATTAATATAACTATTGAACAATAAAAAAACATTTATGTATTTGCTGAAATTCGATCGCTAACTTTGTTTTGAACCTTGAATTTGAACCACGGATACGGACATGGGAATTGAAAAAAATCAAAATAATTAACCACGGCAGCCTTCATACAGACATCAAATAAAATAGATAATTATTACATTGCGCAGACTTACTTCAATAAAACCCCATCCCACTGAATAAATCCAACAATACAATGAGCTGCAGTCATCACAAGTTTCTTCGAGATAATGGATCCTCCACAAACGAAGGACTTCCACGTTACACCCACGATAAGCGAAACCATGTGAGGAGAGTGGCCTTCAGGTGCCTCTGTGCCTCCCACGATCCTGCTGTCGAAGAACTGCGTGTAGTCTGCTGATGGGCTTTCGAGAGGGACTCTGGCACCCTCGATGGAAACTTGGTCTTCACGAATGGCTCCACCTACAATTTTTGTATCGTATTGGCTCTGAAGGACATGATCTTCAGATGTTTCCACATCTTCCATTATTAAGTTGTCGTATATCTGATTGAAGTCTGCTGATGGGGTTTCGTAAAAGATTCCCGAATCCTCTAAGGAAATAATAGGGGCATGTCCTCTAGGCAGCACTACATCTTTCGCGGTTCTACCTACGAAGAGTGGCTTGAAACTGGCTGCTGCTCTTGAATCTTCATAAGGTAGTCCTGGAAGGTAAAAGTAAGGTCATTAGATTACATTTATCCCTATAAATAAGAATATGGTTGAGCCACAAGCGGCCACATTGAGATTGTAGAGCCGTCACCGCAAACATCCGGGGCCCAAGGTAGGACATGCTGATCACACAATAGACATCCGTTGCATCCGTGATATCAGGTTATTATTTCCTTCAGAAACTAGCACAAATGTACTTATCCGAGGCCCCTATAGACATTTAACATAATCAAATTGGTATGTTTTTGCACCGTTGATGCCAATAATTTGATTTTGATAATATGATACATTACCTTTTTTTTCACTTTTCACTTTTCACTACGTATGATCGGACTTTTACTGAGTTGTCCTATATAACAGAGGCAATACAGATATAGATAAATCATTATAATACCTACTTTGTTACAAGAAATAGTATAATATCAAGTTACCTAAGTGTAAACAAACAGCTGAAAAGGTAGTCGGCTCCAAGTGGTTGGATCTAGGTTGCTACTTGCATTGATTGGATAAATGAGTTTTTGCGCCTGATGGAAATTCTTTAGCGAACAAAATATTTGCTAGCTATTTCAGATAGCAGATCAGTGATGGCCCAGTGGCAAGCCAAGTGGCAATGGCCATGCCTAAGTAGGAACCGCCGCACGGGGGTCCGTGGTTTGCATCCCATCATAGGCTTGAGCTTCCTCGGATTGTGCTTGGCCATTTTGCGAATGCTCACCTGACTATATCAAGCCAGAACACCCAACCCACGTAGTTTTTTTAGTAATTATTTTCAAACCTGTATAAACAAACCACACAACTAACACATTAAAAACTAAAGCATTAAGGCAACCTAAAGGCCATTGCAGGTCTACAGGCAGTCCAAATGCTCCAGCCTGCTACCAGTTGGCAGCGTGCCCAGCATGCTAGCAGCATTGCATTATTGGATTGCAATGCATATTCGTTGAGCCAAATAAGTGCCAGCATTTGGTAGAAATTAATTTGTATCCAATCACTTGACAATGAGTCAGCTGTCATTGAGAGCCAGTAATTTTTGGTAAAATGTTGACCATCCTCGGCCACATCATAACTTACCAACAGGAGAGATGGTAGTCAAAGGCTAAGCTATCATTTACATATAAAAATAATAATATAAGACTCAAATTAGCTTGGATGACGACCGCAGTTCCTAATGTTCCTATAGCGTAGACCTTGTACGTTTTTGAACGTTCTGCAGGTACCATGTTAAGGGTTAGGGCAATAGTTCTGGCTCACAGCTGATCGTAAGGTCGTCTTAGTACTTACCGAAATTGAATAAATTAATTTGACTCTCGATTAGGCAAAGCACTGGCTACAAAAAATATAATTGACAATAGTTTACCATCGGACAACTGTCCCAGGACTCCCAGTACACAAACCACTGTTAGAAACATAGTAATTGATACACTGCAGGCAAGTTGCTACTGATACATTTCGTGCTTCTAATCACAGTATTTATACAGAATTAATTATAACGATAAAATTGGTGATAGTTTTAATACGTTTTAACCCTTTCGACTTTCAGGTATCGTTACGTTACGTAGTAGCTATTGGATAATCTGTGGTTTTCGTTTGTTGTTAATTTAACAAAACGGTCTCTAATTCGGATTATAGGACAATCACTCGGTAAAAGATACGCTAAATACACAATTTCTAGACAAAAAAATGACACATCTATTTCGGATTTATTTTGATTGCAAAGATAAAGAAGTTGCATAGTCGTACAAAACAACAATTGTCAAGCCTCGACAAAGGTTAAAAGAAAACCGAAGGGTGCCTAAAGTAAAGGCTCTTAGCATCTACGTTTTTCCATATATGTTTTTGTCCTAAGTAAGAGTTGGCGAACCTATGTCCATGTACAGGGGCATAGCATAAGACTCCAGACTGTTACCGAAAATGTATTTTCTCCTGACAAGGTCGTAAAGGTATTCTATATCGTCGAAAACTGGGTCCAAGTGCTTTTTAGGGTGCCGTACCTCAAAAGCAAAAAATAAACGGTCAAGCGCGTGTCGGGCCACGCGCAATGTAGGTTTCCGTAGTAGTCAGTTATCATAATATAGAACGATTCTGTTGTTCTCTTTATCTTTTCCATTTTCTTTCTGCTAAAATTAAAAATAAGAGTACGAGAGAGTATAAGAGACGACGCCTATAAAATGGGCTATGATACTGTTTATTTGTTGGTTAACAGTAATACATATTATATGGCTTCCAGTCTTAGTATTTATACGAGTAGAGTAGGGTTGTGTTGATTTACAAGGTACAACAAGGAGGATGATCAAGAATGATCATTGACGCTACCTTCAAGCAGATCCAACATATACCTCCTAAAACAACTCACCCGCTTGTGAAATGTCTCTACAATTGAAGCGAGTATTATAGGATTCTGTCATACGACACAGTGGTTATCGATGATAAGCCTGGTAAGGCGACGATGAGGTCTAAAAAGTACCTTATACCGAAGCTCATCGATCAACTCTGTTCAGTCATATCTATTATGACACTGGTCATACAGAAGCATAACATCTAATTGTTGCGTCCTGGAGTTTAATTGCAATAATTTATATTTGCTTATACAATAAAAAGTTAGTTTAATTGTATGAAAGAACTGTAATACATACAGCATAAGAATACGCTGAAAATCTCTCAAGATCCTGTTGGAATTTTAAGTGGTCTTGATAAGTATTTATAGAATGATGTATTTTCAGGTCATTGACATATTATTGTGTAGCGCCTCGAAAAGATACGATAAGGCGGGCAAAATTGAGATTGGGCGATAGTTTGCTAAGTCTTTCTGTAATCTTTCTCTACGTGTACACTATGCGGGCAATTTTCCTAACACAAACACGAACACCTTCTTGAAGGCATAAGTTGAATATATGGTGGACAGGAAACCAAATGGTGTCAGCGGTGTATTTGAGGAATAATGATCAACTCCAGCGCCCTTAGTTCGAACATCACTGATTATTAGATCTGACGTGTGGTTATCTGCAGAAATATAATGATTTTATTTTTTGTTTGTTTATGTTATTGTGACGGAACAAGCTCGAGGCCCACCTGATGTTGAGTGGACTAACCTTTGCCTATAACAGTTGCAATTCATCACAAGTCACGAATTGCACTGCGCCCATACTGCATTGAGACATAATTGTTAAGTCTCATTGTGCCTGTAATTTCACTGGCTCTCAAGGACTACTGCCGGAACACACCTTTCGGTGCTTGGCGACAGACTTTCTACTTGAGGGAGGTAGCTAGCCAGGCGGACAATTGCAAAATGCCCTTCCACTATGCGGTGAAGCTCAAGCCGGCGGTGGGGATCGAACCAGGGTACTGCGGCACGGCAGTCCATACCTATTACCGCTCGGCCATCATTGCTGATTGGAAGTAATTAGAGTAAAGGTTACGAATATCTACTGGGTCACATGCTATTTTTCCTTCATAGCTAATGTAATTCGGAAAATCACATTTTTCTGTTTCTATTTGTCATGTAAGACCAAAAATATTTTATGTTGTACTTAATAGTATTTTCAACTTTCATAATGTAACTTTTGTAACACATTTCACATGCACAAACTTTTTACATTATATCCATGCTTTCCTCTTATTGTTAAATATGTGCCTGAGGGACGATTTGAACCAAATAGGAAAACTGCAATTTGTTATTATTTTTCATTGTACATTCTTTGATATGATACTGTAGATAGTTTCATAAAGTTTATTAACAGCACACTCAGCTGCTTATGTTGCATATGGATACAGTAACGTTTAGTAGGTACTGTTACATCCAGCTATTCGCACTAACGACACTGGGGCTGGTACCTCATCACATTTGGCTATATTAGGAATAAATAAGGTGTATACCCACCATTCTTGATTCTAGTGTGATAAGAGTGATAATTGTTAGTTAATCTCAGAAGGTTGATTAAAATAATAGCAATCAATAATTTTATCGGGAAGGAAGGCATGCAGCAGCGGGCTGCAGAGGGGGGAGGGAAGCGCAGGTTGCTGGCGGGGGGTGACAATGCGCACGCGCGCATCATTGGCCGCCTCCGTCCAATCGTTGAATTGTTTTAACACAAGATTTTTTATTTTTATTTTAGATTTAGTTTCCAATTCAAGTCTTTCCCCATTATGAACAAGCTACTACTTCATTCTCAGTAGTTCATTTTAGTACAGTCACCTTAAAGGATTAATTTTAAGGATTTTGTATTTAGTACAAAATTATCGACTATTCACTATTATTGCGAAACTAATAAAGTTATCTTAAGTACTATAATTTTCCTTCAAAGTTCATCAACTGCACTATGATCATGGTTTTTTTTCAAGCCAGCAGTTAAGCTTATAGAGGGGGGGGGGGACGCCATTTCTGGAACAAAAATTTGCTCTTTAACGTATAATATTTCGTAAATGGCGCAACAAATCGAAATATAGTTTAAGCAACCACTAAGTCATTTTAAAAGACCTATTCAACGATACCCCACACGATGAAATAGACGACAAAAAAATGCACATGTATAGGTATCACAATTTTTTTTTTTTTTTTAATTGTGATGTGACTCTTTGTCGGCATGATTAATATACATACCTCTACAAAATTACAGCTTTCTATAGCGCTAACGGTCTTGTCAGGACTACGGAACCCTAAAAACGGAGCCCTTACAAGATCACTTTGTTGTCCGTATGTCTGTCTGTCAAGACCCTTTTTCTCAGGAACGTGTGGAGTATCAAGCTGAAATTCATATCAAATACTCAGGTCTACTATCCCATGGAGCTGTGAAAAATCAAACTTTTAAAGCAAACGCAATCAAAAGATACAGCCGTTTATGACACTCTCACAAACCTACAAGATACTTACCCGTGAACTCAGGATCTTGAAATTTGGTACGAAGCAATGTCTTATAACACAAATAAAGGAAAAATTGCGATAAGCATAATTTTTTTTTTGTTTCTGCATATTGTAAAAATATTTTTAATAATTTTAAAATGTTATGGATGTCATTTAGCAATAAAAATACCATAACTTTTACTTATATACCTACTGGTATATTTTTTTTTAAGTTATTGTGATTGAACAAGCGCGAGGCCCACCTGATGTTAAGCGGTATCTTCTGCCTATAACAGATGCATTTCATCACAAGTGACGAACTGCACTGCGCCCATCACCTTGAGACATACCTGTTAAGTCTCATTTTGCCTGATATTTCACTAGCTCTCAAGGACTGCTGCCGGAACACAACGTTAGGTGCTTGGCGACAGATTTTCTACTTGAGGGTGGTTGCCAGCCAGGCGGGCATTCGCAAAATGCCCTTCCACCATGCAGAGGTTTGGACTCCTTCGGTGCGCAATCCGACTCGCACTTGGGCGGTTTTATCTTTATATTAGAGGGGAAAGGTTATTGAACTTTAAACATTTCATCATTGTTTTAAAGAGAAAATAGAAAAGTTAACTGTCAAATTTACCGATTGTAGTAATTTTACTTCTCGCCAACAGGTCGTCATAGGTAGGTTCATACTTATTCATTTGTAGGGTTCCGCGCCTAAAAGGCAAAACGAACCATTGTTATTGAGACTCAGCTGTCTGTCTGTCCTTATGGCACATTTCTGTAACTTGTAAAAGGAACGAGTAACAAACCTGACATTTTGTGTAGAACATTACCCCAATTATGCATATTGGACTAGAAGTTCAATGAAATTATATGTCATGTTAGCTCAATTGGCTAACCAATAGGGGTATGCTCTAAAGCATACCCGGCTCAAGGGGTGGATGGACGCGGGTTCGAATCCCGCACATGACTTAATTTTTTCCTATCGTATATTTGTCATTTTGTAATGTAATCCGCATAGCAGGCGTTATTGCAAACCTAACAATATTAAAATTCAATGAAATTATCAGAGGGGCGAATTAGAGCTGTATGAACACCTATGAGTCATTAAAACCTGCGTCTTAGGATAATCTGATGAAGGTATAGTTGCATCTCTCTGTTCAGGGGTCTCGGACAATCAACTGTTTAAATTACACTGTGACGTGTAGCTGCGACATCCAACTTCTTGACGCTAAGCTCAGTGGACTGAGAGCGCGCTGTGCAACTGGAGCGCAGCGCCGCGTAGTGCCCATAGCCCACAGCTCTCGCGTGCCGTATATGCCTCCTGATTGACTACAAGTCAGCCTGGAAATAACTATGTGCACTATAGTGACTTGCTCTATTATAGCCTTATGGCTCTATAGCTATAATAAAGCAAGTCACTATTATAGCCTTATGGCTATCCATAAGGCTATAATAGTTCACATAGCGCTTTCCATACAAACGTAGTTTCATCATACAAACGTGGTTAAAACTCGGAGAAATTTTGCATGCATATCCCTGATCCTAATTAGACATGCGCAAAATGTGTCAGTAAAAAGAAATGAATGAAGTATATCTCTTTGCTCGGTGAAGTAGTCCACTCATTTAGTTCAGTACTTCATTTAGTTCAGTAGCTCTGAATGAGTCAATAAGATATCCAGCTCGTGTAGTGTGAGTGATAAGGTAACGAATGAAGCACTTCTGATTTGTAAAGTGCAATATCAGATATAATCTATCACCTTCATTAGAAAAAACTTTATTTTTAGTACATTTTTGAATCTTGATTTTCCTTTATACAGGCTTAGGACTGTGAACCAAAAAACCTATGTTTCATGACTGATTTATTTATTTAACTTTAATTAAATTTATTGAATTCAGAATTCTAGTCAAAAATGGAAATTGGAAACATACAAAACAAACAATCAATTTTGGCGAAAAATTGATTGTTTGTTTTATTTAAAAATGTACCTTATCTCCACCATGAAAAGTTTAGTTTTGTATTGCATTGAAGAAAAAAAGATAGAGTTACAGGCAGGCAGATGCTTCATCTAACTTACGAAAGCAAGGCGAGCAATAATGAACTTTAGGTGAACGCCGCAACTCTCTTTTTTCTATCTAGGGCCATGCGCGTGAGAAAGACACATTATCCTTCGATCGGTAGGTACGTGAATACTGAACGAAATGAAGTAGAGACACATTTGAATGAGTGGTGAAGGAATGGACTAGATCAACTTGCGAAGTGAAGTAGTTCATTTCCTTCAGTCGTTCGTGAACTACCCATGTCTAATCCTAATATTATCTAGGCTTCTGGTTTGCCAGATTTATGTACTATAGTGCACATAGTTCTTTCCAGGCTGAATTTAGAAGTTATTATTTAATATGTTTCGAACAATTTATTATTTATTTTATCCCTAAACGTGAAAATATGAATGCCCATACAATGCGTTTTTTCGGCTATTTAAGAAAATCATTTATTTGTACTAAAAATAGTCTTGTTTGTATTTCCATTCAGTTTGGCTGCAGATGTCACTGTTAAACAATAGGAAAGAAAGGATTCATTCGAGCTATGACTCACTCATTAGGACAGTGCAATTGGCGGAGCGTGTCCCGGCTATAAGGATGGATTTTGAAGCGCTCGTAGCGAAGTTTACTTAGCTGTTCTCAACCGATCAGCAAAGTTAAGCAACGTCGCGCGCGGTCATGAGTTGGATGGGTAACCGCTAGTGACATTACTACTGAGCGCTTCCGTGCTTCGGAGGGCACGTTAAGCCGTCGGTCCCGGTTGTTGTCTTAGGATGGCAGTCGTTATAGCATGGTGGTAGGGCATTTTGCGAATGCCCGCCTGGCTAGCTACCACCCTCAAGTAGAAAATCTGTCGCCAAGCACCTAACGGTGTGTTCCGGCAGCTGTCCTTGAGAGCCAGTAATTCTAGGTTAGCCTGAACAACATCTTCGACCACATCATCACTGACCATCAGGTGAGATAGTGGTCAAAGGCTAACTTATCGAGCATAAAAAAAAAAAAAAAAATGGATGGTCGCGGGTCTAAATCCTGCTCCTAGTTCTAATTTTCCCTGTCGTTGTAGTTTTGTAATTCTGATAACATGGGGCACACTAAAAGTATTGCACTTCTAAGTAATCGGAACTATTTCAATTTCGAATGTTATATTGTTTGAAACGACTTAGTAACCAACAACCTCTTCAGTAATAATGTTGCCCACAGATGCTACTGAATTACGACCACGGACATTCTAATGCTCTTTATGACATTGTCACAGGATACGAAACGTGGATTTATTGTTTGAACCCAAAAAAAAAGAGCAATTTTGTGATGTATGTTTGAAAATGAAAACAGGCCAACAAAAATGAGGCAGGCATCGCGTTTTTTTTTCTCAGCTACGGGTCCCATCTGCACAATTCCACTTGAAGATCAAAAGAGTGTTAATGCCGAGTATTCTATCATTTGTCAATCCAGGGTGTTAGAAAAAGTTCGCGAAAGACGACCAAAAAGCCGCGTTCTTCTACATCATGACAACGCTTCTTCACACATGGCCAACAAAACAAAGTAATTTTAGCTTCCGAAAAAGTACAACTCGTCACCCATCCTGCACATAGCCCCGACCTAGCACCCTGTGATTTCTGTATAAAATCCCAAAACTGCTTGTCAACTGTTTTATTCTAGTCAAGTTTTTTTTTCTCTTCTACTCGGTGTACTGTACACCTGACAAAGTAATTAAAAAAATTGCGATTCACAATCACCTATATTTACTATTAGTAGTGAATATTTATACGAGTTTGTACTCGTTTTCGTCTCGTAATGTGCCTGGAATAGTATTTCCCCCATAACATTCCGTGGGAGTCATAAGAGGCGGTGAAAGGAGATATATGCTGAAAAAGGGAATTGCAGTCTGCACTGCGATCGCCAAGACGCGTGACAAGCGTGGGGATAATGGAATCATTCCTTATATTTTTATTTAACGGACGTCTTCCGGCTGTGATGGATTAAAAATTTGAAACCTATGACTTGTTAATAGTAATGAAAAATTAACCCCTTCTTCTTATTAAAAAAAATGATAAATTATTAGTCACAAATAAAAAACTCATAAACATCAACAACGAAATGGCGCCATTCTACTATTTGCGTTTCTTTTACCAAATCGGAATGTATATGCACATCCAAAATTAACATGGTAACGTAGACATTAGATCATAACAGATTCTAAATTGCAGATTGTACAATTAAGTAGGTAGGTATAAGATTAGGTTTCACAAATGTGTATTATAAGTGAAGTAATTCTATGTCAGTTCCAGCGCTGTGGGTTCGCAGTGCTCTAGTCTTCTTGCTACTTCGTCAAATCATACTCTATCGCAGCTTCGGCTTTTGCCTGCACCACTTCGGCTTCGCTTCGTCTGCTGCTTCTTGCCACGAGTAGATTTGTTCCCTACTCTGCGCCTCTGGCTTATAAAAAAGACTGTAGGGATAAGGCAGACAAAACTGCTTGTAAGGTGGGTGTCCTACGTGATTAAAGGTTTTGTTTTTTGTGCATTAATCGAATAATCATTTGCGCATGCATTGCAAAATACAGAAATAATTATGTATTGAAATGAAATAATATATGAAATAATAATAATATAGAGTTCTGTAAGATAATCGAGGTAACTATCTGTCTGTAAATAAGAATGAAGGTACATTGTGGTGTATATCTATTCTAAAGACAAGCCATAAAACGGGACACTATTGCCAATTCCAGTAACACACTATCTGACATGACCAAATGCCTTCTGGGTATTTAATCATTTGTTTATTTTAATGATTTAATAAGACCGTATTTGAGAGAGAAAAGAAAATAATATATTAATGATATCCTATGATCGCTGATTTACGCGATCTTCACGCAGACAACTGGCAGGAAACTGCACAGGACCGGAACGAGTGGCGCGCTCTCATATCTTAGGCCAAGACTCACTTCGGGTCGCTGAGCCAGTGGAGTAAGTAAGTAAGTAATGATATCCTGGTTTTCGGTTGCCACTCGTTGACCTGAATAGCCAAATATTTAGTTACAATACAACTACGCAGTAGGTCGGGTCTGAAATACTTACATTTACCTATGCCAACGCTGTTCATTCATTTGGCTTCCGTATAAAGGCATTTTTTATCCGTAACTGGTAGATGGTCACAATTTTCACAGATTATGTGATAACTATATGAATAACAAATAATAAAAATCTAGTAAGAATCATAGAAACGGGATTTAAATACGTTTTAATACTTACAATGGGAAATAAGCGAGAATATAGAGGAATCGAAAAAGTAGATAAAAGTGAAGAAAGTCGGAGAAGACTGCTGCAAAATATAAGTAGGTACCTAGTACCTAAGTTCTCTATTCAATTCAGTTTTGTTTTACCTACATATAATATCGTTGTTACAAACTATTGTTATATTAGTTCATGATACTCAGCGGCAATGGTATAGACTTCTGCGTCATGCAATGGGGCTTTGCATGCAATTGGCGAATCCCGTCGGCTTGAGATTCATCCACGATGGTATGACATTTAACGTATGCTCATGAAATATTAAACATCAAATCGAAATACAAAGTCAAAGTCAAAATCATTTATTCAATTTAGGCGTCTACGACGCTCTTATGAAGGTCAATTACAAATTTAAGTATTGAAATATTCAACGTACTGCCACGTTCAGCATATAAATTGTATAGAGCCACTGCGAGAAGAACGGGCAAGAAACTCAGGGCCATTCTTTTAAACATATTTTAACAATGTGTTACATACTTACCTACTATATAATAAAGTTATTACAATATTTGTTTAAATTTTCGTAGTTAATTATAGTGTTTGTGTAATTTGAATGTATTATGGGAATATTATCCTGGAATAAAATATTATTTTTATATTATTATTAAATTATGTAGGTGACAGGCAATAGCTTTGCAGAGGCGGAATTGTCCAGGCATTTTTGTCGTTTAAGGATGCACTTGCCGACGGCTCGAACTTATCAGCGGGCGAGGCAACAAAGCATGCTATTTCACCTATACCTTTGTGGGAAAGGGTAAGACTCCGTGATGAGTAGTACGAAGATAGTGATCGCGCATCACACACCCGTATTGCATCTACGCTAATTACGCACACTTGTTTGCGATATATCAATGAAAGCCGAACCATGCCGAATGAATTACGATGTTTGACGACGGACGGAGATAGTGTCTCAAGCTACGTCACGACGTGTGTAGGTATTTCTTATAAAATAATATTATATATTCACAGAGGAATACATTTTGGTTCGGACAGTAGGTACCTGTTGCTATAATTTTCGTTCGTTTTATAATAACATACTGATGTTATTTCACCTATAGTAGGTAAATATTTAGTAAGTAGGGACAATGATTTGTAGGTACATAGTAAATGTATTAGTTTGTTCTTTTCATATTGATGTAGTAAATATTTACCTACAATAATTATTTATTACATAATTAGCAAGTTACTGCTTTTACTACAACATATTTTGTAAAGCAGTGACGGCTCAGTGGCATAGGTTATGGACTTCCGCGCAGCAGGTCCATGGTTCGAATCCCGTCGCGGGCTTAATCTTCACCGCGTGGTAGAAGAGCATTTTACGAATGCCCGCCTGGATAGCTACTACCCTCAAGTAAAAAATCGGTCGCCAAGCACCTAAAGGGAAGCAATCATGGCTCAGTGGCATTGGTTATGGACTGCTGCGCAGCAGGTCCATAGTTTGAATAACGCCGCGATATTGAGCTTCACCGAGTGGTGGAGAGTTCGTAGCGAAGTTTACTTAGCTGTTCTCAACCGATCAGCAAAGTTTAGCACCGTCGCGCGCGGTCATGAGTTGGATGGGTGACCGCTAGGACAATACTACTGAGCGCTTCCGTGCTTCGGAGGGCACGTTAAGCCGTTGGTCCCGGTTGTGGTCTTAGGATGGCAGTCGTTATAGCATGGTGGTAGGGCATTTTGCGAATGCCCGCCTGTATAGCTACCACCCTCAAGTAGAAAATCTGTCGCCAAGCACCTAACGGTGTGTTCCGGCAGCTGTCCTTGAGAGCCAGTACTTCTAGGTTAGCCTGAACAACATCTTCGACCACATCATCACTTACCATCAGGTGAGATAGTGGTCAAAGGCTAACCTATCAGCCATAAAAAAAGAGCATTTTGCGAATGCTCGCCGGGATAGCTACCCAAGTAGAAAATCTGTCACCATGCAACTAACGTGAACTCATTGGCATTAGCTATGGACTGCCTCGCAGCATGTTTATGGTTCGAATCCCGCTGCGGGCTCGAGCTTCACCCCTTGGTGGAAGGGCATAGGGCATTTTGCGAATGTTCGCCTGGCGAGCCACCATCCTCAAGCAGAAAATCTGTCAGTAAGCGCCTAACGGGAAGCAGTGATGGGCCAGTGGCATTAGCTAGTGACTGCCGCGCAGCAGGTCCATGGTTCGAATCCAGCCGCGATATTGAGCTTCCCCGCGTTGGTGAAGAGCATTTTGCGAATGCTCGCCTGGATAGCTACCACCCTCAAGTAGAAAATCTGTTAGAAAGCACCTAACGGGAAGCAGTGATGGCTCAGTGGCATTAGGTTTGGACTGCCACCCAGCAGGTCTATGGTTCGAATCCCGCCGCGGGCTTGAAATTCACCGCTTGGTAGAAGGGCATTTTGCGAATGCTCGCTTGGCTAGCTACCACCCTCAAGTAGAAATTCTGTCACTAAACACTTAACGGGAAGCAGTGATGGCTCTTAGCAATGGACTGCCGCGCAACAGGTCTATGGGTCGAATCCCGCCGCGGGCATGAACTTCACCGCATGGTGGAAGGTTGTTTTGCGAATGCTCGCCCGGCTAGCGAGCTTTGAGATGAGAGTGTGTCGTACCGATTTCAAAATCTGTCTCTAAGCGGTAATGTACGATGGCATCATAGATCTACCAATCCTGGTAGAACACATTTGGAATAAAAATTCTCTACCTACCCGTAACTGATTTAAATTATTTCCAATAAAAATCAATAACTAATCATAGTTTATTTTTGATTAGGTAAGTGCCTACAATCATCGCTAAGTTTACCATATAAACTTTCGTACTACCTTAGGTATAAGTACCTACTACAAATATACATACTTATTCTACTAATTTACGTAGGTAGATACATAGTACTAACTTTATTATTTGTTGTGATCTTATAGCTATGTAGATAGGTATGCAATGTAATGCGCGCCCGCGAATGTCGATTTGACATCGCTGACAGTTGCGTGCCTAGGCAGGCCTATATGATACATGATAATTATATCGTAGATAGGTAGGTATCTTCCATTGAGCTTCTAATTCTAACCCTTTACTACTTTGTGTTAGGTAGGTACTTTCTCGAAGCTATATTACTGCTTAGACTATATTCTAAAAAGAATGCGGACTACCTACGTCCATACCATATCTAACCAAATGCAGCTTTTTATATTGTCTCCGCCGGTTTCCCGTACGCGTGTCAAAACTCGATTCATCTAACAAGCCGTCACATTTAACAATCTGCTAACTTTCAACGGGTTTCTGGAACGCATATTAACTTAAAATTACATAACACATGCTTGTTTATCTATGATAACATGAAGTTTGAAAAAGTCGTTCATATTCATTCATTCTGTAGTATTTTGTCTTTATTTAACGCATAACGTTGTCTCTTTTGTTTTGACATGAAATCAATGACAAATCATTTCTGTGCTTCGCCGCCGTTACTATGGTTACCAGCTTATTAATCTAGGGAATGTTCCACCGTTGCAATGAGTATGTATTCACTACGTTTTGGTTTTTGTTCGGATGATCATAAAAGTCGATTTAGGTAAAAGTGAAACAGCAGCATTTTTTTTTGTTGGCTTTGTTTTTCATGGTGGTAGGTAATTTTGCAAATGCCCGCCTGACTAGCTACCACCCTCAGGTAGAAAATCGCCAATCTCATAAAGGTGTGTTCCGGCAGCTGTCTTTGAGAGCCAGTAATTCTAGGTTAGCCTAACATCTTCGACCACATCATCACTTACCATCAGGTGAGATAGTGGTCAAAGAATAAACTAACAGGCCTAAAAAAAAATATATCTTAACTGATGGTAAGTGATTGATGTCTTATGATGATGTACTCGAAAAATATAAACAGGTTTAACCTAGAATAGGCTTTTCATCAAGAACAGCCTTTGTAACACACCATTAGATGCTTGGTGACAGATTTTCTGTATAAGGGCCAACAAATAACGCATTCTAAAATCTCCCGCCATGCACCTGCACCATGCGGCAAAATGTAAGTCCATTCTTTTGTGACGTGGTTTGAGATTCTAACCATGGATCTCCAGCGCAGCAATACAAAAGAATACACTGCTCACATCCGGTTATTGCTGCATATCAGACGCACAACAAAATTTTAAACCATATCTTAACGCCTTTCTTAACAAAAAGGTGCTTCCACAAAGATTGTTGAGGTCTGAAAGACGGTCATCCATAAGATTTCATGCGAATTCTTTCGTTGGTAGTATATACAGCTGGGGTTTGTATAATAAGGCCGTCAGGAGGTTATAGCACCGTATTGAGCAGTCCTGTGGGGTGCAGGGTTAGAATGTTACCCCCCACAATTTTTCCCGTGGATATCTTAAGAGGCGACTAAGGGAAAAATACCAGCATCGCCTTCTATACACTGACAATTTCTACTGAGATTAGGGTTACCATATCTCAGGATTTGTCCTGAGATTACAGGAATGTTCGACTTTTCTCAGGATTCCGGCCGGATTTTGCAAATCTCGTGAAATCTCAGGATTTTCAATAAAACACAGGTTACATTTTAAAGATCTGTTTAATTAAAAGTTAAACCAACTAAAATAATCTTCTTTTGGTAACAATTAAACAGTTAAAATCAACACTTATTTATCTAAGTAAAACAAACTAAAAATTATCTTATTTTGGTAGATAACAATTGCAGTTAAAATCAATACTTATTTATCCAAGTAAAACAAACTAAAAATAATCTTCTTTTGGCAACAATTGAACAGTTAAAATCAATACTTATTTATCCAATTAAAACAAACTAAAAAAAATCTTCTTTTGGTAGATAACAATTGCAGTTAAAATCAATACTTATTTATCCAAATAGGTACTTAATCAGTTGTATCGTATTTAATATTTGAAGAAATATTTTTAAGAAAGTTTTTTTCTTTGATTATTGAATTATAAAATGCCTCACAAGTTAAACTCTTCAAATTATATTGAACTAAAGTATAGCTCGAACTGAAGACACGTTTAGTCGGTTTCTTTCTTTCGACCATTGAGCTCCCATGATAGAAAAAACTCTTTCTACGTTTGCATTCTGGGCTGTAATTGCAAATATATACTGACAAATAGTAGCAGTATCTCTGGTAATCGTGGAATACCTATTGTCTTGAAAAGGTCTGCCACAACGCATGAAGCATTACGTCAAAAAATGGTTCTTCCTGTTTTGTTAAAAAACTATTGAGAGATTTAATTTCATCAAATAATTTCACATCACCGATGTGTACTCCTTTTCCATTCAGATAATGAATTGATAAAGCAATCTGATCAAAGTCGATCATTTCGCCCTTTTTCAGCATCAACCGATTAAAGACTTTGAAATCCTTTAAAGGCGTCATCCACTTGATCAGATATTCTATGCAAGTCTTATACATATTTTTAAGGTCTTGCTTGAAAACTTCTTGGTTTTCCGCAGTGCACTTAGCCAGCAATTCTCGCACTTTTAGTTACATGAAGTTTGCGTTCGCTCGTGCACCCCCCGCCCCTCCGCGCACCGCTTTGAGTGCGATGTGCAAGTTGCAACGCGTGAGCTAGATCCGCAGTGTATAAAACGATAATAATACGTTTTTGAGAGAAAATTCTCAAACTGTATAAAATCTCAGGACTTTTCCATGGTAATCAGGCCTTTTCTCCGGTCTTTTGATTTTTACATCTGGTAACCCTAACTGAGATCCCCAAGAGACTCCTGCCAAGCGTGGGGATTGCAAATCTCTTAATGTGGGAGACCTTGTTCAATGCTGGACTTTCCGGTTGATGTGGTGATGATCATAAACCTAATGAGCAGCAACACTAAAAAATCACGTCGACTTTAATACCATATTTACGTAGTAGTAATATGTGTAGTCATATTTGGTATTATTATGTACTTGTACTATCGTATCAGTTATTCGAGGAAATATTTAGGTAGCTACTCCTAAAACCATTTTAAAAGCCATATTTTATATATCTTTACGATTTCAATATATTAATCTTCGAATAATTGGTCGATTTTGGGCAATTAGCACAATTCGCTTTGACAAACCGTTAACATACAAAAAAGGCTTTTCAGAAACCCAAAATTGAATTAATTGGCGTTTAATCAGAGATTTGACATCAGTGTTGACAAACAGTCACATGAAGTTTCCAGCAACCCAATCTGCGTTTGACAATGGATTAACAGGCATTTAAATAAATTTGTCGCTGATTTGCGTTTCAGAAACCGGGGGTAAGTGTTGCTAAAATGATTAGGTACTCACCATAGCTATCATGACCTGCGTATTGACTAATACCTACTAGGTACTAACTTAGGTGAGAGTAGGTGAGTACCTAGACATAGTTACGTATTTATATTACCCAAGTACCTATCTATATGGATTATGGCGTCCGACACTTACTATCACGAACAAACTAATCAAATGCGAAAGAAAATCCGGTCCCCAACTCCCAACATATGTAAATATATATATATATATATAAGTACGTAAGTAGGCATAGGCACTACATATTGGTAGTGTATACATACGTGCACACCAAAAAGGAACAGGGCATCCTACAATATAATATTATGTTCTAAGATCGCGGCGCGATGCACGTGACTTTTGGTAGTGTGCGTTTTGTTAATTATATATTAGTGTGCTGCGCATGAGACCCGCCCGCCCGCAAAACTATGTGTGCCGACCTTTGGCTCTAGGATGTTTATGATTATACTACTGGATGTATTTGTTTTCCAAAATGTTATCTAAAATGATCATGAACTGAGCTATGCTTCTATGTAAATAATTTTAGGGATTTCATGCTCTATAAGTCGTTTATTTACGACTAAACATGCGCTAAAATTCGTGATATTACAGGGATGTTTCGAGGCTTATAACTATCATGTGAAGATTTTTTTTACAAATCGGTGCCAAGACAAGCCTAGATAATGAAGAGATAAATCGATATCATGCTTAGTTCTGGACCTAAAACCTCAAATAAGGGAGTGATCACCCTACGGCGTTTGTATGGAAAAGTTACCGGCCAGTTCAACCTTAAGTAATCAGAAACTGCATGTGTAGTAGGATTTTTTAATCAACATGTTTTTCACATGCAACTTGATTTTCCCTTCTCTGAGCATTGTAATATGCTTGGGAACATTATTATAAAACCGTACACAATAACTTAAGAAGGACTTTTTATTTGTCTTTGCTAATCTAAAACCTGGGACCGCTATTTTATCTTTATTCCTAGTATTGTAATCGTGCAATTCGAGCCATATATAAAATGGGTCCTAGGGAATCTCTAAAGGAATTTTTAAAGAAATTGATATTTTAACTTTATCAAGTTTGTATATATTTGAAAATATTATGTATGTTCGTAAAAATTTGACACTAAAACTTTTATTAAATTAAACAGTGACAATCATGTCACTGTTTAATTTAAATTAACTCAAATTTTTACGAAAATTTTATGCTTAAACAGTGTTACATTTTATAATTAAATACACAATTTACATTTTATAATTAAACAGTGACAATCATGTCACTGTTTAATTTAAATTAACTCATTTTTTTACGAACATACATAATATTTTCAAATATATACAAACTTGATAAAGTTAAAATATCAATTTCTTTAAAAAGATCCCTCAGAGATTCCCTAGGACCCATTTTATATATGGCTCGAATTGCACGTTTTTGTATGATAAAAATAGTCTCTATCTCAGCAGCAGTTCCCCACAGCAATACAGCATACGACATAATACTGTGGCATTACGCGAAATAAACTAGGCGAGCAGTAGCTACGTCTGTTAACTGTCTTATCCTAAGAACTGCATATGCAGCAGAAGCTGCATATGGCAAGGCAGATGATAGAAACAGAAAAGGTCCCAAAATTGATCCCTGTAGTACTCCCTTTTTTACCAATGACCCGGAAGAAGTATTGCCACTTATTCCAACCTTCTGTAGCCTGTCTGATAGATATGACTCTATAAGATTCAGTACACCATCAAATAGAAACTTTGTCACTAAGCATTACATATTGTCCAGTCTATAAAAGCCAGTTTCTGCCATCCAAAGCCATTACCAGGTGGAAGCTAATATCGCGCAAGCCTCCGGAAGGATTACTGTGTAAATAAATGATTATTCGCGACTTACTATTTTCTTATACCTACTTAATAGGCAAAAGAAGACACAGTGCAGCGAGGGAAGTGAAACATATACATACGTACCTAATATGATAGTCATCTATTCTATTAACTTATACGCACCTATGGTGTTTGATGTTTTGTAACTAAGACTTTAAACATTACATTAGACCTGAATAATTAATGCTTTGTTCGATATCAAATCCATATGTTTCGTTGGCTAAACAATATGTATTGTGAAGCAATGATAGCCGAGTAAAAATGACTCCAAATTACCACTCTTGAGGTCAATGGTTTAAGTAATTGTGTGTTCAAGCAGCTGTGCTGAAAACATATCAGGCGCAGACACAACAAACATTCGGAAAAGGCTGTATGTAAGTATTAAAAACTAAACTAATTCTAATGAAACAGTTAAAGGAAAAGAAAATAATAGCTCGGTCGTCCTTTTTTGATCCCCGACTTTTCCATTCACACGCGCCATATAAATTTGATGTGTAAATCTTCTTTCATCAGGCCTCTCTATGTGCCCGAACATTTTTCTTTACTACTACATCGTCTTCACGACAACGTCCCATTGTAACACTGTTCGTAACTTAATCCTTATAAAAATGGTACAGTTCTTTCAGTTCGGGATGGACTGGCTTATTGATACGAGATACAGATGTGGTGTCAAAGGGAAAAGATCTCAAAATTTGGTGAATATATAAAGTGTAAAAAAAATTCAAAAAGGCACCAACTTGTTAACTCTTTTTATATGCATACTGTTTATAAGATTTATTTATTTTATTTATTATCAAAACAATTCATCTATCCTTACAGTTGATATCCTTATACAATAAATTAGTTTAATTATTATTATTTTTAATTATTATTGGATAATTCACTTGACTAAAATACTGTTCACCAACGGCCATACTCGTACCATTAAATCATCCAGATATTCAATTAAATTCTTAATAAATCGCCTGTAATTCAAACCCAGCTCGACCAATGTTGTTGAAATTTAAATGGTACTTACCTTGTTGGGAAATCGGAATTTAACTTGGTGTACTCATTACCCGACGATAAAATAACCGTAAATATCAACATATAAAACATACAACGCACAATGTGCGGACTAATCGCATATAAAACATACAATAGAATTGAGAATCTGTTTTTTAGAAGTTGGTTAAAAATAAGCAGGCAGTAGAACAATTTGGGGTGAAATAAATATAGTAATTAAACAACTTTAAACGGTTTAAATCGCGTATATATATCATTATTTTTGTCCCGACGTTTCAAACACTTTGCAGTGATCGTGGTCATGGGGTGACCCCGTGAAAATAATGATAAATATACGCGATTTAAACCGTTTAAAGTTGTTTAATTACTATGTGTAATAATCGCGAAAACCTAAGACAACATAGTGAAATAAATATATTTGACCAAAAACGATGAGTGCCAACTTTTATTACTGACAAAATTGAAATAACGCGTCGAACTAAACGGTTGGTCAGATTACCTAAATTTAGCATGGTTTGTTTTGTTCGGCCATATCATCTTCTACGGTCAGTTGAAAATGTGGTCATAGATAATATATCCCTAAGGCTGTGTTAAGCAATAGACGATCTGGCTGATACAGTACAGTAAATATAGAAGTTTTCAGAAAAAAGATAAAATACATGTTTTCAAAATTTTATTTGTAGAAATCAATTTCATACTAAACATAAGCTACACCAAAATATAAAATATTATTTTTCGCTCCCGTAGGTAGGGAATCCCTATCCCTAGCCTGAAGTACCAGGCGCCAGCGGCGCTGATTTTAACCCACTGCAGAGGGTCAAGGGAAATCCAGGCAGCATGGGGTTGGTCAAATTTACCCGTTTGGCGAGCTTGAACTACGGGGTGGTTTGGGCACGCCATGTGTATCGCAATGGGAGGTCTTCATTAGAGAAAGGTTGTTATTAAATATTATTTGCATTAAATGCTTCTATTTCCTGTTAATAACAAAGAAGTACTCTATTGTTCTGATTAATGATGACAATATAACCCTTTAAGCACACTTTTGATGAATTTCTTGAATGCGGACACCCTGACGAAGACATCGGGGCCCCCGACAGCGCAGGGGTAGCCCCACGACACGATCCCGATCTGCTTCCCGCTGCACTTGGACACCATCGCGCTGCCGGAGTCGCCCTATTGAAGAAACATTTTATATTTATAATTAAGGAGATGGTCCCAATTGATGGTATGATCAGTGATCTGTGGTAGGGTTAGATATTTGTTTCCTTAATTCTCAGTTACACCGACCGAAGCTTGGAACTGTTCCGATCTCGTGTCGTCTGACTCTTCATTTTAGTCGATCAACAATAAAGACTCCTTGAAATAGAATCACATAATATAATAAATGCGATCTCGTCACTTTAACAAAAATAAAACTAGTAAAAGAAATAAAGACCCTTGTTATACTTATTGTATTTGTCACTTTATTTATTTTAATTGCGATACTTACATGACACATTCCATAGCCTGCCCCTTCGGGGTGCAACGCGCAGATCTCCAAAGCGGCGTCGATAGGTGGTGCCCCTGGTCCCCATTCCACGTTAGTCTTCTCGGCTAACTTCTGGCATTGCTTGGGACTCAGGGTCGATACGTACAGCTTGTTCAGTTTGTCAGGAGCGGCGCCCCATAGCTGTGAAGAAGAACGACAGACCGTACACCAAAGTAATAAAAACTATAAATCTCACAGAGGAATTAGGCAGATTTGCAATCGATAACAAATCAAAATCTAAGATTATATTTATAAATCACGCTAATCACATTAGTATTTATTAATGTGAATATTTGCGTTTTGAGTGAGAGAGTGAGGACGAGAATCAAGATGTGAAAGTGTTACACCTTCACGCTAAAAAAACACCGAACATATTTAAATGAAACTTAGACAGTTTAGGTCCTGGAATATACTTTTTTCATTATCCTCTTTTATCCTTTTCATCATTGACTACAGGGCTAAGCCACGAGGCGCAGCTACTACCAAAGAAATGAGAAAAAGGAAATAGTTTTTTGTTGCATATTTGCCTCAAAATGGACAAGTAAGGCGAAAACCTTGTCTTTTCGGAGATTTTACACAAAATGAAATTCTACATATTTATGTTGGGTCATGTTTTTTGACATTATCGTCATCTTCTGACCTTCTTATCTTCACCATATCAACACCATAACCCTGATAAGCGCCTTATATGCAGCAACATCCTATTAGATGTGTATGCTGCTATTTCTGTGCACATTTTTCTATATGCCTCTTCCGATCTTCAAATGGGGATGGGTGACGGTGATGGGAAGCGGTATCGCCGGCTACTGTTTTTTCCAGACTTAAGGCTAACAAAATCTATGTAAAGAAAAAGGATTATATGAAGAGTAAAAGTAAACATACCTCCTCAGTTCCCCACCCAGTGACGTAGGTCTTCTCTCCCCCATCCACCCAATCGTAGTTGAGTGCGATGATCGCCACCCCTTTTCCTAACGGGATCTTACCTTTAGTAGACAGCACTCCTATATCGTTCTTGATGAGCCAATGATCGTACTCAGGGTGGTTGCGATAACATTCGAATTCTATTTTGATTCCTTTATACCAAGTATTGGATCCAACCCTCCCGTGAAATGAACTGTAAATTTAACACAATAAATATCAATGTTACTAGTGATTTAAATGAAATATTAAGAGAAATATAAATCCTAATAATTAAATTAATTCATTCCCTGAATTGTTTTTGAACTTCGGATTGATATGGGAATAACAGAAAATCAAAATAATAAACCATGGGGTTGAATGTCCCCCTACCTCCTAAAGCGATCATTATAATAATTAGGAAGTCTTACTCCAACAAACTCCCATCCCACAGAATGAAGCCAACGATACAATGAGCTGCAGTCAGCACGTGTTTATTAGAGATGATGGATCCTCCACAAACCAAGAAATTCCACTCATCACCCATGACAAGCGAAACCATGTGAGGAGAGTGACCTTTAGGTGCCTCTGTGCCTCCTACGATCCTGCTGTCGAAGAACTTCGTGTAGTCTGCTGATGGGCTTTCGAGAGGGACTCTGGAACCCTCGATGGAAGCTTGAGCTACACGTACGGCTCCACCTACAATTCTGCTATCGTACTGATTGAAGTCTGCTGATTGGGTCTCAAGAGGATGTACTTCAAAATCATCGAGTGATTCTGCAACATGGTTTGCAGATGTTTCCACCTTATCCATTTTTGAGTTATCGTAAATCTGATCGAAGTCTGCTGATACGGTTTTTAAAGGGATTCCCGAATCTTCCAAGGAAACTGAAAATATATATCCTTTAGGAGTATCTACATCTTGCGCGGCTCTGTTAACGAAAAGTGGCTTGAAACCGGCTGCTGCTCTTAAATCTTCGTAAGGAAGTCCTGGAAGGCAAACATAACATCATTAGATAACTAGTATTACAAATATATAGATGGTTGAGCTACAAGCTGCAAATTGAGATTGCAGGCATGTTTGACGCAAACAACCCGGACCCAACAGAAAGGCCACAAGGATTTGTAGTAAGATCCGATTTTGCAATTTTAATACACAAGCTTTTAACCGCGACATCGCAGCAGGATATTGTGCCTACACGACGTCACCTTAGATGTATGCAAAAAAATATTGGGAGTTTCGTTTTGTTTCTTTACTACATAAACGAAATACAAATCAATTAACTGAAGATATCTTTCGTACCTATTTGTAATAACTATCTTAATGCATCAAATGCATCGTAATTAAATTTCGTTCATTCATCATTCATTTATTCAGTCACGTTGGTTTATTGTACGTTCAAGTTTTGTCGTCCCGGCATGTCAATCAAAATACTATATCATAGTTCATGGTCACACATTTACAGAGTTACCCTACATTACAGAGGCTCTAAAAAAATAAATGACGGAGATAGAAAATTTACAATATTGAGTTTCCTTCTGGGAAGTAAACAGCTAACATGGCATAGACAAGTGGTTGGATAAATGAACCAAAATTCATCAGCAAATACGTTATTAGCTAGCTAGGTATTTGTTTATTTAGGGAAGGCCTTAAAATATATGAAGCTAACTATGATTATTTGAAGCAGTGATGAACGCCCCGCGCATAGGGTCTGTGGTTTAGAGCTTCACCGCATGGCGGTAGGGCATTTTGCGAATGCGCGCCTTGCTGTAACTAGCCAAGTACCGTAATGTAAAAAATATTCCGTCACCAAGCACATAATGATATATTCCGGCAGCTATCCTGAGAGCCAGTAACTCTAGGTTAAATGTTGACCATCCTCAACACATCATCACATTACCAACAGAAGAGATGGTTATCAAATGCTACAAATAAAATAAATTGTATATGTGAGACTTATATTAGATCCGATGACGACAGCATTCTAAGGGTAGACGTGAAGAACATGTTCGTGTTATGAACAGTCTTTAGGTCCTTTCTATGGACAAGGGCAATAGTTCTTGTCTACAGCATGACCGTAAGAGCGTCGTTAACTGTACTGTAATGTATCACCTGGATTGTCTACTGCTGAACACAGTCTCCACCAATAAGGGGGTTTGCCATAACTCCCACCCTTGGCAGGTATCTTGCTTGGGGATCGCAATATAAGATAGTAGTTCCTCAGATGGCGCTGCTGCCTAGCTTCCGGTATTTAACCCTTAGTCGCTTCCTACGACACCAACGGAAAGAGATGGGGGAGGGTGATATTCTAGACCGGCACCCCACAGGATTGTCTTTCGAGTTGGCGAAGCACTTGCTATTAAAGATATAGATACCTAATATTAATTTACCATTAGACAACTGTCCCAGGATTCCCAGTACACAAACCACTGTTAGAAACATAGTTATTGTTACACTGCAGACAAATTGCTACTGATACATTTCGTGCTTCTAATCACAGTATTTATACAGAATTAATTATACGTCTACTTATGCAAAAGAGATAAAATTGATGATAGTTACATTATAATACGTGTCAACCCCTTCGACATTCAGGTATCGTTACGTAGTAGCTATTGGATAATCTGTGGTTTTGGTTTGTTGTTAATTTTAGTAGTTCGGATTATAGGGCAATCACTCGGTAAATGTGAGTAATATACTTAATACTATTTGTAGACAATACGATACCAAATCTATTCCAGATTTGCTAAGTGATAGCACTGATATCTAACGAAAGTGGCATCCAAATATCCAATTGCTAGGGTGCCAAATACTTTGTATGTATTGAAGTTCTTTGAAAAAATATAGTCCATATTACATTTTTAGTCCAATATTCATCAATTTTACATCAAATATCAATATTTCAGAGCTAGAGACGCATGACGAACGAATGAAAAAAACATAGATACATATGAAGAGTCTCTCGTTAATAGGTTTTCGTTTTGCTTTTTGTGTACGGTGCCCTATAAAATCAGCCAAAGTTGAAAAAATCCATCTTTTATTGGTTTGCTAGATATATTGTCAAATTCTGTTAATTGTACTTCCGCTAACAATCCCAATCTGCATGAAAATGCTTAAGATTTTTATCTGTGTTGGTACGTTCCGTACATAAGGTACCGAAAATTTCCACCACCTACGAATGCGAACCCAACTCGTACTTGGCCGTTTTTAATCATTTATACCACCTGATATCTCCGTGTGATGTTAAACGATGTACGTTGTTATATTTCTTGGTTCAATATGTCATCCTAACAAGATTTTGGAAACGTTACCCCTAAAGTGCGGTAAAATTATAGGGTTCAAAATTACCAAAAACGTTGTTATGTTAAGGTTAGCTAATAGACACCAAATTTTTCTGGGTTCAAGTCCATATAATATTGCTAATAAAGTTCTCAAAGATATGATAATACGTAAATATCAATGTCCTAATATATAAACAGTTGATATTTACGTGAATAAATATTAGCTCTAGTGGCTGTGTAGTAGCCCTACAAGTGACACGTTTTCATTAGCTGTGTTTCTTCAACATAGTGATAATAATTATTTCAAAGCCAAGTCTCTGGGAGAGAGTTAATCTCCTCAACTCTCTCCCTGAGATATAATTGATGTATCATCGGCATTATATTTTGAGTTTTAAGGCTGCAATCGATTCGATTGGATCCATATATACTCTATCCTTAACATAGCCCCACAAAAAATAATCCATTGGTGTTAAATCACACGTTCCGGCTGGCCACTTAGCCGCTGAATTTAGTGAAATTATGCGATCGGGATATTTGTTTGCAATAAATTGATCGTTTCATTGGCTTTGTGACATGTGGCATCGTCCTGTTGAAACCACATGTCAGTGATATCCAAGTCATCAATGATAGGCCAAAATTGAGTTGTTAACATCTCGCGAAATAGACCCGACATTTGGCCAAAAAGTGATTAAAAACTTAGATGTAAGAATCAACATCTGTCGGCGTGCTCGTGGTGGACATTTGCTAGATTTCATTTTTCATTCATAATTGCCAAACTTTTCTGTTCGTAATACAATAAAAAAAAAATCATGTTCTTCTAAATTCTTTGTTTTATTTGGTTTTAGAAAACAAAGTTCTTGTTGAAAACCCTTAGTTAGTACACAAAGCTCGTTGATAAAAATCACGAAAGGAGTTGGACCGAGTATGCTTCCTTGTATAACTCCGATAACAATCAAATAATAACTGAATGCTGATATATTTTTAGCGCATATAAATGTTGTGCTATAAAATATGGTCGTAATTTGTATAATCTCACTAGATTTTTTATAAACTAACATATCGTACAATTATCCGGTGGCATATGCATACTGAATTTTATGGTCGGACTGAAGCATTTCTCTTACCAGACCACCAGATCCATAGCCCACACCCGCTATGTATACCACGCATGTTTATTAGTTTTTCACAAAAAATATAAATCACTATCGCATTAGGTATAACCTGTTATGTTACATTGTTTTGGATAAATAAATATATTACGTATCTTAATAAAGTATTTTATACCAGGAAGAGACCTCTTCATTAAGAATCCGTCAAGGTACTTACCACCACAGTATCGAATGTCCTGCCTCGATTACTACTGTCTCTAGACGTGAAAGGCACACTAGCAAGTGCTACTACTAGGAATAGGAGACATCAGAACTTACATCTTAGAGCGACGAGCGCAGTGCAGTGTCATGCGGAAAGAGAAGATGATACTGCAACTGTAATGGACACGTGTGACGCTTATTGTCAGTCACTCACCTCTTTCATTGCCTTACTTCATAACATAAAAAAAAATACCAAAAAATGGAACCGACTTCAACACTCAAATCTGTTGAATAACTTCGGAAGTCGGTACCATGATGGTTCAAAAGTACCTTTTATCACAATATTGTGCGCATGGTACCGAATTTGACAAGTCATTTCACACATTTGAGTGTTGAAGTCGGTTCCATTTTTTTGGTAAACATTTTTTTTTACCCTTTTTAGTGATTCTTGCTACTTATGGGATCGATTGTCATTCACTGTCAATAACTATATCATCAAGATAGGAAATACTTTTCAGTTATTGTAGTGTAACTCAAAAACGGCTTGACCAATTTTGATGAAATTTAAATGGGACCAAACGGCAAGCTTTCAAATCAAAAAAGAATTACCAAATCGGTTCACCCAGTCAAAAGTTCTGAAGCTTACAGTATACATTCCTAAGTAAGGAATGTATACCTACTCAAAGTTCTGAGGTAACAAACATAAAAAAAATACAGATGAATTGAGTACCTCTTCCTTTTTTTTCAAGTCGGTGAAAAAGCTGTTATTTGTATATTCGTGCCATTACTAAACAACATTTATGCCTTTGCCGCGTTTTGTACAGCTTTCTAAAACATATTTTTTTTCCTTCACGGAAATTATCCAAATTGCGTAAAAATATCGGTTGGGGCTAGGTTTCTTGACTACGTATGTAAATTGTATCTATCAGCAAGTTTAGTGCGAGGACTAGCGTTTATAGTTCGAAGACTATCACGGGATCAACCTTCACTGCGTGGTGATAGGGTTATGGTATAGGTATAGGCTAGCACCACCCTTGGGTAGAAAGTCTTTCCGGCCGGAAGCTATCCTATCTATTTCCTATTCTATTTTTAGTCAATATTACATAGACTAGTGGATAGACCAAATCATCTAAATCATCACTTACACATAATATGAGATAGATACGGTCGTAGAAAAGGCACCACACCCAAAACGTGTGGCGCTTATCACACCTATCTAGTGATTAAAATTATTTCAAGCAGGTGAATGGCACTGTCTACGATTCGTTAGATAAACCTTCTACTACATGACTAAAATTGTAGATTCCTAGGTCACAGACATTTTACTGTTTTTGGATTCAGTAGCCAATGGACAAAGCGGAGCCTTATAAGCTACTTGTCACATCTTACTCGGAATGAGTTGAAGCATTTGAGCCTGCCCTAGAACATCCTTTACTTACCGACTAATATGTTTCAGGATTGTATTATACTCGTGTTCTCTCGCAATTCCTCGTTACATACCAAATAATACGAATAATTATAAACATAATTTTAATTACATTTACAATACAATACAAAAATTCTTTATTGTTTACCAAGGAAAAGTAAATTACAATGATTAAGACTAATTATCCTATGGCAGTACAATGGGCGGTCTAATCGCTATGTAGCGATTTCTACCAGACAACCTTTGGATGGACAGAAATAAGGGAAAAGGTAGACGGTGGTAAACAATGTATCTGAATTAAATTCAGATACATAAATCTAATACGTGATAAATGATGATAAATAAATAAATACCTACATATATACATAATAAATATATATATACTAACGTTATACATACATAAATAACATACCTTTAAATAACACATATACAATAAATTACTTATATATGCATCTACATATATTAAACATAACATAAACAAATAATTACAATGTTATATACTGGATAAGTAGTGATTTTTTACCATTATTTTAAAAATTCCAATAGATTTGGCACGTCTAATTTCTAGTGGTAAAGCATTCCATAGTCGTGCAGCCTGTACTGTGAAGGACTTGCTGTAGTACTGAGAGCTATGAGGGGTGATTTTAAGTTGGAGAGTGTTGGAAGAGCGTAAGGACAGATTATGGGTGAGAATTTAGTTTACTAAATTCCTTTTCGATGCCCGCTCGGGATAAGAATTTTGACCTCTAAATGTAAGTGAGATTTTAGCTGATTTCACACAAGCACGCGATAGTGTTATCATAGAAATATAATTTTAATTGTTTTGATGATTGATGATAAGCGCGAATAATCGTCCATCAACTTACTATTTGAAGCCAGATTGGAATCTATTATAATTTTATTCAACAAATAAGGTCAATACTTCACAATATTTAAAAATTGATGAATCATTGAACTTAGAATATTTACCTACAATAAAAACATTTAATGACCTTCCTCACTACAAAAGTATTGCCGTTCTAAGTATTACTCACTTAGTTTTTCAAGTTGGTATCAGATTTGAATTTCTCAAATATTATCAGATTATCAGTTTTATAAAAGTATAAAATAATGCCAAAGTTATATTTTATAGGCCACTATTGGTAAATAGAGCTCAAGCTACAGCTCGTGGACGGTAATTGTTATAAAATGTTAGTTTTGGTGTTTGAAGTTTTAGTGCTTTTACTGGGAGCCACCTCAGGTATGTGTTATAGTATTGTCATTTATTGGAAAATAAACCGACCGGGAGACTTAGGCACAGTAAGATATTCAGTAAAACGATGTACATAACTACTTCGACTAAAATAATCAAATCCAAATGCAAATTTGTAATCGCAGTCATGTAATTTTTATGCAATAATTTTAGCATTCCAATTCTTAGCCTTTTTTCTGATTATCTTGGAAAATTTAATGATTCTAGTTCATCGGGAAGCAACCAATAAGTTTCGATGAGTGAGTAAGCGAGATATATTGTGAAATAAATGCGTGTAAAGGAACAAGGGACCTTAGACCTTAGTATTTGATGTTAACTTTAATTTAACTCATTTATGAGAAAAGGCAGGCATAGAGAGACGAAAAATAGGTGACATCATCTTATAAGAGTCAGATTTTTTCGTTCGAACTACGGAATCTACATATTAAAGGTTCCTACAATATCTTTAGCTGAACAGAACAATGACGAAGCTATCAAAACACTGTCATGTAAATGTAAAGTACCTATGTTCAGAAAGTCGAGAAAGAAGTCCAAGAGAATCTCAAATTGCACTCTCTTTCTGAACAGACTCTACCACTGAAATGATTAATAAAATAATTGGGACAACAGTAAAAAAAGTCGTATTACAATACATGTACTACGTGTTTTTTTAGGCTTGATATGTTAGCCTTTGACCAATATCTTACCTGATGGTAAGTGATGATGTGGTCGAAGATCTTGTTCAGGCTAACCTAGAATTACTGGCTCTCAAAGACAGCTGCCGGAATACACCGTTAGATGCTTGGCGACAGATTTTCTACTTTCTACTTGTCGCTAGCCAGGCGGGCATTTGCAAATTGCCCTTCCACCATGCGGTGAAGCTTAAGCCCGCGGCGTGATTCGAAGCATGGACCTGCTGCGCGGCTATCCATAGCCAATGCCACTGAGCCATCATTGCTTCAAAATCAATTATCATAATATCTATTCAGCCATCTCTGCTCTACTGCCTTCATAATAGAGCCCAATGAGATTGTTGTTTCGGAAGATGTAACACAATTGTTTTATCTAAATTATATTCTTATTGTTCAGAATTTAATTGTAATTCATTATAATCTCTTTAAAATCCACAGGAGTTCCAATAGAACCACATGTCTCAAACGAACTTGACTCTCGCATCCATGGCGGTGTGGACGCACCCCTTGGGTACGCACCTCACATGGTTGCCCTGCTCAGCGGGGACCGCTGGGTGCTCATGATCTGTGGAGGATCCATCATCACCAAAATTCACGTTCTTACGGCGGCTCACTGTATCACACCGTTTGTTCAGGATAATAAACTGTCTCCGTGAGTACAATAACTTAGGATAATATAACTTTCAAGGAGAGTCTTGCAGCGTGGTCTCTCTTCAGCTGTAAGTTAGTAACATTGAGGTAATTCTTGTTCTATATGTTGGGAAATGCTCCTCATGAGCAAGGCAGTTAAGCTCAATACTTAAGAGCGTAGGTGAAGATTAAATAGTCTGAATTTCTGACGAAAATCATAAATGTTGTAGAAGCCCCAAAGACATAAGGGCTTATATACCCAGATTACTAACCAAGCCCAACGTTGGTTAAATCAAAAAGCGTCTTCGCCGGGGTATGTCTTATTGTTTTATTACGTTTTCACGATAGCCCTGTGGCAATAGCTGTCACAAAACTCTTAACATTTTGCGAATGTTTGCAGGGTCATTAACCTCATGTAGAAAATCTATCACGAAGCACTTCACGGATTTCCTACCGTCATCATCATCACCTCACAAAAGTGCAATCACAGATAATCTACCCCAACGAAAAATCATGTTTATTACCATTATTTTTTTTTGTAAATTTCATCTGATTTTCCATATTCGCATCTTATGCAATCAAACTTGATAGCCGAGCGTTTAAGACACCCTTTGCGTAAAATTATTGAACGCGGATTAGACCGTTCAAGATGAACATTTTGTAAATCTGATATTAGCTTGACTTGCGATAATGCTTGGTATTAATAACGACTTCATTCCATATCTCGTCCATTTTAGTCACACTACCATTTATTATAACATTTATTTTAATTTCTCATCTCTGCCACGATTACAATCGCCTCGTCATTATATTTCGTAATATAATAATTATGAATGGGTATTTGCCTTAAATGTATCAGAGCCTCTAGTTGATGAGACGCCTGACTGAAAAACGCTTTCATCTTACTACCGGGACTGATGATGAACATGCGATCAATATTCTGGGCAAGTTGCTAACTAAGTAGGTGGCTGAAGCTAAGAGTCTTTATAAGGTTTTCCATGCAAACGAGTTGATACCAAACGCGGTAAAATTTCGTCTGCATCTCTTTGAGTTATTATATATATTTTGTGTTTTTATTATAACAATTCTATGCTTCTGGTTCGCTATATTTCCGTAAATTTATGTATTTTCAAAATGATTCTGAAAATTTGTTTTGTATGGGGATTCTTATTTTCACATTTAGAGCCGTTCAAAAAAAGGTCGTTCAAATAAATTCGTTATAGTGGCTGTAATATACCTACAGAGGTATGTAGTTTATTTGTAGTGTTTTGTACAGTCCTAGCTTTTGAATGAGACAATGCCAACTCGTGGTCACTTGAAAAATGCAATCCCACCCACAATAAGTAAATCGGGTATTGCTGCACGTTTGGCGTACAAAAGGCTCTTTGTTCACTTACCATCTTAACATTTATAAGCCGAAAGGTAGCGGGTATACTGTATAGGCCAAAAAAAGTTAATTTTAAATTTCACCCAATATGATTGTGTGTCTTTTGTGTTATTAGAGAAACATATAATTAAATAATGTTTTCTTCCGTTATGTATTTTGTTTTTTTTTGAGAATAATAAGTTCTTGTGCTGCGTCATTTGGTCTGTTGATTAAAACATACTGTTATTTCGTCAACATACATAGGATTAGGAATATGATGATATAGTAGTATTTTTTAAGTAACTGCCTTTTTATTTATTCTAGAACATTCCGCGGACGAGTTGGTTCTAATATCTGGCATGAGGGTGGCATCGTAGTACATTTTAAAAATCACTACGTTCATCCCAAATGGGATGTAGACACCATCAAGAATGACGTGGGGATTCTGTGCTTGACTAAGGAATTGAAACTCAGTGATACGATCGCGATCATTGCACTCAATTTCGAAACGGTGGGCGGAAATGAGCAGAGCTATGTGACTGGCTGGGGCACCACCTGGCCGAGATTTGAAGAAGAATGGGTGGTAAGTTTATCTTCCAGCTTTTGTATAGTCTTAAAACGAGATGGGAGAATTGCATCCATGTGGCCCGGTTGCTGTTCTCCCAAATACTTCCGATATGATCTAAAGGTAGTTGATGTCATAAGACAACACAAATATCTGTGTAAGACAACAACCAAATCTATGACGGCAGCGATCGACCAGTGGAAGCTTCGAGGAGTGAACTTGTGTCACGATAGTTGGCCTAACCTCATAACAAGCACTTCCTGTTTCCTCCCTTAACTGCAAACATAAAACTATCAAAATGATAATAGAAAGTAGAATAGTGATAGTGCATCTAAAAGCCGTCCATTACCACCTGATGGAGACTGATAATAAGCCTTCTGACCGAAACATAGATATGCTCACCGACAGATACCTCCTTCTTGACAGGGGTACAAATTAGAGCACTCCATTTACCCTACCATCAACCTATAACGACTGCTATTCTAAAACAACATTTGTTACCTACGGTGTAACGCGTCCTTCAAACACGGAAGCACGCAGTAGTAATGACCACTATCTGTCATCCATCCATTTAAGACTATAGCGGACGTACCTTAACTTAGTTAATCGATTAATAATGACTCAGCAATCTACGAACACCTCAAAATGTCTAGATCAGGTAAGATTTACGATCAAGAACATCACAGAAGAAGTAAGGAGTCTGGATCTGAACCCTCTAGAAGACTGGATTTTCATAATTTAACCCGGTAGAAAGCTACGATATCCTCAGCGCTAAATATACAAAAGAGTTCTTTTTTCATAGTCTACATGTGGATCACACTGTCTTATAACAACACAAAATATTCTTATTAATGCTTACCTATTCCAAAATATGGGTGTGATAAATACCGCACAACAAAATTACAAAAATGCTGGGCCACCTTTGCATTTATTCTAAGGGTAAAATGGTGGGCAGCAGCGACCCCCCGCAGTGTAAGATAGCAGTTCCGTAGAAGAGGCCTGTCAAGCATGTGGTTTGACGGCTAAATCCCTTTTACCCACTAAAAGGGCTGTGTTGGCTATGTTATGTAGTGGACAATCCATCCTGATACAGTACTATGTACTAATATTTGATATTTTCCACCTGCCAGCATCTAGCACCTACTCCTGACGAGCTACAGCTGCTGTACTTGTACACGCTGTCCGCTGAGCAATGCGAGGAGGGTATCACGTCACACGAGTTGGCAAGCATCGCACCACCAGTCAACCCCAAGGTCGAGATATGTACCTTCCATTCGTTCGGATATGGAATGTGTCATGTAAGTTCAGAGTTTATCTTATTTTTTAAGTATTAAGGTTATAGATCGCAATCACTATAATAGTTAGGTATATTATATTGTATTTAGGGGCGGATTCCCAAAGGTCCATTGTACCTTTGTGTTCTTATTAACAGGCATTTATTGATAAAATTGCAAATTAAGGACTTCCAAATTTTATTTTACTGAATTATAAATAATTCTTGACTTCCAGGGTGACTCCGGCAGTGCCTTAGTGTCAAAACACAGCGGGCAGCAGTCCGGTATCGTGTCGTGGGGGCTCCCATGCGCCCGCGGGGCTCCCGACGTCTACGCAAGAGTGAGCGCGTTCAAAGACTACATTTTGAATATAACAATGACGTGATATTTGGATTATGAGTTGCTTCCTTCACGATGCTTTTGATGTACCCTGTAACCAAAGATGAGACTGATTGAAATTACTACTCTATTAATTAAATAAATTATGATTTTTATGCCAACTTTTTATACATTATGATTGCCAACTATAACCTTGTTTTATTATTACTTTAAGTACCTACCTTACTTAATCTTATTAGGTAATTATTATCGATTAATACATTAATTTATTTTATTACTATTAATAACGTATTTTATTATAAAGTACTATTACCTTCTTTATACATTACCATTATTTTATCGCGTTGTTGAGTAGATTCATCAGTGTCTATTGTTAGTTAACATCATGTTAATTATTGTTACTCGCGTTGAGAGTTATATGGTTTTTCAAGCGGAAGTGAGTCGTCAAAAGACACATTTTGAACTATATTTTTATAGTTCATATTTATAAACACTTTGTCTAAAGAAAATCTTTAGAAAAAGTGTGTATAAATATGAACAAAATATAGATATGATAAACACTATTCCAAACACGATTATATATATTTTTCTCGAGAGAAAAAAACATGAATAGAGCACTAAAATCGAGTTTTGTATCTGTATAGTAAATAATATCATATCAAATTTAATTTCTAATTACTATGTGAAAGTGTATGAAAGGTTTTTTTCGTTATAAAAAACTGACTTTAGAATTTATTAAAAAAAACACTCACGTTGTTTATATAATGTGTAGTTCTGTTTCGCTCACTCGCATGCAAAACGTGGTCTCTCCGTCCTACGCGCTCAGTCTGATATTTTTCATTATGACAATCTAGGTACCTGTTGTGTTGCAATAAATAAAACAAAAATCTCAATATATTAGTCATACTTTATTCCATAAAGACGTCTTTGTACCCCGATATCCTACGCAACTTTAGTTATAAAGTATTATATTTTGTAAGAATTATTTAAACAATGTGCTGCCGGAGCCAGGCGGCGAAACCACTGATTCTGGCGAACATGTCGGGCGCTCCACGGGCGCAGGGGAAGCCCCAAGATACGACGCCGATCTGACGCCCGTCCGAGATACGGACCAGAGCCGAACCGGAGTCACCCTGAAAACAAATTTACGATTTTCATTCATATTGTTTTCGAGATATTCAATAGCGATGACAGTTGTCAAACTTAAAAGAGCTTTATCTATAACTATTGATTCCAGACTTCTAGTTTCTTTACAGAAAAGATATAAGGACAGCAGTCATACGTAAAAAAGATTTATCTCTAAAATGATTGATTCGTATATACCCACTAGGTTTCATATTGTTTATGGATAAGTTGTGGATCAATAGTTTTTTTAGATATGTAGCCATTATAAGTTTGACAGCTGTCATCTGAAATGAAGATTGTCAATTAATAGAAGACACACATTATGTTGTCAAGTGTTACTTTGATAGCTATCACATAAGACTTCTAACCGTTACATTTGTAGATCATTTTCTATCTTAATATGAAATGAGTTTTAAGAAACATGACTTCAAGTGTCACTTTAACAGTTGGAAATTCTTAGATCTATTTCTATCGAATGTCACTTAAATATGTCATTATATAAAACATGTAAATAATTATGATTACTACATCGTCTGTCATTTTGACAGATGACACTATTTAGGGAACTCCCAGTTTTATTATAACGCCTAAAAATATCATATTGATCAGAATAGCACAGCCTTTTACTTGAATGGTTAGTTAGACTTCGACTGCAGTTGTGCATGTCATAACATATAATAAAGAACACATTTTAAGAACGATTAATTGTGCCATAGAGAGCAACTATTTTGGACGGGATTATTAGCTTTTGTTCGTGATGATGATGTAGTCCTGACCGATTTCTGCTGTTAGTTCTGGACAGGCATGCCTAATTTAAGTAATTAGGCCTAGGTTCTGTTGTTCAACCCTTTGGTGCGCTCTCTGGTGGCTTGAGTACCTGATTTTGTTGGAGAAGGTACGAGCGCTCTTGGGGCATGTTAATACCCCGCTAATGTTATTGTACGTGATGGCCGCTGGTGGTCGGGCCTTGAGTTCATCACGTTTTTTGTCAAGCTCCTCGTGGCGGGCGGTTTTGAAGTCATTCACCCGATCGTGAGTGAGGCGACGCCATTCGTATGGTGTATTTAACTTTGATGTGTATATGGGGAAAGCAATGGTATACCACAGCAAATTAGAACTTCACATTTTATGCCAGTCAATATGGGCCTGGCTGGGCAATCGCTATGTTAATCAATATCAATAGTACTTACTTTGATACCACTGTACTTAATTTAGATAGTACTTCTACTTACGTTGCACGTGCCGAAGCCTGCAGCGCGGAAGGTGCAGATCTCGATGTGGGGCTCCACAGGCGGCGCACGAATGTTCAATGAGATGGATGCTTGGGCGACTCTGGTGACGCAATCCTGGCCGCCGATAGTGGACAAGTTCACCTCTAGGAGGGTGGCGGATAACGCAGCGTTAGCCTGGAATTATACCAAGAGTATTTATTATCTATGTACTTCCAGGTTAGCCTGAACAACATCTTCGACCACATCGTCACTTACCATCAGATGAGATAGTGGTCAAAGGCTAACCTATCAGGCATAAAAAAAAATGTACTAGCTTTTAACTAAGGCCTTGTCCATGTTAATTAAAAAATAAATTCCTTCTGAGAAGAACTTCAATAGTTAGGTACTGTTTTTGTAAACTATTGAAAATTCAGCGTGGTAAATTTTTGGTATAAAATGTGTAATGGTCATGTTATAATGACCTCTGATCGATAAGTACAATAATGACTCGTGTAGTTGAGAAGCTATGCCGAGATAAGAAATAAAAAAAATACACTATTTTAGAGCAGTTTTCTTATGAACATAGGTTCTTCCGGGGATGTTGAGAAAGAAAAAGATACAATCTCAACTAATAAAAACCTACGAAAGTATTCATGCCAATTTTAAACACATAATTAATGAAGTTACAAACAGAAAGAACAAAACCTACTTATACGTTATTTTTGCGTTAAAATGAAATAAAAAAATGTGCACAAAATTCCAACAACCAAGATTTTGACCACGTTTTGATATTCGCATCAAAACAGCACAGCAACACTTTTTAGGGTTCCGTAGTACCTACAAGGAACCCTTATAGTTTCGTCATGTCCGTCTGTCTGTCCGAGGTTTTGCTATGAGACCGTTAGCACTAGAAAGCTGTAATTTGGTAAGTGTATGTATATTAATCACGCCAACAAAGTGGTAAAATAAAATTTTGAAAAATATTTTTTTTAGGGTAGCTCCCATACATTTGATTGATACATTTGAGGATGAAATTTTTTTTGTCGGCCACCCCATCATGTTTGGTATCGTTGAATAGGTCTTTTAAAAGTATTTAGGGGTTGCAAACACTATTTTTCGATTTAATGTCCCATTTACGAAATATTAAACTTTTAATTAGTGCCCCCCTCTAAAAGCTAAACTGCTGGCTTGAAAAATCTGGAAAAATTCTTGATATTAGTGCAGTTCAGGAACTTTAAAGGAAAATTATAGCGGTTAACATAACTTTATTAGTTTAGCAGTCATATTCGTTGAACGTGAATGTTGGATAAATTTGTACCAAACACAAAATTCTTAGAACATATCCTTTAAAGTGACTAAGAGAAGTAGTTGCTTGTTTATTATTGGTAAAGACTCGAATTGGAAACTTAATGAGTAATAAAAACAAAACGAATGGATAAAAGTAAGATTTATTGTTTTAGATAAATAACAACAATAATGCTGTTTTAAAACAATAACAAATTCGACGATGGCGCTCTAGTGAGCGCCATCGTCTAGCTTCGTCGTAGCTAGTGCTAAGGCTGCGCGCGAGCACATTGTCACTCCCCGCCAGCAATCCTCAACTCCATTATTATTATTTTAATCAACTTTCTACAGTTAAATTACATAAGAAACATAAATGATAGGATATTCACCTTACATATTTATTTTTAATAAAACCAAAAGAGATGTGGTACAAACTCCAGTGCTGTTAGTGCGAATAGATGGACATCATCCGCCTTTCAACGTTACTGTACCAACTGAACGTGACTGTAGGTATATGCAACATAAGCGGATAATAACACATTGCTTTTCTAAAGCAGATTATCAAGTAATACATGATCAAGTAAAACAGGAAATTTTGATTGGTACCTTTTTGAAAATAATACAGCTGAGTGTGCTGTTAATAATTTTTATGAAACTAACTACGGTATCATATCCAAGAATGTACCATGAAGTAATCATAACAAATTGCAATTTTCCTATTTAGTTCAGTTCATCCCTAAGGCAAATATTTAACAATAAGAGGAAAGAATGGATAAAATGGAAAATATATGGTAACATATCAGATTTTGAGACTGTTGCATTATACAGGGTTATTGGTAAAATGATAACAACCTCTTAGGGTTGACTTATGCTAGTCCTAAGAAACATTTTAAAATGTTTCTTTTTGTTTTGAAAAAATAATTAATTTAATTAATTTCTTTCAAATTGAATTTTGTGTTTTTATATGTTTTTGACTGGATAAGCACGAGGACCACCTGATGTCAAAAGCCTCTTGTGCCTGTATTATTTCATAATTTTTATTACTTTGCTCGATGTAAATATTCAAAACTTTATTCAAAGGGAGCGCGGCGTGGTCTAGTGTTGCCGCGGCGGGCGCTCTTGGCTCGGAGTAGTGTTTGTTTTAATGCTACATCCAAATATATAATATACAAATATATATACTTAGGTATATATAAAAAAATAGAAAACTAAAATTTATTTTTCAAATAAAAAAATAACATCTTAATTTTTTTCTTATGACTAGCAGAAGTCAACCCTAAGAGGTTGTTAGCATTTTACCAATAACCCTGTATAGGCACATACTTGAAATTAGTTCAGAAATATGTTACAAAAGTTCCATTTAGAAAGTTTAAATACTGTTAAGTACAACATCAAATATTTTTGGTCTTACATTACAAATAAAAAGAGAAAAAGTGATGTCCCGAGTTGCATCAGCTATGAAGAAAAAACAGCACGTGACTCAGTAGACTTTACTTGAATTACTTACAATCAGTATTTGAGCCCTCAACTATTACCGACGGATATAATGCAGATAATAAATTTTATATATGTGCAGATAACCACACGTCAAATTTAATTATCAGTGATGTTCGTTTTACTATAGATAGTTTAAAACCGAAACTACGTAAGCTCGGTCCAACTAAGGGCGCTGGAGTAAAAATTGGTTCACCAATAGTCTTATAATACACCGCTTACACCATTTGTTTTCCTGTCCACCATAATATATTCAACCTATGCCGTCAAGAAGGTGTTCGTCTTCGTGTTTGTAAAATTTACGGCATAGTACTGTACATAAAGAAGGATTAAAGAAAGATGTAGCAAACTACCACCCAATCTCAATTTTGCACGCCTTATTGAAGCTTATTATATATATATATATGTGTGTGTTTCACAAAGCGTCCGCTAGATGGCAATGTACCAACAGAATCTAATCTTTCTATCGTTACGTTTTCATTCGAGTATACCTATAGAATTCAAAAAATAACTTGGCAGCTATCGTACTCTTATCTTTAGCTTTAGCAGGAAGAAAGTGGAAGAGATAAAAAATAACAACAGAATCGTTCTATATTATGATAACGGGCTACTACGGAACCCTACATTGCGCGTGGCCCGACACGCGCTTGGCCGTCTATTTTATATCTCTTTGAATTTAAATACCTACATTGCAAAGACTTAAAAAAATGATTCGAGAAAGGAATATCATTGTTATAAAGTTTGGATTTCCTATATCAAAAAATAAAACAGTCAATGAACACATTAAATTGTAAAGCTCATGACGTTATTTCTTGTTTCATTTGAACTCTTAGATGCATGGAGAGGAGATAAAATAATTACAAAAGAATGTGCAAATTAATAACACAAATTGGGATTATAACTATATGCCATCGTTTTCTAAAAATTTTTGTATTTATTTCTAACAACAGCTACTTAAAACAACCTTGGCAATTTTGACGTTTCACATTCATTGAGTAGATTGATTAGTAGATTATTGCTAATCCACCTACGAATAAATAATATATTTATTCGTAGTAATCCACGCAATGATTTGCATGACCACAGAACATCATAAGAACATCTTGAAACATCTATCATAGGACATTAACAAACGTCAACGAAAGAGAAAATTTACTTTTATATTTTCTTAAAGATATTAAAAAGTTTGTCTCCATCATACTGAGCAAGTAATACTACTTTTTATTCCAGCTTTTTAACTTGTGCCACAAACCGAGTCCATCCGTTAATCCATCGCAGCGTGAAAGAAGGATATACCAACAAACAGACAAACCGACCAAAGCACTTTTGCATTTATAATAGTTTTGGGGATAGGTGATACGATGATAAGGATGTGAACAGAATTTTCTATTTCAGTGTTTTTGTAGACCCCGTAATCAAAATGGTCAAATACCGACAATAATGACGGCAGCCATTTCCTTAAATGTTTAAAATTACAAAAAAAAATATCAAAATATATTTTATGTATTTTTTTTTATATTTTTATGTTTGCAATAACGCCTGCTATGCGGATTACATTACAAAATTACAAATATACGATAGGAAAAAGTGTTTCCTAACGCATATCCCGCACATGACTTAAATTTTTCCTATCGTATATTTGTAATTTTGTAATATATTTGATGTAGTTTTTGACATCGGTTTTGCGGTACTTACGGAAGTCCTGCCCCAACCAGCAGCCCTGGCAGCCACGCCACCAGGTATGTTATCGTAAACAAGAGGGATGGTCCTGACAAGGGCATTTTGCACCACGTTAGAGGACGTGATGAGAATACCGATGTCGTTCTTGATGGTAGCGGCGACGTAGTGCTGGTGGGTGACGTTGCGGGTCACGGAGTATGACTGTCCGCCGCTGTTCCAACGGTTGGTACCCACGGTCACGCGGAGATTGCTGTATAACAGATACATAATTCACTAGTATTATATGCAGGACTATATACAATTTCAGACATTCAAGATGATAGGAAATTGTAATGATGCTGATTATATTTTTTAATGATTTAAAAAATATGTCGTATGCGAAGTGTCTGGTATCTGCATTTTGAAGGTTGATAGCATAATATATGTTAATTATTCGTAATTTATATATTTCTATACTTATTTGTTTATAATTTCTATATACGATAATATTTATTAATACATTGTTAATTGGCTTAAATTTTTTTTATTTTTTTTTATTTATGATATTTATAATTTACTCATTTTACTATAAAAAAATATGTTTCATAACCCCTTTTTGTGTGGTGAGGAAATTGCATAAGTCATAATATCCGATTTCATAAGATTTAGCCTATTCTCAGATTATCAATTTTATAAATATGTTAAAAATATGAAAAAACATGTGTGTTAACTCCAGAACAGAACGGGTTTCAGAAGGGTAAATCTACAACATTGGCAGCATTTAAACTCGTTAGTAATGTTATAACTAATTTATATTATAAACATATAACATAGTATAACAACAGTGTTCTTCGATATGGGCCGCGCTTTTGATTTTGTATCACGTAGGCGGGTCAAAGTAGACCAAAAAATAAGAGTGTAAAACTACCTAAATTCCCACCAAGCTGAAAATCAGTAAGATTGATTAAACTATGATTAAAAATAAAATTTTAAAGTTCTCCCCCATCTTTCCCCTGTATGGAAAAATGTGTATTAAAGGTCAAATATCAAAAAAGTTTGTTAGTTCTACGCGATTTTCACTAAAACGTTTTAACATAAAATACATACGAATTTGGCATATGTTATTGAATACTACTTAACAAAGATTAAAACACAATTTTAGATTCGAAAGTATTTAAAAAAAAAAACAAGAATAAGCCCAGATAAAAAAAAACGAACTACTACGAAGAATAATCAAATCGAATGAATTCTTCGCTCTCAAACTAAAGGATTATTTTTCTGCTTTTCAGTCGATTATTTATAAATTTACATTTATTTTTGAATTTTAGTCACAAGACCTTTTCTACCATCTCTAGATTACTGATAAGAGTCGTAATTTCAGTTTCTGTATCAAATTTCAGTATCAGTGGGAACGAAACATTTTCTAGTGCAACACAATTTGTGGTGCTAAATTCAATTCGAGTACTTTGTATACTCATATTCCTGCAGAGTTTGAAGGGAATGAAGGGCGATTCTATAATGTATAAACGTAATGAATAAATGAATGAAAATAAATCTAAAATGTATATACATGTATAAACGATTCTATACATGTATATATAACTTACAGTTTTAATTTCAATGGAACGATGAAATGTTTAACGAAAATAAATAATTTGCAGTCGTTTTTTTTTACATATTTTACTAATATATAAAAATATATATATAATAATTTATATATGTTACTCTGTAACTTTTGTTTTGTGTGTCAAATAAAATTATATTTCTGTCTTTGTACATAATAATTATAGAAAAGAAAGTTAAAGACATTAAATTTTAGACACTGCAAGCTCTAGCGGTTACATAAAAATATTAAGGCGCGAGTTAACATACACAGTTCTATATGACATATCCAAATAGGAATATGAGAATTGTGGACTTAATTTTTAAAGGTTACTAACTTGCTCAAAGAGCCCCAGCTGAAAACAGCAGCTATGCAATGTGCTGCGGTGAGTACAGTCCGCTGGGTGACGAGAGACCCTCCGCATAGCAAGGACCTGACGAGCGCCCCGTTGGTGAGGGCTACCATGTGGGGGTGGCTGCCAGCTGCGGCCTGGGTCCCGCCCACGATGCGTGCGTCGGGGTCCGCGTGTGTGAAGAAAATAGACATGTCCTGCTCATCCTGTTCAATCGTGGGGGCGGCTGGAAAACGATAACACAACTTGGGTTACATCTTGTACAAAGCTTGCAAACGTACAAAACTGATAGAAAGTTAAGTAAGTTTGCCTTGACCTGCTAAGAAAGGGATATTACAGGCACATGAGACTAAACAACTATGTCTCAAAGTGACGGGCGCAGTGCAATTCGTGACTTATGACGAAATGTTTCTGTTATAGGCAGCTAACCTCTGCCTATAACAGAAACATTTCGTCATAAGCTTAACATCAGGTGGGCCTCGTGCTTGATCCGTCACAATAACATAAAATATATATATATATATATAATTATGCCCTTGACCTTATTCGATTGGTTTTACTTACTCGACTTAGGTACTATCAGCCTTACTTATAAACGCTACTTAAATTTTAAGCATTACTTAGCCGCTGATTAGCAAAATTCCTTACTCATAAACGCTACATAACTTTATCCAGTTCCTAAGTACTGCTTAAATCAGCTGTCAATTTAAACACCGTCCGACCCTTGTTTAAATATTTAAGTAGCAAGATGGCGCCCATATTTCTGATCAGCTGATTTAGTTACTATTGAGGTTATTGTCAAGGAGGTATACAAAACTATAAACACGACATACTCTGTTAATAAATCGTAAAAATATAGCAAGTAGAAACATACATTGAATGATGAAATAAATATTATGCGTAACCTACTTACTTTTCGTGATCTTATTGAAGAGTATACCGCAGGTACAGTTCCTGAATTAAGAATATGAGGATTGTGCCACACTCGTATATTCCTTTTGGATGAGGGTTGAGACTGATGAGGAACTAGAGATTCAATTTAAAAGCAGAATTGAGTACTTATTTGCGAATTTCAGCATAGATGTCGATTCAGTACAGGAAAAAAATATATTTTGGGACTCGAAATATTCTTATTTGTATTAAGGATCTCATTTAATAGGTCGCGAGTTTATCACCAAATGGTAATAAACTGGTCCAAATTAGACGCTGGACTGTTTTAACTGAAAATCCCTTTCTCGTTAAACCCCCAACATCTGATCCGATCCGGTGATCGAACTCATTGTAATTTTCTTATTATCTAGCCGCGCCACGCGGTTTCACCCGCGTAGACAATGATGATGAAAAGTATGGAGAACCTAAACTAACTATTCTGTTGTTTCATCCAAACCCTCAAGCCGTTAAAACGTGAATACACGTAGAAGACAAAAACACAAACTTTAGATACATACATATAATCACGCCTGTATTCCCCGAAGGGGTAGGCAGAGGTGTGTAAACACCCATGTTTCGGTCAATTGGGTTTTGGCCCCATGTAATAGGTGGCGAGCCTATTGCCATTCACCGGGCACAGTTTGAGGGTCATACAATATAATTTCTCTAACACACTATACGAAACACAAGAACATATTACGGCCTTTATAATATTACTGTGATTTAAGGAATCGCTATAGAATGATTAAAAAAAAAAGGAAGATTGGAATCTTCGCTTCATAGAAAAAAACGTAGACATAATTGGGCATAGGTATAGTTTGGGATGGAAAAAGATAACTTCCAGCGGGATATAACGGTATTCGGGCTTCCATAATGCATTTCCAATTATGCTATGGAATAGGTTGCTGGATCGAATTCACAGAATACTGGGGCACTTACAATTTACCATATTGCAAAAAATTCAGTAGGTCTACAAAGAATAGTATTTCTTTTACTTTTTAATTTTAAGATTTTCAGCACTAGATACATAATTTTTGGCAATTTGGGTCTTTCATAATACCTTTTAGTACAATGTTGTCAGTTTAAAATACGTTCGACCTCATTATTCATTGCTTAGCTAAACAGGTGCTATGTAGCGTTTATAAGTAAGAAATATTTAAGCATTACTTAAACACTGTTTAGTTATCCATTACTTAGCAACTACATAGCGGATTTTTTATAAGTAAGGTTATTTATGTTTATAGCTATACTTCTATTACCATATAGTTATAGAAGTATCACTAAAAAATCTAGTATATACTACTAGTAGTAGTGTTCTGTGGGGCCTCTACAAGAATACTTACATAGCAAAATGTCGCAATTACCAATGCGTCTGCTTCGAACACCATCCTTATTAGATGGACATGAACGCGAAATGCCATAATAACAAAACATCTGGATCCTAAAATGTCACGATTGAAAATATCCTAGTAGCAAAAAAGTCTGCATCAAAAAATGCCATTTACTCTATAGACATAGATGCTAAATTCACTAGCAGCAAAACTTGATACTAAGTGGACGCTAAATACCCTATAGTAGCAAAATGTCTGGAAATGTGATACAAAATGTATGGCCGGTTATTTTCTTCTTCTTGGACTTTACGTAGTTGACATCCGATTAGGTTTTATCCAAACATTTCCATATATTCCTGCTAATAACTCATTCTGCGTTTATGTCATCCAAATAATTTGACTTTTAACAAATTAGGTATTTTGGTCATAATACCTTGCAATTTCAGACGTTTTGCTACTTGAATGACGCCGAATGATGAATGAATGATCCAGCTGATGATGGAAGGTTCAGGCGTTACTTTGCGGAATTCTATATTTAATAATAACAAATATTTGAAGAAAATATTAAATTAATATTTTAGAAAAACACTTCGAAATATAAAAATATATCTAGTAATAATTCCATCTAATTTTCCTGTTAAGCCGACGTGACGTCAATAACCACACGTACCTAAACCGGAAGAATATTTGCTTCCAATATCTACACGTAGCTCAATATGAGATGGTGAATTCTAAACAAACCCAACTTGCCCACCTCGGCGGAGGAAACAGAACCCCTGTCCACGGGTCCCCCGTGGAACCCCTCCACGGAGGGGTTTTAGTGGGTTCTAGTCCCATACATCCATGCAAAGGCATTTCCCCCTCAAAAAGTATTTTATGGGTCCTTACATGTAAGTAACTATTGCCTATGTAAAAAGTTGAATAAGTAATAGGTACCTATGATAAATTCATAGGTTACATAAAAAGGAATACCTAATTATTTCCCATACTTTTCGTTGAGTAACCGAAACTCAGAAAAAGGGTAACATAGATTGTTGTAACATGTTCTGCAGATTTTTAAAACTGACTTTTATGTACAATCTTCAACCCTTGGGTAGTACAATTTTATTATGCCTTGGGCTAAGTTTTTTTTACCTGTAGATGAGTTGTGAACTCCCCTCATCTACAGGTAAATTATTTCAAGTCAAGCATATTTACTAGACGAATGCAAGGTAATTGCCGTAGTGGCTACCAGTCTTGCACTTCCAGGCGTCCGGTTATTAGTAGTAATAGGTAATAGATATTAGTAAATGCTAATCGTGTTTTTTAGGAAAAAGTTGTGGACCGCATGCCTTCTTGTGTCTTTAGACACTGCACTTATTATACAGGCATTGTGAGAGATAAGAAAAATATTTCATTTCACGCGTAAGTATTGTTATTATTATTGAAATAGAAAATATCGTCATTATGTTTAATCTTAGGCGACTGTTGTCATAATGAAATGAATGAGCGAGGGTTTGAGATGGTAAATATATCGAGTAGGAAACCTTACCACCTATTGATATTCAAACGAAGTATGTTCTGAGCCAGATATATATAAGTTGCTGTAATAGATCCAGATATATATAAGTTGCTGGAATAGCAGATGACTATAATAGCCAATTATTGGGTGAGAGGTTTTTTACTTACAGTTCTGAAAATAAGTATTCGGATAGATCATTCAAAATATAAATGACATGTTTAACATTTTTTCGACAGGGATGACTTAAGGCGGTGAAATTGGGGATGAAACTTTGTATGGGTAGGTCATTGTTTATGTAAGTAATAGTGATGAAAATTGGTATCTGGATAGACGCCGCATTGTTCGACACACCGTAGTTATGGATGGCGGGATGCCTACAAAGGGCTAGTTCTACGTTGAATATTGGACGTATTGTGGTGATGCTGATGATAAAATTCTACATACCCAAGCACCCCACAAAGAGGGCAAACACCACAACTGCAATTTTAGCGGCCATCTTTCCCAACACACTGAACAATTTTGGCTTAATATACTTTTATCTGATATTTATATCTTTTCTCATTAACTTGAGGCGAGGAATCCCAGATAAAGTTATTATACTGATTGATTAATATGATGTGACGCAGTGGAGATTAGTACACGTATCTATCGATGCAGCTACCTAAGTGGATTAAATTGTGGTGAATATCAGGACGTTTACAGTCCCACCAACTTATCTGTTCAGGCGGCAGAAAAAAGAACTACAACCTTCCTTCAAATTGTGACAGTTTGTAGTTGATTTCCTTGACTAGCAGCGCCTGCACGCGAACTGCACAGTTATGTTGGTGGTACTATATTTTAATAATCCATATGGATTAGGCGGGAGAAGCGGTTGAACTAGAAACATTCTTACCCGCTATCCTTTTCAGGGTATCTTAGGAGGTAACCTGGTATGTATCTACTAAGCTTACGCTCTCCGTGTTGTAAAACAACTGACTGAAGCTGAATAATATAGGTAATCCTTGCTAGAGCACGGATTTTATAAAAAAAGTTAGAAACTTACCCTACATATTATACATCAATACCCTAATGCTGAAATGACAAATGCTAATTCCAATTGCCAACAGCTCCATGCCAAATATTAGATCTATGAGACCATTTATTCGTAGCCACTGGATAAGCAAGTTTTTTTTTTATGCCTTTGACCACTATCTCGCCTGATGGTAAGTGATGATGTGGTCGAAGATGTTGTACCTACAGGCTAAACTAGAAGTACTGGCTCTCAAGGAAAGCTGCCGGAACACCCCGTTAGGTGCTTGGCGACAGATTTTCTACTTGAGGGTGGTAGCTAGCCAGGCGGGCATTCGCATAATGCCCTACCACCATGCTCGCAAAATGCCCTACCACCATGCAAGATAAGTTGTACAAACTTTGTTTTTTACCTCTCCAACAAGAATAGGGCGGTTTTGGACTTTGGTGTTTAAAATATACCTACAGCATCAAGCTAGGATATTAAAAAAGAAAGTTTATTTTTCATGAATCACTTATCCTGAAGCTCGCAGCAAAATCGATTTTTTATTATACTGAGAGCTTCAAGAATTTCCTGATAGATTAGCCTTTAACCACTATCTCACCTGATGGTAAGTGATGATGTGGTCGAAGATGTTGTTCAGGATTACCTAGAAGTTATAGAGCAAAACTGTTATTTTTCACGAGAGAATTGCAGCAACTTAAGAGTTGATACGCTATGACGAGAGGCAGTCTACCTGGATATCGTACAAAAAACACGTACGTCCAGACACTTAACAAGTCCAATTTCCAATTCAAGCACGACGAGAACATGACCAGCCTCAGGGCATCGCTACATGGCGAGGCCAAAACTGCCGCTGAGGCTAACGGGCCCAGATCGTAACGATAAAGCCCGCTGCCCCGGATATAGGATACAACTAGCGCACATCGCGGATGCACGCACAGGGCGTGTCATAATTCGCGCACTCGCCTTCACTGGCTTGCCTGCCGCAAGCACCACGGCCAGTCTACGGCACGACTAATAATGCGGATGAAGCGGAGCGCTACCTACTACGACTGATGCAGACGAAGAGCTTCGCGAAGGAGTTGACAGAGCTGCGAAAGGGACAGCACCAGAAGAAGTGCTTAGGCGCGCTAATCACATGTATGGCGACACTAGCCGTACACTTGAAGTTGAGTGATCACATTGTGATCTTGACGTCCCGATAACCAATCGCACGACGTTTGGTTGTCGGAACGACGGCAGCCAGCACACATGTACCTTTGAACATGTAAGGGCCGGTGACATGGTCCATTAGTCATCTCAGAAGAGAATCGCTCTCGCCTGTAAATCATAAGTTGTTTCTGTCCTAATTTAACACAAAAAAGTTTTCATTCCATTAAAAAAAAAGTACATGATTGTTGGCAGCCAAACTGCCAGCTATTGCCATTACAGTGGTAAGCAAAAATTAATATTACTTGCTCAGTGGCAAAAATTCTAAATGTAAATTATTTTATACCACACCCACTCAGAAAAGGTCTCATTACTCGTTCAAAAAAGTGTTATAAAGTTCGTCATTTTTCCCTTATAAATGTCGGCGGAGAAAGTTATATTTTCATTCCTTCACTCCGTAGCAGTGAAGGAATGTTGTATGAAAATCCATACCTGCCCTGGTAGCGTTCTTTTGTTTTTAGCTGCTTACATGAAAAAAAAACAATCTCAAAAAGGTTTTATATCAAATACTTAGAGGACAGGAGTGAGATAATTAGTTTTTAAATATAGGCGGCTACCGCGCTCTTATGAAGGACAATTACAAATTTAAATATTGAAATATTTTACATTGTACTTCCACGTTCAGCAAACAAACATTGTATAGAGCCATGGCGAGAAGAACGAGCAAGAAACTCGGGGCCATTATTTTGAACTTCTTTTAACAATGTGTTACATACTATATAATAAAATTATTTAAATATTTGTTTAAACTACGTAGGTGACAAGTGATAGCCTGGCAGAGGCTGACATGTCCAAGCATCTTTGTCGTTAAAGTAATCACAAACTGTGTAGTAGGACTTAATTTGCGGCGGATTATTTGCGGCGAACCATTTAGAGATCAAAGATAACACATTATTTACATGAATGAGTATAGTATCTTTCCTATCTACTTTAAAAATCAGAGAGGTATCATCTGCGAATAAAACAATTTCGCAGAAATATTTGACCATGCAAGGGCAGATCATTGATATACGCTAGAAACAGGAAAGGTCCTAAAATGTATCCCTGTGGTACTCCTATTTTCACTAAACCAACTGATCAACCTTCTGTAGCCTGTCTGACAAATATGACTCTATATGATTCAAAGCTTTTCCAGGAATACCATAGTGTGAAAGTTTACGAATCAGAGTGCGGTGCTCTACACAACACAGTCGAATGCTTTGGAAAGATCACAAAATACGTCAATAGCATCATGTGAATTCTCCCAGGCTTCAAGTATATATGTGACATCAATTGATCACCTGCATCTGTTGTGGATCTGCTCTTTGTGAAACCAAACTGATTCTCATTCAATATATTATGTTCATTAAAATGGGATAGAAGTTGTTTGAGCGAGATGAACGATTTATTGTAAACACTTCTTACGCCTGAACGCTCTTCAACTGCAGCAGCATCTTCATGTTGTAGGTAGGGTAGCTGTAAGTAACTCTACAATAAGGAGAAGGTTGAAGGAACGTGGACTTTGGACACACACCAGCAAATGAGGCGCAATAAACTGCATACCATCGAAGAGCGCGCCATAAGTTGGTATCGGACTGGACCACTATGGCCAATTTATGAATGAAATTCTATTGTTATAATTATCGCCGATGCCAATGGGTTAACTTTGCATGTGAGCACCTAAATTGGTATTACCTCTAGTGGAGCAAAGTCTTCTTTACTGATGATTGTAAAATTATGCTGTATGGTAATGACGGGAGGAACAAAGTCTACAGAAGAGATGGATAACGCTTTGTACAATGCTGTATTTAAGAAAAGGTCAGCTAAGGTGGCGGTTAGTGGACGGTTTGGAGAGGAATCAGCGCCGACGGTAAGACAGAGCTTGCCTTCGTGTCTGGGTCACGTCTGCCTGCACTAAACTCTCATCGGTATTGGAACAGTGTCTTGAGCCTCATGTGATGCCCTATGCACATTTTATTGGCAACGGCTTCATATGCATGCACAACAATCCTAGGGCTCACACCGCGAGTGTCGTACGAGATTATCTTACCGAAGTCGGTATCTCCATTATGGAATGGCCAGCAAGAAGCCCAGACGTAAATCCCATTGAACATGTATGGGATGAAATAAAAAAGAAAATAAAAAAAATTGCTCTATTATTAGGTTCTCAGGTCCACTGTGGACTTGAGAACCTAATAATAGAGCAAATTTTTTTGGTAGTCTGTTAAAAAGTAAAACACACGTAATTATTTTTTATATTTTATTCCAAAAAGACGTTTCAATTTGCGATAATTCCAGTTTTGATAAGTATACGAGGTACCTATATTATACATATTATTTAAACAATGTGCTGCTGGAGCCAGCTGGTAAAGCCGCTGACCCGGACGAACATGTCGGGCGCTCCACGGGCGCAGGGGAAGCCCCACGACACGACGCCGACCTGTCGCCCGTCAGAGATACGGACCAGAGCCGAACCGGAGTCACCCTGGAAGGAAACAAATATATTTGATTTTTAATATTGTTAGGTTTGCAATAACGCCTGCTATGCGATTACATTACATTACAAAATCACAAATATACGATAGGAAAAATTGTAAATTAATAAATAAAAATTTTAAAATAATAAAAAATAAATCCCGAGACTTAAAATTTTTCCTATCGTATATTTGTGATTTTGTTATATATTTGATTTGTCATAATACTTAATCTCCATGCAAATACGACGGTTAAGAACGAAAGGACAAATTAGAGTCATGAGTCATATGTCATGTTGGCTTAGCAGTTGGAGCATACCCCGTCTATAGGGGTGGTTGGCGCGTGTTCACAAATAAAAAGATTTATATAGAAATAGAAACATCCCTAACCAAAAAAATGATATAAACTGGCGGCGGCGGCGGTGCGTTTTATTTATATAAAACCGGTCAAGTATGAGTTGGAATTGTACAGCGAGTGTTCCGTATAAACACATAATGAATCAAATACATTATGTGTTCTTACGGAATATTTTTCATACGTTTCGAAGCAATGATAGCCGTACGGTAATAGCTATGACTGCAATCCCCATCGCCAGCTTGAGCATCATCGTATGGTGGAAGGGTATTTTGTGAACGCTCGCCTGGTTAGCTACTACTCAATATCTGGACAATAATGTGGACAATATCTCGCCGGCACACAACAGTGTGTGCCAGCAGCAGTCTTCGAGAGTTACAAAATATAAAATTATAGGCACATGATAGTAAGTGTATGTCTCATGATGATGGGCGCAGTGCAGTTTGTTACTTGTGTTGTCGTAAGCAGAGGTAGAGGACTTAAAATCAGGTGGGCCTTGTGCGTTTTCCGCCACAATATCAAAAAAATAATACGATTCGAGATCCTTAGCTTATCCTTAGTCTGACCCGCACTCGGCCAGTTTTTATTACTTGTTGTAGTTAGATATTGGACTAAATTATTGTATTATTATAAAATATTATAACTTTACTATATTATACTGCCAAGTTTTAAGTTTGTATGTATTACCGTTTTTAAGATAGAGCAAAAATAAAAAGCGAATTCAATTTTTTTTTCGAACTAAGCAACGATAATTATTTCCACATCCACCTCACGCTAATTTGTAGCCGATTATATCCTTAACAAATCCGCGCTTAAAACTTTTAAATCAGACAACTGTATCCGCGTGACCAGTATTACTTTCTGTAATTTGCGCGCAATTTGGGCAAACAAAAGATCGAGAGAGAACAAAGACCCTTTTAATTTTACCTTTTGATCGTAGTCATTTATTTGTTGTATATATAGTAGTAGGTCGTAGGTCGATACTTTATTAGCCTGTTACCTATTGCCAAAAACTGCTGTTGAAATACATGGTTAGGTGCTTAGGGATTGATTTCCTTCTTGACCATGAACCTTCTGCGCGGCAGTCTATCTATAGTTATTACTTCTGGGCCATTAATGCTTCAATTAGGGTTCGAATGTTTAACAACTTACGTTGCAAGTGCCGAAGCCAGGAGCGTGGAAGGTGCAGATCTCGATGTGGGGCTCCACTGGCGGAGCGCGTACGTTTAGGTCGATGGATGCCTGGGCGACTCGGTCCACGCATTCCTGGCCTCCGAGAGTGGACAAGTCCACTTCTAAGAGGGTGGCGGATATGGCACCATTAGCCTGGAATTATAGTAAAAGTATTTTTATTTATAAACCTATATATATATATACAAATAATCCTGACCACTTCAGTTCTTTCGATAGAACCTCGTTATAAAAATGGCCCAAATCTGACAAGGACAGACACCCCAAATATTTTTTGTAACACGAAATCAGCAAAGCATGATTCGAAACGGTAAAAAATGTGGTAAACGCTCGTGGGTTACAATTGGAGGTTGTTAAGGGGAAGTATCCAGTAAAGCTAGAATTACAACCAGTATAGTGCTGGGCTAGAATTCCGCCCCCCTTTCCCCCATATCTTCCTATGATAGTAGTAGGACGCGACGAAGGGAAAAATACTACAATTGGCAGCAGCATCTTCTGAAGAAATGCCAGCTTATACTGCGCCCCAAGACGCCTGAAAAGCGTGGGGATTATGACCCAACATAATAACAGGGAAGGTATTTGTTCAAAGGTGTACTTACAACAATCCTGCCCCAACCAGCAGCCCTGACAGGCACGCCACCAGGTACGCTATCGAAGCTGATAGAGATGGGTCTGATAAGGGCGGTGAGCAACACGTTAGAGGACGTGATGAGAAGACCAATGTCGTTCTTGATGGTAGCGGAAACGTAGTTCTGGTGGGTGACGTTGCGGGTCACGCTGTATAACTGTCCGCCGCTGTTCCAACGGTTGGTACCCACGGTCACGCGGAGATTGCTGTATAAATATACATTTATTATCAAAAGCTTTGAAGCGCTTGATGATAAATACACATTTATTATCAAAAGCTTTGAAGCAGAAGTTGGCTCTCTAGTCTATTGACGTATTAGGCACTTTTGCAGCAGTGGCATCTTGCATTTAAGGCGCTGTGCTCAGAATAGCTTGAGATCTGACCCAATTGTAGTCTTAATATTGCAGTAGCCTGATTAGCTACTACCCTCAAGTAGGAAATCTGTCGCCAAGCATATAACGGTGTGCACCGGCAGCTGCCTTAGTGAGAAGTGAGAACAAGTTTCTATTCTAGGTTAAGGACCCAGAAAATATTTAATAAATAAAACACTATCTTTGCGTTTCACAGTCATCGATTAAGCCTATCCATCGGTCAAAGCTTGAAACGCGCTGCATGTTAACTGTCATTTTAATCATTCAGTTATTTTATGTGTTGGTTAGCAACCAGAAACTTTATTAGGACATTCTGAAACGGACTAAGTATTATTACTGCATTGACGCATGCTAAATGAAAATATAGAAATTATTTCGGATGGAAAAAGATGATTTCCCATCCCGCAGGAAGTTGTCGTTTTGCAACCAAAATTAATGATAACTTTTTTTTAAAAAACATTTTTTTTTATGTAATAACGTGGGCATTATATGTTAAATGCTATTCCCTCTAGGATCAATTATCATACAAAATTTTTTACTAACTTGCTCAAGGAGCCCCAGCTGAACACAGCAGCGATGCAATGTGCTGCGGTGACGACAGTCCGCTGGGTGACGAGGGACCCTCCGCATAGCAAGGACCTGATAAGCGCTCCGTTGGTGAGGGCTACCATGTGAGGGTGGCTGCCGGCTTGGGCTTCAGTCCCGCCCACGATGCGGGCCTCGGGGTCCGCGTGTTGGAAGAACATAGACATATCCTTGTCATCTTGCTCAGGCGTGGGGACGGCTGAAAATGTCAAAATTTCAGTAAGATCTTGTAGAAAGCCTGCAGACGTGTGTTTTAGAAAAACAGGTCGCCATAACTTTGTGAACAGGCGTAGGCCACTTGTACTCGAGTATGAATGTACATACAGTACCAGGTTTAATAATTTAACGTTAGTTCAATATCCTCATGTTGGAAGCCATAAAAGAGAGTAAGGGAAAATATGCTTCTATTGTGCACGTAGCCGATCTTTTAAGGGCTCTGTTCTCTCCCCGTTTGAAGAACCATATGCTCTAGCACCTCGGGAATATCGAGGGAGAAAGCTCATTCCATATTCTGCAGGTGTAAGGTAGAAAAGATGGCGTGAATCCCACAGTATGTGATCCCACGCTTCTATAATATGTGGATTAACTTTCTGGGGATGGCGCATAGTGCGGTGATAAAACCGCGATGCCGCATAAGGTGGAATAATTCTTCAGAGCACTCCTCGTTAATGATGCGATAAAGATACGTGTACAAAGAGATCTAATGTATCTGCCCATATTGAGTGGCTCTAGGTGTTCGGAAAGTTTGGAGTCGTTGAAAATTCTGATAGCTCTACGCCGTAACGCATCATAAGGCTCAAGCTGATACTTGGATGCTTCGTTCCAAAGATAAGAGCAATACTCCACGTGAAGGCGGACTTGTGCTTTATAAAGCAGAATATTTATGAGTAGCGCTTATGAAGTAGCGCTTCGCCTTACTAAACACATCTGTTGTATCTTGTATTTTTCTGTGTGTTGTTAAAGAAAACATTAAATTAATATTATTTGGTTGAATAAATAAATATTTATTTGCTAAAGTTTTAGGTACAAGAGTAGGCATTAAAATTAAACGGTGTGCAAATGTTTTTGTGCCTTTACATATTTTTTTCCACTTAAATTTTTCACTGATAATAATAATACAATAAATAAAACTTAGTCATTACCTACTTAACTGTGAGTCATGTTCATAAGATGTCAAGATAAATTTGTGTCAATGAATTAGGTATGAGATTAGATACTTAATTCAATTTTTTATCTTCTAAGAATTGATCGAGTAGTAATATTTTTGTAATCAAAATCAAATTAATTTTTTTTTTATGATTTAAGGCACCTTCCTTGATTTTGTCACGTTAAGTCTTAACCGCTCAAATTGCCATACAATTAACATTTCGTATGGTTAACTGTAACCGTTGAAGAAGCTTTAAAAAATTATGAGGCTATCTACTCGGGAGTTTTTTGGATTTAATAAGGATTTCGGGTCTATTCGCACACAAATTAAGGTCCAAATTGTATTTTCCCCATTGAACCGCGATACAACCAATATAAAAACGGACGAAGCTGTGTGCGGAGCCTGGTATCCAATAATGTAAATAGGTATCTAGGTACCTACCTACCTATTTAAATAATTTTATCAAAGTTAATTATGATAACAGAATTGTATATTATTAATTAAGAACTAAAGCGTGTATTGATAAAAAATATAATTCTTATATCTGTGTCGACAAACCTAAAGACGAACTCATTTATTTAATTTATATTTACGTCTACGACGCTCTTATGGTCAATCATATAAAAAAAAATCATATAATTTCTAGTGTTATAATCATGATCGTCGCTGTTTCATTTCAATTACTCTAGTTTTACCGAGCATACATAATTATGTATTTTGAAGTAGAGTATTTCAAGAGTTTGAATAACTATCCAAATATAAAAATCAAGTAGCACATATCCTGTCTATGTTTGGTCGTACCTATTTATTGGAGCAGATATTCTCCGATATGATACTAAATAAGAACGAATTTCACTCAAGGATTTCTTATGAAAACATCCAATCTATTCTGAAAATAACTACCTATAATATGACACCTGATATCAATGAGCTCACCATAAATAAGAGACCTCAGGTATCCGGATCCTCAAATTAAAGATCCTTCTTTATATTACCTTTGTATGAAAATTTACTTATTCTAAATAAATAATGATTTTAATATAGTATATGTTTGAGTTTATAATTTTCTGTCTTGTAAAAATCAGTCTGACTCTCCTGAGGAAGAGTATACCCGCAAGTTGGTCCTATATAAATCATCTGAATGTGTTATAGCCCATTAACTGAAAAATGTATGTACGATGCTGTTACTGTTTATTGGTTTCATCAAAATTGGATAACGATCACAAATAATCAGTGTCCACGAACATTCCTTCTCTCTATGCCCCTTTTGCCCCTAAAAAAGGAATCAGATTACTGGATAAAGTTATATACAAAATGTACCTTTGCCCCTGAAATGGGAAGCAGTTTCCAGGATAAAGTTATCTATTTTTATTTTCTCAATAATTTTATTTAACAGGATTCCTAATGATACCCAAAGTTAAATGGTAATTAAAATTTGATTATGAGACTGACTTTTATTTAAATGTTTCCATAGCTTTAGAGAATTCATTAATAATAATAAGTACACATATATTTAATAAAATTTGCGCGTCTGCTTGCAAGCAGAATACACTGGACTTACACCTACATTTAAGACCTTTTATGACTGTATTGCAAATAAACCATCAATTTGATTTGATATCAACAATTTCGATAGTATATTTTGAATCGTCACACCAAATCGGCATACCAAGTCTTGATGGCTAGTGAACCGTCCTGTTTACGCTGTAGACATTCGCTATGATTTATCACATACTTATTATATCAAGATCGACGTCAAATGTTTATGCTGCTGCTCTTCTTGAGCATATAAAAAGCGGTAAGTAAATGTCAGGCTGTAGAAATTTGGGGACATGACTGAAAAGTGACGTGCAAACCGATCATCTCCTGAGCAGTGAGGATAGGAGAAGAGAATACTTCACAATTCCTTAGAGCCTAATTGGACTCAACTAGAGTGGATATGGCAAGCAGTTGAATAGGTGAGGATGTCAGTTTATCTGAAAATGGTACCGATGCCCATGCAGAAGGAACAACCTTCATGGGATTCTAAAGTGGGGGAGTAGGCTTGCCAAGTTTGCGACAGTGATTGCCATGCTACGAGGTGTACTAACATTTCGTATTTTTTCCACTTTATTTCATTTGCATGCTTTTTTTTATTTACAGATAAAACTATTCCTCCGCCGTGTATCCACCGGTCTGCCGGATTTCCCTTATGTGTCCCATCCGGCCTGCCGGAGATCGGTCAATAGTCGTGGTTACATATTCACCATAAAATCTGCGTAAGTTCGATTTTCATAATTCAAACGGTTTTCGTGAGAATGGATCCTTGGCTATGCGAGAAAAAATCCATAATATTCTGATATAACAGAAAGTATGTTTAAAATTGATATGAAATCTGAAACCAGCTCAAATTACATTTTGGCGCCAAAATTTTGTATAGATTTATGTCATTTAAAAATAATCTCGTAACTACTTCTAAAGTAATTAACCTAGAAAGCTGTAATTTTGCATTTCTATAGGCAACAAGTCAATAACGATGTTAAAAGAAATTAAAAGGATAAGGATTGATAACTTTTTTTTGTATAGATTTTTTTATTTGACCCCCGTTTTTGTTACGGCCGGAATTCCGGTGGTCTAAAAAAAAGGTTTAGTGTGAAGCTTGTATTTATCCGATCGTTATTATTTAAACGTTGTTAGTAAGCTACTATCATTGGCTATACAACAAAAAAAACCGCATTACTCTATGGTAACGAGAAGTTACTCAAATCATGAAATGAAAAAAAATAACTTTCACTCGATGCATTTTGCCGCGCAAACACTCACCGATCGAAATTTACGTAATAAATAATCTCGTAACTACTTTTAAACCTGTAAACCTAAACATCTGAAACAATTCAGGTGTATAGATTACATCTAAATAATCATATCAAAAGAAAAACCAAATTCGTAGATGGTATAGTTGTTGAGAAAAAAAATAAAATCCGCTTATGTACAGTTTTCCCGCCAAAATTCTTAAAAAAAATCGCGTTGTTTTAATCTCGTTACTACTTATAAAATATTTATCCTTACAATCTGGTATTATTCATGGGTAAAGAACCATAATAAATACACACATTAAAAAAAAAACAAAGTTGTAGGTGGAATAGTTTCGGAAAAAAAAAATAAAAAAAATATATAAAAAATGCCGTTTCCCGCCATTTTCGTCGTCTGTTCAAACCCATTTTCCTGTAAAATTTTCCATGAAAAGGTCTATTTTCATTTCTTTTCCCGTAAAGAGAATATGATGAGGATTGCATTGGTACCAAGAAGTTTATATGTTGATTGGAGACTGCCACAAATAAACTCGATTAAAAAACAAAATACCTCAAAATCTGGAAAAATATATTTTTATTCGCTGTTTGATCCACTCAAACTAAATGTATGAAAATGTTATTTTTTGTATGGTATAGGTAATATATTGGGGTATGGGGATGTTAGGGTGACATGTTTAGGTAATGGAAAACTACTTAGTACTACAAAAAAACGTTACGGGGCGTCGCGGGATAAAAAAACGTGAGCAGTTTGGACGATTTCGTCATAGGAGGTGGACAGATTGGACGCACGAGGGGATATGGATTGTAAGATATGGGTAAAAACAATAACAATACTTCGTTTAACAAGTGCTAATGACGTATTTTCACATTTTGACGCATTTTGAGCTACTTTGTTTGGTATGTATCACAAAACTAAAAAGTGTAGTACAGTGGTTTAAGTCGTACGAGTATCCCATTATAGTAGATTATGATACAAGTGAGTTAAGTTGCTCATTATACACGAGGCTGTGTGTTGCAGCCCGAGCAGTAGGCGAGTGCGTAAATCAGCCGAGTGTATAATGAGCAAGTTGCTCACGAGTTTCATACGCACTTTTTCAAGACCCTTGCGAGGAAAAAAATATATATTGCACAAATGCGATACAAACAACATACAAAAATTATAGAAAATAGCGGGCAAGTTTTTTTTTTAAACTTGCGTGAACTTGTATGATGGTTGGTTACATATAAACCTCTTTTATGTTAAAAATCTGTATTACCCGGTTACATTGAAAATGCTCTGTTTACTCGCATATAATTTGCAGTTAGGTACTGACTTAATTTTGTAGGGATAATTCTATGACGCACTAGTGTATAATATTATTATTCACGATTGCTTATATGGTTGAGATGTAGTATTTTTGAATATGTTTAGATATGCACAGTAAGTTTAAATTGAAGTATACTTTTCGTTTCTGCGCGTTAAAATCGGCAACGACGAAGTTCTCCAGTACCAAGGTACCAGAGATGACTCTGATGAATTGCGATTTACAATGAGCAGCATCACGGTACCCAATGTGGAATAAAGAGAAGAATAAAGAGGATCATTAGAAGACGTAGGTACTATATATAGACCACTGTGGATCGAAGGTTTAAGTATGGTGGAAATGTGTATCGTGGAATGCTAATGAGTGAAAATTGTTATTAGCTGTTGTTATTACGGCATTCAAAAGGATTGATGATTGTAATAAACTACATACCCAAGCACCCTACGAAGAGGGCGAACACCACAATAGCGATTTTGGCGGCCATCTTTCCCAACACTCTGAAACAATTAGGCTTAATTTACTTTAATCTGATATTTATAACGTCTGTTGTTAACATTAACAAAGTAATCCCAGATAAAGATATTACGTTATTACCAATATATATGCTATTAGATTGATTTTTATCATATGACGCAGTGAAGATTAGTGAACGTATCTATCTGTATACCTACCTAAATTGTTTCAAATGTGGTGATTTGAGGACGTTTTTATAAGGTAGCGGGTGCTGAACTAGAAACAGCAACAACCACTATCCTTATAATGTGGAAAATAGAGACTCTATTAGCACAGCATAGTTTCTTACACAATGCTATTAGTAAGCCTGTGCTGTGAAAGTCAAAATCATTTATTCAATTAGGCATCTACGACGCTCTTATAAATTAATTAATTGGTCAATTACAAATTTTAATATTGAAATATTCTACATTGTACTGCCACGTTCAGCCATCCGTAGTTCCGTAGTTCCGTACTACCCCTTTTATCTACTGCGTAGGTGATCAAAATGTATTAAAACAACTGTCAGTTGATCTACATACCTAACACGAAATCTTATAGCTCTAGCTTCGATAAGCATCATCAGTTCAGTTCATCAGAAGTTTTAAAATAACATAAAATATAAACATGATGTCTCACACCTTCATGCTGACATGCATGTACTTGCGAGCCAGGTAGTGCGTGGAAAAAGGAAGTGGAATAGGAGCTATGCAGAAGTGCTAATATAATAGATAACAATCTTACATTGACTGTCAAACAAATGCGATGAAATTGCGCGGTAAATTTAAAAAGCTATTATAAACATATTAAACTATTGATTGGCGCAACCATTCTCCCCAGTTTGAATGGTTACCTTCAAGAAGCTAAACTAAAATAAATAACGTACTATTTATTTACGTATAGTTGTCATACAGACAAACATACTTATGCCTTCGTTGAGCAAATGCTACGACCACGTGAAGTATTTATTTTGAACGGACCGCAAAAATCAGTACCTATGTGAACATATGGTTTAGTAGTTTGTACAACATGACAAGACCGATGATCAGCCACGAATGCACCTTAGTGCATTCGTTGAACGCGGACGTAGTTTAAAACAGAACACACACATGTGTAATAATGTGTACTCTGCTGCGAATCAAATTACGTGCGGAGAGTATACAATATTTAGGTCTAAGTTGGTCTGGTTAATGTCTATTACATTAACAAGTCGGGACCAGCGTGACAATGCATTTTATGGTAGTAATCAACCAAAAAATCTAAGACCTGGTCTTTTCGCAGGAGGATGCCTTTGTCCGAATCCTAGTTTCGACTGATTTAAGCGCCCACCGACTTTCATTAAGGCATCATGAAATGCAAGGCTTTAAGTGTTGAAATGTTTTGTTACAAGGTTTATTTGATTCTAAGCATTTAAACTCGGAATGAGTACGGAGATGTGTACGTTGTAACTCGCTGAGTACGATTAACTCTGCTTAGTCGAGATCAGCAGCGACTATGTGCTTACGTTGGGGTAATATTTTTACGATTCGACAAATATGTACCACGCAGCGAAAATTCTATCAAGAATAATGCAGTGTCTACAAGCTTTGACTACGGAGCCAATAAGTTGCGCTAATAGGAGAAACGCGCAAAGCTTAAGACGAGCTAGAGAAACTACTTTGGTGGAGGCTAACTTAGATTTTCCACTGACATGGTTATTAGATATACTGCTACAATTTCGAACGTGGAAGTACACATTTGCTCCATATGCGCTCTGTCTAGCATCTGCAAATCCGACGGCAGTTATAATACTGTCTTGCGAAATACCAACATGGCGCGGAATTTGAATTTGCTAGAGCATAGGAAACTCTTCTCTAAAGCGTCAAACAACGTTATCAGGCACGGTGTCATCCCAGTCGCAGTTACAAAGCCAAAGTTTTTTGATGAGGAGTTTTGCATATAAGACTACAGGTGCTACGAAACCCATAACATCCCATATCCTTGCTATGCACGATAAAATTATACGTTTCGTACACATTTGTGGGGTTGAACTAACCATGAAGCTAAACACATCAGATTCGGGTGACCAGATCGAGCCAAGAACTTTATGCGTATCATAGAATGTTTTGACAGTCGATAAACGATGCGACGGTGGAAGAGAATCTAAAGTGCGTTGCAAGTTGCTTGTCCACTTGACTAGGTCAAATTGACCAGCCTTCATAAGGTTTATAAATTGAGCGGAAGTTTCGATGGCTTCATGTTCGCTATCTACACTAAAAACGCAGTCATCAATGTACAGACTGGTGTCGATGATAGCCTTTTCTTTAGGGTAGGAATCGTCTTCATCAATAGCTAGATGTTTACCCGGTGAAAATATATTGCGTAATTTACCTCATATAGAGTCCATGAGACTCCTCTTTGAAAAATCGTTGATTTTGTACAAAATATAAGCAAACTTTGTATTTCAAAATGGTTTATTATACTTCAAAACATTATTCTAACAGGCTTTGATGTAATATTAAGTTTTTAGTAAGTAGTAGTCTGGTTCACAAAAGAAAACAAATATGTACCGAAAAATATGGTAACAATAATGAATGCCATCTTCTGGCGGCTAACTAAAATAGAATTATAAATAATTCTTTGCATGGTGGAAGGGCATTTTGCGAATGCCCGCCTGGCTAGCGACCACCCTCAAGTAGAAAATCTGTCGCCAAGCACCTAACGGTGTGTTCCGGCAGCAGTCCTTGAGAGCCAGTGAAATAACAGGCAAAATGAGACTTAACAACTGTCTCAAGGTGATGGGCGCAGTGCAGTTCGTCACTTGTGATGAAATATAAAATAAAAGGGTTAGGTGCTTGGCGACAGATTTTCTATTTGAAGGTGGTAGCTAGCCAGGCAGGCAATCGCAAAATATTCTTCCACCATGCGGTGAAGCTCAAGCCGGCGGCGGGGATCGAACCAGGGACCTGCGGCACGGTAGTCCATAGCTGTTACCGCTCGGCCATTCTTGCTTCAAAACCCGCACATAGCCCCATGGTGCGGGATAATGTAAGACGGAATTCTGTTTCTCTTCAGTCTCAACGGGTGCGAGTGAAATGAAGCCTTTATCTTGTTATTCATTCACCACATCATCGTACGCCTGTTTCAACTTCGGAGAAGGCATCTTGCGTTCCAAACAAAGGAAGCTTATTCAGCTATTTGGAGCGAATTGCCAAGCGAAAAAATATCCTCCTTAAAGGGGAGCGCGACAACATAACGACCATTTTAATCGCTAGTGGACCTTACGCAGCAGGAGGTGCGGGGAAAATCGAAGCGCCAATCAAAATATCGACGGCTCCTGGGACGGCATAAGCATCATCGGCTGAAGGCAAATCAACAAAGTTTACTAGCAGCGAGGTATCGACCGAGGCATTAGGGAGTTGTTCGGTGACTTTGTGGCATAACCACGAATCTATTTCAAAAGAAATGTTGGAATTAAAACGCGATTTGAATCTAATATTTAGTCACTTCAGATTCTACTCTTAAAGATATACATACATACATAAAATCACGCCTCTTTCCCGTAGGGGTAGGCAGAGACCACGGATTTCCACTTACTACTATCCTTATATATCTCTTTCGCTTCATCTACACTCATCAATCCTTTCATACATAAGCGTCGGTTTAGGGTACTCTTGACCTGGCCTTTTTTCAGAACGTCTTCAATCTGATTTCGGAACGTTCGTCTAGGTCTTCCCCTTCCAAAACTTCCGTTCACTTGTCCCATGTATACCTGTTTAGTCATTCTTATTTCATTCATTCTCTCCACATGTCCAAACCATCTTAACATACCTTTCTCGATTTTTGATACTACATCCTCATTCACACCACATCGTTCCCTTATCACACTATTCCTTATCCTGTCACTCCGTTTGACTCCAATCATGCTCCTCAATACTCTCATCTCCACTGCATTTATTCTACTTTCATGCTTTTACTGCCACACCCAACTTTCACTACCATACAATAGTGTCGGAACCAACACCCCCCATGAACAGCCAGACGAGCCTTTTTAGACACCTTCTGAATTTTCATAAACGCGTGCAATGCTCCGTTTACCATGTTTCCAGCGTTCACTCTCCTTTCTATATCTTTTTCACACTCACCATCTTTTGTAAACATGGATCCCAAGTATACAAACTCTTTCACTTGTTCCACTTTTTCACCTCTAATCACAATATTGCAATCGGTCACTCTATCATCTCGTTCAAACACCATAACTTTCGACTTATTTACATTTATTTTCATTCTCTTTCTTTCTAAAGCCTCATGCATAACATTTACCATCTCTTGCAACTCTTTTACCGACGACGCAAGTATCACTTGGTCATCAGCGTAGAGAAGACATTTGATGAGTAACTCGTTCATTCTTAATCTACATTCACTATCTTTCAGGTTTGTCAAACAATTATCCATGAATAAGTTAAACAGCCACGGTGACGCTACACATCCTTGTCTAACACCTTTTTCGATGTTAAACCAATCAGTGTATGTTCCATTTATCCTAACGCAAGCACTGGAATCCTTATAGAGGGATTTCAGCTCTTGGATCAGGTTACTATTCAGCCCATGCATAGACAACGCTGACCACATTTCATGCCTACTCACCCTATCATAAGCCTTTTCTAAATCTTAAAGATATCTTGGAATCAAATTTGTCGTTTCGAATTGCTTAATCATAACGGGTAGGAAGGTATTATAATAAAATAAATAATAACATTACGAAGATATAACCATTTATTTTTCATCATAATATCATTTAGTTTGCCCTGTCATCCTAAGATGGCGCTGATACCAATATGGCGCTTCAATGTTAGCTTAGACAATATTCTGCAAGATCCAGTTTCTGTAGGCAGAGATCCTAGCGTACACGTCGGGTGCTCCGAGGGCGCATGGGAAGCCCCAAGACACGATACCGAACTGCTGGCCGTTGCTAATACGTACCAAAGCACTGCCGGAGTCACCCTGATGGATTTCACAGAAGATACATATAGTGGTAATTGGTAAAAGAAGTATGAGAGAGCAGGAAAATCTTAAAACTCGCTCTTCGTGCACATATTATACAAAGAAGAGTACTAAGTAAAACCATACAAAGGCTATGTAGACGGTACAAGAACTGATTCTTAACTAACGTATGTACTGAAATATAATTGATGAAAGTGATCGAAGACGAAGAGTGCATTACAATTGATGAGATCTAGGAATGGAGGAATGAGCATTGCGTTGGATTGTATAGCTTAGGAATAATACTGTGGACCCAGTCGGTATAGAAGCTTTACCTAAGAACTTGAACCTTGCTTTCAGAAATGATATCAGCTGTTCGGAAACTGAAGATAAAAGAAAAGCTGGCGTAGATAAAATTACCTCCAAGGTTTTCGCTCTCATATTTCAGTCTAGCAAGTTTCTAGTACACATACTAAACAGCAGACTCACATTTCTTGGACTAGCAAATCCCTTAAGAACATGCTGTATTTGATGAAGAAAAATTAACCAGGAATATCGCGACCGTTATGTGTTTTGTAGATTACCAAAAAGCTTGCATATTCTATACGCCTAATCACTACTCTTTATTTGTCAGATCATGGGTCTGTTCAAGTCAGGTTGACGAGGTCCTCAGAGTTCAAGTTTGAGAAAGGCGTACCTTAGGGTTGCATCATCTCACCCGTCCCTATTTAATATCTACGGCGAATACGTAATACGCAAAATGCTCGAAGATTAGAGTGTTGGCGTAATGGTAGGTGGCATGAGGATTTCTAACTTGCGATATGCAGATAGAATGACCTACTTATTATACCACTGTATGTATTATACCATGTATACCACTTTGTTGTCAGCTACCGACGACAAAATGGCAGAACTGGTTCAAAGACTGCACACTATTCCTAGCAATGGGACTCCAAATTAACCAAACCATGACGAATATCAAGATCGTGAGCCGATCTAGCATCATACAAGGGAGTTCTAAACTGAGTCAATATGCCATAGTAGAGAAGTTTATTTGTCTTGGCTCACTCATATCCAACAAGGGAAGTTTGCATGTGAAAATAAGACGGCCAGTTGGCATGGGGATATCGACGATGAGTCAATTGCAATTTGCATGGTGGTAGGGCATTTTGCGAATGCCCGCCTGGCTAGCTACCACCCTCAAGTAGAAAATCTGTCGCCAAGCACCTAACGGTGTGTTCCGGCAGCTGTCCTTGAGAGCCAGTACTTCTAGGTTAGCCTGAACAACATCTTCGACCACATCATCACTTACCATCAGGTGAGATAGTGGTCAAAGGCTAAACTATCAAGCAGAAAAAAAAAAATTGGTGAAAAGAAGAAGTATGGAAAGATTGGACACTAATCTTCTCGATTTTCTATATGGCTCTGAGGCTTGGACGTTAAAGGCAATAGATAAGCAGCGTATTAAAGCTTTTATGATGTGATGTTGGAAGCGTATGCTCCGTGTTCCATAGACAGAATTAATGTTTTCATGCAAGAAGAACTATAAATATATCATAGGTCACTAGTCACTAGTTCCCTATAACGAGTGTTTTATTACTTTGGAAATATCGCTAGAAAGCCCACGGGTAATCTGGAGAAGCTTCTAGTTACAGATAGAGGTCGGAGTCCCAAAAGATGGTTGGATAAAACGGCACCATATATTCCAAAAAAATGTAGGGAGGGGCCATCACGATACTCAGTGAGCAAGCACCTAATGGAGGTGGATGTTAGTTAATGAAGTCGGCAAATGAGAAAATAATACCTACGTTTTTAATATTGTTAGGTTTGCAATAACGCCTGCTATGCGGATTTCATTACAAAATCACAAATATACGATAGGAAAAATTTAAGTCATGTGCGGGATTCCATCCCAATACGATGGTTAAAGAACGATAGAAAAGATTCGAGTTATGACGTCATGTCATGTTAGCTCAATTAGTTAGAGCATACCCCGGCTCAAGGGGTGGATGGACGCGGACTCGAATCTCGCACATGACTTAAATTTTCGTATATTTGTGATTTTGTAATAATACCTACCTACTACAATTTCATAATGAGAATGAATAAAAAGTCATTACACAATATAGTGATATTTTAAATAGAATCGCCGTTGGTTTTCTTAAACAGTATTTTTTCCTTCGTAATCTAAATGAATAAAAAATGAAATGAGATTGACTAACATATATACGTGGGACAAGTGAACGGACGTGTTGGAAGGGGAAGAACCAGGCGAACGTTCCGAAATCAGATTGAAGATGTTCTGAAAAAAGGCCAGGTCAGTAGTACCTTAAACCGACGCTTATGTATGAAAGGATTGATGAGTATAGATGAAGCGAAAGAGATATATTAGGATCGCAGCAAGTGGAAATCTGTGGTCTCTGCCTACCCCTACTGGGAAAGAGGTGTGATCTTATGTATATATGTAATCTTAACTTACATTACAGGTCCCTCGTCCGGCTGAGTGGAAAGTACAGACTTCGATGTGAGGTTCAACTGGACGCACGCGCGTGCCCAGGGAGATGCCGGCAATGATAATGTCACGCACGCACTGCTGTCCGCCGATGGTGGCGGTCGTGATCTCGAGGAGATTCGCTGACAGGGTACCGCCAACCTGTAAACGTAGACACAGAGAAAAAGTAAAAATCCAACGTGTTCCAACGTGAGATGTTACGAGTAATTCAAACGGGCAGAAAATGTATCTAATAACCAGCATAAGCTTAGGTTTTTTCTTATACCGTCTTGTCTAGTTGTCAAATACAATTATCCTGAAGACGAAGGAGCTTCGTATTTACTTTAAATGAGTCTAATGCCACCTTCAAGCTCCATCTTCAGATCTGGACACTACTTAAGGCTTTGTAGTACTCCTTTACAAATTAATTTATACCTCAGTGTAGTCAGATCATATATTTAATTTATATGAGGGTCGATTAATAAAAGCGGTAACGAGTGAGATACATTTTAACAATACCTTGGAAGCGTACGGCCGCTATGGTAGTTCTGGCGAATCATGAACTGTCCACCTCGGCTCCAGGCGTTGGAATTAGAAGCAAAGGCATGACTAGACCCGGCCTGGCCTTTCGGCGTAACTAAGACTTCATAATATGACCGGAACTAGCTTACCCTAGTTAAACCCCAACCAGCAACCCTAGAAGGCACGCCACCGCCGATGTAGTCGTAGGTCAAGGGTATAGCTCGAACGAGCGCTGACGTCACGATGTTGTTGTTGGTGATCAACATGCCGATGTCGTTCGTGGCGGCATTCTGAACGTAGTTCGGGTGGCTGACATTGCGGGCGACTGCGTAGGACTGTCCGCCGGAGTTCCAGCGGTTAGTGCCTACGGTCGCCTGGAGGGAGCTGGAAAGGACAAACAGTTTGAGTAAGTCTTCAGCGGGAAAATCTAAAACGCGATGGACATATTTTATAAAAAGTGTAAGGTTTTTTGCAAACGTTCTTGTTTCCTCTAGTGTTGACGAGGATTATTAACAGTTACTTGTTTGTGAACTTGCATAAAAGTCCATCGCGTGTCCATGATCCATCGGCACTCGATTTTTTTTGCGCACTCGCCCTGTTGAACCAAACATAAAGCTTGGCCCAGATAAACTCCCTATTGACAAAGCGACAGTCTTCCTGGGAATCAAAATGGATTCCACTTTACAATGGGATCCACATATACATGATCTCTCCGGAAGACTTAGTTCTGCTGCATATGCAGTTCTTAGGATAAGACAGTTAACAGACGTAGCTACTGCTCGCCTAGTTTATTTCGCGTACTTCCACAGTATTATGTCGTATGGCGTATTGCTGTGGGGAACTGCTGCTGAGATAGAGACAATCTTTATCATACAAAAGCGTGCAATTCGAGCCATATATAAAATGGGTCCTAGGGAATCTGTGAGGGATCTTTTTAAAAAAATTGATATTTTAACTTTACCAAGTCTGTATATATTTGAAAATATTATGTATGTTCGTAAAAATTTGAGTAAATTTAAATTAAACAGTGACAATCACGATTACAATACTAGGATTAAAGATAAAATAGTGGTGCCAGGTTTTAGATTAGCAAAGACAAATAAAAGGTCCTTCTTAGGTAATTGTGTGCGGTTTTATAATAAAGTTCCTAAACATATTACAACGCTCACAGAAGGGAAATTCAAGTTGCATGTGAAAAACATATTGATTAAAAAATCCTACTACACAGTTTCTGATTACATAAACGACAAAAATGCCTGGACAATTCCGCCTCCGCCAAGCTATTGCCTGTCACCTACATAATTTAAACAAATATTGTAATAACTCTATTATATAGTTTGTATGTAACACATTGTTAAAAGATGTTTAAAAGAATGGCCCCGAGTTTCTTGCCCGTTCTTCTCGCAGTGGCTCTATACAATTTATTTGCTGAACGTGGCAGTACAATGTAGAATATTTCAATACTAAAATTTGTAATTGACCTTCATAAGAGCGTCGTAGACGCCTAAATTGAATAAATTATTTTGACTTTGACTTTGACTGATGATGAGCATCTGATATGCTCGAAACCCGCGAGACGTATTCGTTCCCCGGACGTGAGGGTTTTTGTCGGTTTAATTTAAATATTCAAATCCGTTGAGTAGATAACCAAGGAACTGGCTACAAGTACATCTACAAAATCACATCAAAGTTTTTATTAAATAATATGAATAAGTTTTACAGCTGGCAAACATGATATTGATACTGACTCAGAGACAAATGCCTCTCATTTACTGAAACTCCTGCAAATCTATCTATTTCAATGTGCAGCTAACCAATAATTAAGTTATTTTCTGCCTGTTTATTTATTTTTACTAACAACACAATTAGCGCCTGAACTCAAAATAAGTAAGAATAAGTGCCCTAAGTAGATGAATGTTTTGAAATATAAGAAAAATAATTTGTGATCAAAATGATGCCCATATGTTATCGTTATGATTATCAATCGCCAGAAGACGTCTATCGTTAAACAAACGCCTTGGAAACCACAAAGAACGTCTATTAGCTTTTTTCATCTATCAGCGCCCTGCGACTTTCTAGACTGACTAGGTAGTCAGTCCACCTAGTGGGACGCCTACTGACTCCTCGTATTCCGGTGAAGTGTGGTAAATACTCGAGAACCTTTCTTCCCTATCTATTATCCGGTCACCGAGCGAACTTTTAGAGTCATATGGTGACCCGGTTCTTCGGTGAATTGAATTAAAATATTAAGGCAGGAGCCACTACTCTCTAAACAGTCCCCTAATCTATCTCGCGTTCACAGGCATTGACAAGTCGTAGGGCTATAGTAGGCATAACTTAAATAAGGAAAGTCGGTTGGCAAGATATGCCAGACAAGAATAGACTCCTACCTGCTGAGAGAGCCAAAATTGAACACCGCACCGATGCAGTGAGCAGCCGTCAGTACAGTCCTGCTGCCGATGACAGAGCCACCGCACAGGAAGCTTCTGAACCACGCGCCGTTGGTCAAGGCCACCATGTGGGGGTGGCTGCCGGCCTGCGCTTCAGTCCCTCCCACGATACGAGCTGATGGATCTACATGCTCGAAGAAGATGGAAAGGTCCTCCTGTACAGGCGTGGGCGTTGGGACAGCTGAACGGGAATAAGTTAATAAAATCACTTTTTGCTAGCATGCTGTTGCGAACGTTAATTAAAGTATCCAGTAATTACCCAGATATATATATAGCTATCAATTAAAGGAATTGATCTAAGAGAATAAATGCTTTGGTTTATTCTAAGAAAATATCTAAATTTAACTCTGCTTAATAAAGAAACAAATCGAAGATGACGTTGCTAATCATTACATCTTACTTCCACACTTTATGTAGTGTGTTCTCCGTGATCATTTTAAGATCCATCGCGTGAGAAACTTTACTGAGGTCGCTGAGCATTGTATAAAGCCTTGTGTCTGCCATAATCGGCAAAACGGAGAGGAGTGGTGTAAATAGATAAGCCATAGATGTTGATGCCAATTTCGTGACAGTTGGAGACACACTGACTGTTCACAGTTCGTGAACAGTTTCGGAAAAATAACAAATGAGAGCACGACGCCCAGTTGGTGTTGAGCGGTAATTATAAAAGTATCTGCCTATTATAGGAGTATTTCGTCACAAGTGACGAACTGCACTTCGCCCATTACCCTGAGACATAAAGTTGTCAAGTTATACGCTTGTAATTTCACATGCACCCATATCCTCCAAGCCAGAACATAGTAATGCGAACTTACTTCGTGGCGGTAGGTACGATGGCAGTATTTTCTAGGACGATTGTATCATATAGGTATATATGTAAAATTTGTATCAAAAAGTTTAAATTTAAACTTTTAATTTGTGTAGGTATGCAGTTGCCCCCGTGAGGTGCCGGGTTAGTATTGCACCTCCCCATTTGGTCCCGTGATGTCGTTACAGGCGACTAAGGGAAAAATACTGGAAGGTGAGCGCAGCGCCATCTAAAGAACTGTCATTTTACACCGCGAGCCCCATGCCGCCTGCCAAGCGTGGAGATTATGGAAAATACCTCCTAAATAGGAAAGGCTGGGCTTAGCAGTGGACGATTCGGCTGATGCAGTATGCAGTTGCAATTAACAATGTCATTGATAAAATTATGGTAGGTATTATAGTCTCTAAATATTCTTGAGATAATACTTAATACCTATCGATTCAATCAGATAGGAGCTGTATAAACGCTTTAATCTAAATTGTAATGGATTTTCCAAAAACAACGATTTGTAAAATTAAAATATTAATCAAAGTAGATAAATTATAATCAGATTATAATCTTATGATTGAAATAATCTTTTGATACGAGTATGGGATATGGCAATGAAAATAAATTTCTAAGTTGTTAGGTAAATAATTACAATGACAATTATCCGATAAGCTAAAGTTAAAGATAAGTAGATAAGATAACATTTCTTTTTATAATTGATAGGCTAGCAGCAGCTACACCGAGCTCCTACAGCAATAAAAATGGCTACCCGCTATGACACACGTGATCATACACGAGTAGGCCTGGTTTGTATACTACGTCTTAGTGTGTGTGTAAATGCTAATGGTAAATACAGTAAAACAATAAAATGTAAGCCATAATCGCTTTGGTAGGCAGTAGTAGGGGAAAGTGGCACATGATGATCCCTTTAAGGGAGAATGATTATAAGTCTGAAAATATTTAAAATGACTTTGATATTATAGCGCTATCTAATAGTTAGTATCCTTCAAGGTAATAGCAAATTAGTATTTTTGAAATTTATATATTTTTATTGAATTATCCATCATTTTTTAAAATGGTACTAAAGGATCATCTTGCATGTACATCGGGGTGGCCAAGATGATTCGTAGGTATGGGCAAGATGATCCACTGGGATCATCTTGCCCCTATAGGTAATACATTTTATTAACAGGTATCATATATAGTATAAATATTCAATAAAGAAATAAAAAACATCATGGTTTAAAAAGTAGGTCTTTATTGAAACAGGTACAATCATTTAACACAAAACAGCCATGTGCGTACAAATCGATAAATTAAAGCTTAAATTTTAGTTCAACATTATTCTTATGAACTCAATTATCAAATATTATAACACTTCTATTACTTCTTCTACTTAATTAACAATCTTTTAACCGGAATGAGACCAATTAAAAATTGAGGATAGGCACAATCAACATCTTAAGTAGAAATATTTTCCAATATTTTCCAAACATCGACAAACAACTTTGCTTAAATTCTTTCCATGTGTTTTATATGTCTAACAAGTTCACGTTCTTGCGTGAAAGTGAACACTGGTCTTTTGTCGCCCAAATATTTCACTCCACCTACAGCCTCTTTATTTTTACCCTTTGCACGTCTTTTCAGAGACATTACGTGAACAGAAAATTCTTGACTCGCCATTCTATATAGCACCACCGCTTTCACTGCATCTAAATAAAGCATTAATCATTGAACTTTCATCCCAAGCTCCACGTTTGGTTTTCCTTTTACAATTACCCGGCATTTTTCTGTGAACAAGTTAACAAAACTATATACTTATTTGCATGAGTCAAGATGATCCGCACGGATCATCTTGACCGCAAACAGATGGATCATCTTGCCCCGTACCCGGTTTTAGCACATTAGGGTCAATAAGGTAACCTCGTGAGTTTTTGTGGCTACCAAACCATTTATACAACAAAATGAAGTATATTCTGAAGCCGCAAATATAACAATTCTTCCATATAACCACATACGAAAAAAGTTGCATGGTCTCAAAGTGAGACTTACCTTAGATCAGCAGTACACAATTTTTGTTTTTTATCACAACACATCACCTTTTGTTAGCGCCGCCATGACACTTTAACTGGCGGCTGGGTAATGATGGACCTACACTTTACCTAAAAATCAGGTAGATGGCTTTAGTTGTTTTGTCATAACAGAGAAGGATCATCATACCCCAAGGGATCAACTTGTACCACTATCCCCTACTTGCAACTGTACTCAAAATATATAGAGGAGCGCGCCATCGTGTGCGAAAGGTCTGAAAATGATAATGTGGTCACAGCTGTTGTTCAGACTAACCTAGAGTTAGGTTATTCATATTATAACAATTAACAAAAAATATACTTATCTGTTCTTGTCTATGCGGTTACGCATTGTTTATGCGAATTGAAACTTTGTTCGACAGCCGTATCGATAATATTTACTAACAAAAAGCTGAGCTTTGTGAGGGCTCGAGTTTATTTTACAACCTGATTCTAGCGGTGTCATCTATTATTAAGTAGATTAACTACGATGTATTTGAGTGTTGAGTTTAGTTCGGTTGCAGCGATGCTAACTCTTTGGCATTCTAACATATGGCGTGAGAAGTACATTCTATCCAATTAATACAAAATTGCTAATGTTCAATTCTGGTAATGTAATAATTTAATTCTTCTGACAGGTAACATGTTTAGATATGCAGTTAAATTACTATGTTAAAGTACAAATCTATAGGCGTGATAATTTTTCAGTTGTGTGCCACAGAATTTTCAAGTTGTAGGATAGTGATAGGGCTCGTTTCGATTGCCCTAATAAAGTGTGAATGGATGTTAAATACAACTATTGATTTGTAGGTACTGTACTGTATAAGCCTGATTCTCCACTGAACACAGCCTCCCCCATATGGTTGTCATTTATTCCCTCCTTACAGCATTTTATTTAGATGAGACTGGTGCACGTATTTGGGTCTGTCTGGAATGTTTTTCCAGAACACTTTTGATTTAGACGACATATAAATTTAAACAGCTTCAAGAAAAGTATGCCTGTAGCCAGTAGCGCCAGCTTATTTAAACGGGCCTATCACATCTCATAATAATATTTCCCGCGGCCATTCCAACCAATGGGACTCGACCGCCAACACTGCCGCTCGTTCCCGCGCGAATTCCAACACAAGCATGGTTGCCAGATTAGGCGAATTATCGCCATTTAGGCTACCTTAGGGGGTCAAATGGCGACCAAAAAAACCAATCGGCTACCAGTAGCCATTTAGGCTACCTAGGAAAATTAGAACGGTCGGTTTAGGCTACTTCACTTCTATTACTACAATTCTATTAAATTATTTCATAATAACTGAAAAGTGTAAGAAAAGTAATAGACACGTCCACCGTTTTTTCATCAGGGTCTTTCCATGCTGCTTGCTTTCTTCTAGCTATTGCATCTAATATCTGTAATAGTGAGATAGAGACAGATTCATCCGGGTAGTAACTCATTCTAACTCGCTGTATGATAGACACAGTTCAAAATCAAAACACGAAATCGAGAGTATAGAAACGCTACTAACTTCATTCACAAATTGTAACTAGCCGCGCGCGAAATTTTATATCACTTGTTTCCTAAATTCTTAATTAAGTTGAATGGGAGAGAATTCTTTATTACTTAATAGGTACCTTAATACAGTCAAAATTTGTATATATACATCAACCGTATTATTTTGTATATCATAACATAAGCATGCAAACATGAATAAGGCATTCAGTTACGGTCGTAGTTGTATATGATAATTACTTAAAAACTTTAGTTCTACAGACGAAATTATTTACTCGAACATGATGTATCAAAGAAGACCGATTGAAGCGGCTGGGTCAACTTCTTCCGCTACCACTTCTAGTAGGAGTGAGGATTCTCCCATCTATAGAGATGGGGAATATCTGCAGAAACTTATTAAATTATAACAACAGGAAGTTTAACAATTATAATAGGTACCTAGTAGGATAAGTAGGTATCAACCTACATTAATATATATTTTTTACAATATAGGTACCTAGTTTGTTTTTATTTGAGTTAATTAAAGGCTACTTTAACAAAATCTTAGGTGAATTAGGCTATTTGTCAAAAAATAAAATAATAGGCGATTTAGGCTACTTGATAGGCAAAATTAGGCGCCTTGAGTTAGCTGATATCTGGCAACCCTGAACACAAGCAGCGCCCTCTCGCAGGACAATACACGGCGTTGCCGCTCGGGTCGCGTAGTAGGTAACTATTCCGGCGCGCTACCGCGATTAACCATAATTGATTATTGTAAACGCCTTATATACTTTTGTATATTAACTTTTTATGACAGTAAACAAGTGCGTTCTACGAAATTACTTGTGTTCTCACTTATATATATCCGTAAAATGCCTACTTTTACTCTTAGCAGTAAAAAAGAAAAAGAGATCAAAATTTACCTTTTTAATAGTTCACAGCTAAGTAATGCTAATGAAATCACAATAACAAATTGAGAAGACTACCATAAATAGGTTAAAATATATGGCTGGTATAACCAGATAGTTTTATGACTTAATCTCAATAACTACAGCAAGATTATATCGCGTTCGGAGTCAATCGCTATAAGACTAGATTTTATCACGAATATATTGTTGACTGTTTTCTCACATATGGTTATCTATATAATTAGAATATTCCGCTCGTTTTACTCATTACCTAGGTCTATGAATGTGAACTAGGTACATTTCAAATCGCTGACGTTTGTTATAAAAACGAATGGTGTAATTTCCTGCATCTCAAGTAATTCGTAATTCTAATTCATATGTGCGATTAAATAATAATAATGTTTTCAAATAATAATGTTTCCTTGCTCGTAAAGTGAGCTTTATTATATCGTTCTTAAGGTCATAAACCAAACTATAACACCCTAGTGCATAATAATATTATACACTAGTGCGTAATAGAATTATCCCTACAGTCTAAGTCTACAGATTTGATTTGATTTGATTTGATTTACAAAGTTAAGTTAGTACCTAACTGCAAATTATATGCGAGTAAACAGAGCATTTTAAATTTAACCAGGTAATACAGATTTGTAACATCAAAGAGGTTTATATGTAATCATACATTAGCCGCGCGCAAAAAAAAACTTGCGCGCTATTTTCCATAATTTTCGTATGTTGTTTGTATCGCATTTGTGCAATATATTTTTTTTTTTCCTCACAAGGGTGTAGAAAAAGTACGTATGAAACTCGTGAGCAACTTGCTCATTATACACACGGCTGATTTACGCCCTCGCCTACGGCTCGGGCTGCAACACACAGCCTCGTGTATAATGAGCAACTTAGCTCACTTGTATCATAATCTACTATTATTTTTCCATAACGAACTTCCATCAAGGCATTTTGGCTTCTTTTATCTTAAAAATGTAATAATGGATGTAAATAATAATAATGTATGTTTGTGCTTCATGCGCACATTGAGGCGACGACATCATGCCTCCATTCTATTACTTGTAAACAAAGCACAGTATTCTTCAACCATTGCCTGCAAAAATAACTTTTGAATCCATTGATTTTTGGTGTTTCGTAGAACTTTCCACAATCTACTGGATGATGGTATGTGAACATCTTGAGATGAAGGCAAAAGAGGTAAATTAGCAGTAATCCTAGAGATCTCTCGTCGAATCCTGTAATTCTAGCATTCGGATACACTGTCCGAAAGGCACTGATAAGTCTCAATTCATTATCTTTTTTTTTTTTTTTTTTTTTTTATTCAAAATAGGTTCGCGTTTGACCACACCCTGCCTGACACATATTAAATATATCACACTTAAATATTTTAATACGTGATTAAGCACATGACGAATTGTTGTAAACAAACATATAAGTTGTTTCGCGTGCATTCGGTAAAAGGCGGTACAATACAGAAACTTTATTCGTCGTCTCTTCCGTATTCTTAACTTCCACATGAATGGAGAATACAAGCATTATATAATATTGTCACCTCTTGATATTTCAAACTATTATTATTATAACTTAAAGAGTTAGACTTCTACTATCTTCTCCATTTTGATGTACCTATTTAACCTCTGTTTCAAACTCTGCAGTCGAAGTCTTTTCTAATAATATTTGGCACTGTCACTTCGCAACAGTGTTGCCAGATCCGTGAGTTAAAATTATCCGAGATTTAATGCAAAATTATCGTGTTTTTATCGCAAATTTATACGTTTCGCAACCTTGTCTAACAACACAATAGAATATACGGAAAAAATTTAGGATGTGGCAATTTAAAAGATATCGTTATTTTTTTAAGTAGATCCTAAATCTAGATAGGACCTATTACTTATCAATTATCATATTAGGCAATTTTAATGTTGGGCGCCTATCTACGAACAATTTTCTGGAAACTACAAGCAGGTTCTTTCTGTTCTTTTACAAATTAAAAATAAATGATATATTTTTTCTTGAATATGTATGTATGTTATTATAATGTTAATGTAAAAGTAATTTATTCCTCATAATCAGAATTCCATGATTGAATTTCTGCGGATAAGGCATGAAGGCTTTGATGGGCACTGGTTTTCTAAAGTCCGTTAATTCCTGAGTTGTTCATTCCCTCAATCAAGCTCGGTTTGGTATAAATTCAATTCAGTATGTTTTTGCGCTACTACTGTCATAGCCTTTAACAGCCTGATCAGCCAAAACTATGCCATTAAAAGTAGTTTTAAGATAGTGTCGGCTTTTTATAACAACATTGAAGTGTTTTAGAAAAAAAAATCATATTACATTCCTCATCTCATTCGACTGTAGTCTGGAATGCCATACATTATAGACACATATTACAAACAGTTGCGTTTCGTTACAGAGATCTGAATTCATTACAAAATTATCGTGTATTTGAGAATAATATCGTAGACGTTTGATAAACTATCGTGCGATACGTACTTATTATTTTTTATCGCATGATACTCAAATATATCGTGGATCTAGGATAATTATCGCATGTCTGGCAACACTGCTTCGCAAGACCAAGTACCACTTAGAGGAACCTTTTTACGACGGCGATATAGGGCCTTCTTTACTAAATTATGTCTGCTGTAAGAGGTTGAAGTAGTAGGCAGTTGCTGCACGTTTGTTAATAAACTTTCTTTTCTGTTTTCCCGTATCCAATGTGTGATTTTCCTCTATTTTATCGTAGGCTTGCTCACATTTATGGAGGCTGTTCCTGATTATAACTGTCTTTTCTTCGTTTACTGTAAGAGAAGCACTACACTCTTGTCTCTGGTAGCAACGCCAGAAGCGACGATCCACTGGGATTGTTCGATGATAAATATGTCTTTATGATCGAAGTTGCAACGATAGCCAGTAGAAAGAAGAGCTTTGTTATTTTTTTTTATAAATCTAGATTAATTTTAAATAATATCGTTTTTATTTAGTTATTTACCATTTTCTTTTAAATAGGTAAGTACACCTATTTAAATCACGATACTAGGTAAACACATATATTTACATTTGATTGCCCGCAGGGATCATCTAGGAATAAAATAAAAATAAAAGGTTGTGCAACACTAAGTAGGCTAACATTTCCCAGAAGTATTTATGCCGCCCGTGGGTGTCGGGCTAGAATGTCAAGCTACGGCAATAGATACATTGCGAATACACTGCGACACGACTTGCGTGCTTACAATACAAAACGTACAAAGGTCGTAATTGAGCCCGTTCTTTGTGGGGTGCGCATTCTGAAGTCTGACAGGTGTTTTCCAATCATCGAAAAACTTAGGTCTCAATTATTTACAGCGCCTCATCTTCCTCAAATTAGCTGTTAACCGGCACAGTACGGCATCTTCCATAGTTGCGTCCCAGTAGCTGTCAGTAGAACTTAAAAGGGTGACACGTTAAATAACGATGGCTCTCCCACGGGAACAATGCGCTTTTCTACATTAATGTAACATAAGACATGTGTTAAATTACAATTTAAGCTATCCCTCTAAAAAAAATTTCATTTACCAAATCCGGATCCCGACTTAGCCGTTTAAGCGTGAAAAAGTAACAAAACATATTTGAATTGTTTGATCATCCACGAGAACACTGCACTTTTCTGCGATCAAAATCTAGGTCTATTTTGTAACTAAATTTCACTCAAACCCGTCGAGCTGTTTGAGAGGGAAAGAATAACAAACGTACACAGTCAGTCACATTATCGCTCACTCAGAAACTTTATGACATGTGTGATATGACAACATTCGTTCAGGGAGAATGTTTATTGCCTGTCTATATTTTCTTAAGAAATTTCACTTATTGACCAACAAAATCCCTATATCTACATACCTATTTGATGTCTTCCACTATACAAACACTACATGTGATTTTACATCAATTATTAAAAGTATCTCTTACCTATGCACCCAAAAACAACGGAGAGAAGAAGTATTACACTTTTAGTTATTTCCATTTTAACGTTAAGCCTGAAGGAATGAATCTAGCCAGAGAGAGTTCTTTATATATTGTATAGGTAATCTTCGAGCTTATATCTTACGATCAAAAGATTAAGAAAGAACTGATAACACAGCGATAGTTTGATTGGTGATAATGAGAAGAAGCATTATCAGATATTACCTAACTTAGCATAATGTTATTGATATCAACAATATCGCAGGGGGTGATTAAATTGGGTTTTTATGCCATGGGTGGCAACAAGCAACGGCCTGGATGGCGATCACCGTCGCCTATATGGATATCTGTAACACCCGGGCCTTCACAAATACGTTGCCGACCGTTTAAGGATTCCGTTGACTCGCCTTTTGAAGAACCCCGTGTTGTAGCTGCTCGGAAACACCGTGGCAGAAAGCTCATTCCATATTCTGTGTGTAAGGTGTAAGGTAGAAAAGATCGCAAAATAATTCTTCAGAACACTCATCGTTAAAGATGCGATAAATATAAAAAGAGATCCAATGATTCTGCGCATTTTGAGTGGTTCTAGGTATTCGGAAAGCTTCGAATTGTTGACAATTCTGATAGCTCTACGTTGTAACGCATCAAGAGGCTTAAGCTGATACTTGGATGCTCCGTTCCAAATGTGAGAGCAATACTTCACGTGAGGGCGGACTTGTAAACGAATGTTAAGTTAATCTTTTAAAATTCTTTCGTAATTAATTTGTAAGCTTTTCGTAAATTGTAAGAATGCGTTGCAATTACAATTATCGGGTTGCGTCAGTAAACAAGCTTAGAGCAAATTGATAAATAGTTTTGTTTGTAGTTCAGGGGGCCAACTCTCACGTCTTACAGTAGTAATAACTTAACCTTACTATTAAATTGTATACCTCCACGTCATTTAAACAAGCTTACTATCGGTAATGGAAATCGCTCAGCGTTTTAATGACAACAAATAGTTCACTCTTTTCGGGAACTCTGACGTGACATTTAATACGAAGTTTTTCTGTTCCAACGACATATCCGTCATATTTATCCACCTTAAAAAGTTACTTTCTATTAGCAGATTTAAGCTTGATTTTTATAATTTTTCGATAAACATGTGTTTAATTCATGCTAAATAAAATGTTTATGTCTATTATTCTTTAAACTAAATTCAGCAAAATGTAACAAAAAAAGTTACAGACAGCTGTTGTGCAGCGTACAATAAAATGTCGGAAAACTGTGTTAAAACCGTTCCATAAAACATTGTAGTTCAGAACACTGCGAGCGGGATAGCGCTATATTTTTCATATATTAAACCTTTGACCACAATCTCTCCTTATGGTAAGTGACGGTGTGGTCGAAGGTATTAACAGGCTTAACCTAGAATTACTGGCTCTGTCAGAGAGGACAGCTGTCGGAATACATCGTTAGGTGCTTGGCGACAATTTTCTACCACCCAGACGGGCATTCGCAAAATGCCCTTCCACCATGCGGTGAAAGCCCGCGGCGGGATTCGAACCATGGACACGCTGCGCGGCAGTCAGTCAGTCCAATGCCACTGAGCCATTACTACTATATTAATAAATTATAACCATCTTGTTATATAATCATCTTGCTTGCACATCCGTGATACATATTTAATTTGTTCTTTATGTAGGATCAAACCAATATTGCTTGACGCAATTGTGGGTCGGTTGATAGTTTATGTTTACGAATGATGGTTTTAAGCATGAAACATAATGCTCCTTTTTTATCAAGGTGAGAGTTGGCCCCCTGTTCAGCTGTAGATAAATAGGAACGAAGGGATAAATTTAGCTTTCACTTACCAAGATAGAACAATTAGCAGAGCATATCCCCGCCAGAGGGACGGATGATCGCAGGTTCGAATCCCACTCGTGGACCAAATTTGTCCTTTCGTTGTAATTTTGTCTGCTTATTCGGTCTATACTATAGTTTATAGGTACTGAATTTAAACTTAGACTATGCAAACAATAAACTACACAATTTAAATAAAACAATATATTCATATACATACATAATATTTACAAATATAATACAATAGCGAGACGGTTATTGTCTAACTTCAACAGTTACATATTACATGTTAAAATATTATCATCACATCATAATTGATGGTCCAGAAATCCATCCACATCAAAAATGAAAAATCAAACATTTCAATTAATTACTGCGGAAAATAACAGCAATATGATAAAAGTATTTCTAGATAAACAGTGATACCATGTTTAGTTTAGGACCAGGACAAGGGCATGCATAATGCCGCTTACCATCGAGCGAACAACTTTCGTTCGTTATTTGTATTAATAATAATAAAATACACATTAACTTTTACGTTCATAGTAAGTACATTAGGTTTTACGATACAAGCTATCTATATTCGGCATTACGACGGGTCCAGTCCTTCTGTTTAAGTTTATCAACACATTTAACAAAAAATATATACTCATGAACTTGATAAAATATTAAACCAAATTTAAATTTAAAACTACTAGTGCACTATCACTAAACAATAAACACTAGTGCAGCTATGTATTGATATCAAAAGTTGGGTCTCTGGCTGCGCACTGCTAATTTGCAACAAAAATACAAGCGGTTAGTAGAAAAATTTTACTCCCATCAGCAAATAACTGGTTTGGCTTCAACTAACAGTAGATTTTTAGAACCATGTCGCAGAACAGTGCCGCACATACCAAAAAAAGTAACTAAACTAGTGGAATCATGATAAATATAAAGCTCGCGTATTATAAGCTGAATTTTGGATCTAAAAGCGGCGAAATAAAAACCACATAACAAGATAAGCTTTATATTATCTATTTTTTATTTTATAAAATTTCTTGGCTAATGTTGAAGTTACACAATATACTTACGCCAACATACGCTATGAAAATGCCAAGTGAGTATAATTTTTACATGTAACAAACAATACATATTTGTTACTTTTAAATCATCAGTAGGATACTTTCCCGTTAAATCATTCATTTTTTTATTGCTTTGACCACAATCTCTCCTGATGGTAAGTGATGATGTGGTCGAAAGTATAAACATTTAGAATTACTGTCTCTCAAGGACAGCTGCAGGAACACACCGGTACATGATATGCGACAGATTTTCTACTTGAAAGTGGTCGCTAGTCAAGCGGGCATCATGCGGTGAAGCTCAAGCCCGCGGCGGGATTCGAACCATGGACCTGCTACGCGGCAGTCCATAGCCAATGCATCTGAACCATCACTGCTTCAAAATCGTAAAGGAAAGTTTTGTAAGAGATCACGCACTTATCATAAAACTTACACATACTTGCTACTTTTAAGTAATACACGAGATAACCATTTAAGTATATAATGTTACAGGAAAAATCACAATTTTGCTTTGGTTTTACATCAGCAATTCTACAATTAAACAATGAACATTTAAGACGACTTATTGGATAACAAGATACACAGATAAATACTTCGGTTACACAGATTAAAAAACAGAACCCCTAACGCACATTACTGTCGCACAATATGGTCTCCAATCCATTGATTATTTTACATTTTGATTTCTTTTTGACATATAATATGCCATGAAAAATACCTTTAAGGATATAGTACAGACCTATTGTGACAGACTGACGAAGGCGCGCCGCTCCACAGTAAATTACTGATGTGCATTTGTACGGGTAAGCCTCGTTTGTATACTAAGTGTTAGTGTGGGTGTAAATGCTTGGTACGTACAGTTAAACAATAAAATGTAAAATCTGATCGCTTCGGTAGGTGAGTGAGTTGCATCTACACTCTAAAAATATGGAGGGGCAAGCCTTTGTCAGTGGAAACATTGTATCATGAATCTACCATCCATCCACCTTCGATGTGGTGTTCAGTGTTGATTGTATATCAACCTACCAGACTAAGTAAATAGTCTTCTGCTATTTGGGTAGATGTCGCCAAAGTAAAAAAAAGACGTACATTCAAACGGATGGAGAAAATTCGACTGTCCAGCACCCGCTTCCAAAGCATAATTGGAAATGCACCAGGATTCTGGGATTGCGGGGTCAAGTCCCGCTGGAATTTATCTTTTTCATTCGAAATAATTTGTATTGTAGCATGAAATTGAATACTATTTTACATTTTTTAAACCTACTATTCTGACATGTGACTGCTCGTTAACTACTTACAAAAAAGATAATTCACAGGGTTCTGTTTATGGATAAGTAGACACACAATGATTATAAGTAGTTTGCACTGCACTTTCAATGTCCACTGTATTTGCAATCCTTCACGGAAACATCCCAGTAACTCGCAACTCTTGACTATTCCGAGCTTGTAGTACCTACACGACAGAATGGACACTGTTTTGGACAGACTCCCTAGTTTCAATACTAAGTACTTAAAGACAACTGCCATCTGTTTTAGATTAGCAAAGACAAATAAAAGGTAATTCTTAGATAATTAGTATGGTTTTATTCTAAAGATTCTGAAGATATTACAACGCTCACAGAAGGAAAATTCAAGTTACACGTGAGAAACATTTTGATTAAGAAATTCTACTACACAGTTTGTGATTACTTAGACGACAAAAATGCTTGGACAATTCCGCATCTGCCAAGCTATCGCCTGTCACCTACGTAATTTAAACAAATACTGTATTTTTTTATAATATAGTATGTAACACATTGATATAAGACGGTTAAAAAGAATAACCCCGAGTTTCTTGCTCGTTCTTCTCGCGGTGGCTCTATAGTTTTTTCGCCACATGTGGTAGTGGCATGTAGAATAGTTCAATAATAAAATTTGATATTTTAATATTAATATTAGAGCTTCGTAGACGACATTTTATCATTATCATCAGATCTAGTTTATTAGAAAACAGATCTACTAAAAAAAATATCTCACTAGATCCGTGATGGATCTGGACAACGGATCTACTGAAATTGAACTGTTTGATTTTTGTTTTTTTTACATAAGTTCCTTGCATAGACTAGATTATTAGCACGTTGCTGGCGAGAACGAAAGTCAAACATACTATCGTAGAAATACGCTTTATATCAGCACGCGCTGTCCATTGGCGGTTACAACAATAATATACGCGAAAAATAAAGGAAATCACACTTGCTAGAGAAATACAATAGCAAGTTTTGAAAAGAGTCAATTTCGTTAAGAAAGAGAAGCTAAGTTTGTTCCCTCACAAGACAAAAAACCTTTTAATCGAGGAGTTAATGAAACAATCTTTGAACTTTTTATATATTCGAGATACTATACTACTATAGATACTGAACAGATTTTGATGGCAATAACTTTTAATTCAGATTTAAGACGTCAGTTCCTTTAGGAGCGCTATCATAACCAATTACCCCGTGGGCGGGTCAGCTCCTTAACTAATTTATGACCATAAAAGCATTTTCAACGCTTATTTACAGTGTTGAGTTAGAGCGGGTGCAGCATAGTTATTTTGTGTAATTTATATCTCACAAACTCACTACTGCATACCTCACGCAACTTCATAACTGTGTGAATGACAAAATAGGCGAAAATGCGGATTTTGTAAATTTTTATTTACAGCTAGCTATAAGATAGCTAAAGAACTTTGGTGAGACAAGTGCCTTATAGTGTAACTTGTCCCTTATGGTGAGAGAGTACAGTGTCCACTCTGCGTGAGAGAGTACGTCCGAGCCCGTGAGAGAGCGAGAGAGAGAGGGAGAGAGTTTAGCACCAGTCGTGCACGCAATCCTTCCCGACGCACCTGGACCTGGTCACATAGCCGCAGGCCAAAGACCGAGATCATCTAACCAGGCTCTCCACCTGTCGAACACATATACATATTACTTACCTGCCTTATGGTACATACATAAGGCCTTATAGTACATACATAAGGCCTTATAGTAAAAACATTTATTGATTGTCAAAAAAAACGGGATTATTCTCGTAGAAACAGAAATAAGTACTAGTATACATATTTCGACCGCCACGCAGTAATGTTCACATTACTGTGTTCCGGTTTGAAAGGTATGGCTGCCAATTAAATAACAGGCACATGAGACTTAAGAACTTATGTTTCAGGGTGATGGGTGCAGTTCAGTACGTCACTAGTGCCGAAATGCATCTGTTATAGGCAGAGGTAACCGCTTAACACCAGGGGGCCAACTCTAACCTCTCATTGTAATAATAACTTAATCTTACTGATAAATTTTATACCTCCACGTCCATTGAGCAAGCTAACAAACAGGAATACAATCGCTCGTCATGACGTCACAACAAATAGTTCACTCTTTTCGCGAACTCTGACGTGACATATGAAGTATTATTTACTGTTCCAACCACTGAGTAAGTAATATTTTAGACAAATCCGTCATGCTTATCCATCTTAAATTTAAAACACGGATTTAAACTTGATTTTGTCTATTTTACTATATATAATAATATATGGGTATATATAATGGGTTTAATTTAAAATAAATGCAGCAAAATTATTTGATGAATGAATCTATAAAAAGTTACAGACAGCTGTTGCGCAGCATACAATATAATGTCGTAAAACTATGGTAAAACCGTTCTATAACATCGTAGTTCGGAACACGCTAACGCTACATAATGAACATCTTGTATCTCACTTGCATATTCGTGAAACATATGTCATTCGTTCTTTAAGTAGGATCAAACCAACATTGCTTGACGCGATTGTGGGTCGGTGATAGTTGGTGTCTGGGAATTATTATTTTATGCATGAAACAAAACGCTCCTTTTTATGATGGTTTCGTAATAGATTGAGGTGGTTCCAGGTGGACCTCGTGCTTTTTTACGTAACCTAACTACACAAACAGTGGCATAAAGAAAGACCACACTGAAACTACGTTGTTTAAAATAACACATCGTAAAATTTTCATTTTGAGTACTAATCTCGTTAGCTAAGTGATTAAAGCGTCCGATGTGTAAAACGGAAGACTCCAGTTCGATCCCCCCCCCCAAGAGGTTTCAGTATGTACCATAATATCTTAATAGAGTAAGAACTAATCGTAGGTTACCTTGCTTAAAGCTTCACTGGTGAGACATTCCTTGTTGATGAGCACCGACATCTCGTCCTCATGAATGCAGTCATTCAACACATTCCTCTGCAGGTCGTGGTACACTATGTACGCACTCAAGAACTTCTTCAAACTCTCATCACAGTTATTCAATTTTCTGAAAGAAATACGTTCATAATATATTACAAAATTACAAATTTTACGAGAGAAAAAAACTTTTCAGGGATTCGAATCCGCGTCTATCCAGCCCTTTAGCCGGGGTATGCTCTAACCAATTGAGTTAACATGACACAATGACTCATAACTCATAACTCTAATTTTTGCTCTCGTTCTTCAACCATCGTATCGGGATGGAGCGACAACTATAGTTCAACTTGCGTTGTACTACAACCAACACCAATTTCGCAATTGGTTTCAAACTTGTAAATGATGACGCAACCTAATAATTTTAATATTGTTATGTTTGCAATAACGCCTGCTTAGCGAATAACATTACAAAATTACAAATTGACAAGAGTAAAAAAAGCAGGCGTCGTTATTGCAAACATAACAATATAAGCCGTCGGTCCCGGTTGTCGTCTTACGATGGCATTCGTTATAGCATAGTGGTAGGGCATTTTGCGAATGCCCGTCTGGCTAGCTACCACCCTCAAGTATAAAATCTGTCTTGAATCACCTAACGGTGTTCCCGCAGCTGATATTGAGAGCCAGTAATTCTAGGTTAGCCTGAACAACATCTTCGACCACATCATCACTTACCATCAGGTGAGATAGAGGTCAAAGGCTACCCCTATCAAGCATAAAAAAAAACAATATATGGCACGACATATAATAAAGATCATCCATATGTAAACGTATAGTTCGTCACAACGTTGGCGAACTGCAGTATGCCATCACCCTGAGAAAAAGTTGTTAAGTTTATGTGTCACAATTTCAATGGCACACATACCCTTCAAAACCACAGTAATGCGAACATACTGCTTGTCGCTCGAAATATGTACAGTGGAAGTACTTCACCGGAAGAACTCACACTAAGTTCTACTGCTACTAGAACTAGTCTATCTATGCATTTTGTCATGTGACGATGTGCACTGCGCCCGTCACACTGAGACATACAGTTGTTAAGTCTCATGTGCCTGTAATTTTTCTGGCTCTCAAGGACTGCTACCGGAACACACTGTTACGGGCTTGACGACAGAAAAAATTATTTCGTTCACTTGTTGAACATAATATCTCTAGACAGTATCAGATCAACACACCCTCACTCACCCCTTCTTAAACACATATTACACATATTTGAAATAGGTATACCACCCTTTACATATTATTAATTTCGAAATGTAATACGGTAAAATAGATTAATTACATACCGAAATCACTAGTTATAGTTTAGTTATGTCTTGCAAAAATCGGAGGGCGTTGTTGTCTGTACTACAGTGTTAATACTACAATAGGCATCAAAGATTTGACTAAGAAATGATTCATGTCCATATTTGTACAAATAGTACAACCCAAAGCCTAATGTTTTGTAAGTACCTACCACCCGAGAAATATGTCGATTAAACTTTATTATTATTGTATAAATATTATCATAGCGTATGTTAATGTAAACATTACCTGCTACTGGGCAGCCCAAGATACTTCCTCAAGAAGGGCGAGAGTCTCAGCTCCCAGGCGTCGAAGTTCTGGCAGACCTTCTGCTTGATGGAGAGCGTGAACTCGCTAGATATGAGCGGCTCTGTTGTCTCCTGCCCGTCCACGACCATGTCGTCTAGAGTACGCTTGTTGTGCTTCTCTATCTGAGATAGGAGGAGTTTGATCTGCCACATGTGGTACGATGTCGGCTCCGTTTTCATTGTTTTTATTATCTGTAAAGGAGAATTTAGACGCGCATTTGAGTCATATGTCAGGGTATCGATTGAACTATCAATTTCTATTGGTTTTATGGGTGAAAATTCAAGATGCACGTGAAAAAAATCTTAATTAAGAAAGCCAGAGAACAGTTTGTGATTATTTAAATGATAAAAATGTTTGGACAAATCCGCCTCAGCCAAGTAACCCTCTGTCACTATGTAATTTAAATATTTGTTGTAATCATTTTATAACATACACATTGTTCAATGACGTCACGAAATAATGGTCCCGTTTTTCCCGCAGTGACTCTATAACACATTTGCTGAACCTAGCCGTAAAATGTTTTTTTTTATCGATTCATACAATGCATTACAAAGTCTCAGACGCCTAAATTTAATAAATTATTTTGACTGAATATGCTACTATAAAAGTCTGTAACATCGTATAATATTAATGAATGGATTCAGGCGTTACTTTGCGGAAATCCATATTTATTAAATGTCTCGATCGTGCGCTCGTAGAGTCAAGACCTCCTGAGGATGCTTCGTTTAGAAGCGAAACGCGTCGAATACTCTTCCGGTTTGGCTGCGTGGCGTTTGTGACGTCACTTTGGCTTAAAATTAGGCAGAATTGTCACTAGATATATATTTTTTTATAAAGATTTTTTAAGTGTTTTATTAAATAATTAATTTGATGTTTTCTTAAAATACTTTTAAAATATTTGTTATTATCGTATAATATTATTTGAATTTTATTTTCAGATATTAAAAGCATATTTTCAGCACAATAGTTTGGGGTGATTGTCGTCCCAAAGCCATTTAAGCGTGTTCTATAGTCATCAAAACAGTTTATGGAGTAATAAAAAAAGACTGAGAGTCAATATTATAACACTCAATAACTTAAAAAAAATATTACAAAATTGGTGGCCTTACACAGTAAGACACTTATCCTTGTTTGTTTATGAAATAGTTAACTCTATACCACTATTTAAATATCGTACTGCTCAGTTCAGCAAAAATGATATCATAGTAACGCAAGAAACTCGTACGAAATTCGCTAGAATCCATACTACATATGGTCGAATAACCCTCTTTTGCAAGATAATGATGGTCTCTATATCAGCTGCTGCTCTCCATAACAATACACCATGACATTATGCTGTTGAAATCAGTCGAGCGTTAGATACATCCATCAACTGTCTTATCTTACGAACTGCATATGCAGTAGAACTAAGTTTATTTACGTTTAAAGTTTTCAAAGTCTTAATAATTCCAAACGTTGTAGTGTATATACAACAAAAATTTGGTACATTTATCATTATTTTTTATCAGAGCTTCTGCTATATTGGGACATGAGCGTAACGATTTAGTGACATTTATGGGCAAGTTAGAGAAACATATTTTCCGTACTTCCGAGGGCACGTTAAGCCGTCGGTCCCGGTTGTCGTCTTAAGATGGCAGTTGTTATAGCATGGTGGTAGGGATTTAGCGAATGCCCGCCTGGCTAGCTACCATCCTCAAGTAGAAAATCTGTCGCCAAGCACCTAACGGTATATTCGGCAGCTGTCCTTGAGAGCCAGTAATTCTAGGTTTGCATGAACAACATCTTCGACCACATCATCACTAATCAGGTGAGATAGTGATCAAAGGGTAACATATGAATATACTTTATAAGACAATCGTTACTTATATTAGTTCAGAAATCTGATTATTAACAACTGTTAAGGTTGAACTGGCCAGTCGCTTCTCCATACAAACGCCGTAGGGTGATCACTCCCGTATTTGAGACTTTAGGTCCAGAATTAATCATAATATTGATTGATCTCGTCATCATCTAGGCTTGTATGATGCCGAAATTTTAAAAAGATAATTAAGTTGAAAGTTATGAGCCTTGAAAATGTTATATGAAAATCTTTCGAAGCTCATAACTCTCAAGTTAATTATCTTATTAAAATTTCGGCCTCGATAATGACTACATCAATCGGGTATATAGTTAATTCTGGACTTAAAGTCTCAAATACGGGAGTGATCACCCTACGGTGTTTGTATGGAGAAGCGACCGGCCAGTTCAACCTTAAGGCTGGGAGGCTGTGTTCACGCAGTGGACGCTCCGTGAGTACATATGTAGCAGAGTAGAGTATTACCTTCAAGAATGATGTCCATATAGGCAGCGCGGAGAGCATGTCCCGCACTACGCACTCGTACAGCAGGTAGGTGAGCGCGTGCACGTACTCGTGCTCCTCCAGCGTGTACCGCCGGCAGCAGCACGCCCCGCGCACCCCTAGCCCCCGCGCCGCGCCCGCCCCCTCGCCGCGCGACCCGCGACGCTTGCGCGACACCACGAGGCACGAGGCGCACACTCTACTGCCCGCACCACCCTCGCACTCCTGGGAATATAACACAACTACCTTACAACTAGCCTTGTTCCACCAACTACTACTTTACTAACACAAAAAGACGCACATAAACACTGCATTTCTTCATGGTTGAAACGCTCGTAGCGTAGCTCGCTTTGCTTACTCGTTCTTAACCGACTAAGTTAAGCAACGACCCCTGAGATCGTGTCTTGGATGTGTGACGGTTAGTGGCATTATTACTGAGCGTGCCCGTGCTTCGGAGGGCACGTTAAGCCGTCCGGTCCCGGTTGTTGTTGGTAGGGTATTTTACGGATGCCCGCCTGGCTAACTACTACCCTCAAGTAGAAGATATATTGCCAAGCACCTAACGCTGTGTTTCCACAGCTAGATATAGATGTCAAATAATGATTTCCATTACCTCCCCCTCCATATCTCCACTAGTATTAATCCTAGCAAGAAAGTGCATGAGACTTTTTTTGTAGATAAATTTACGTAGTTTAATTTACTCCTGAACACGTTTTTGCTGGAGGCCATAGTATTTGAGTTATTTACAAAAAACCTAAAAAAGGGACCTATAGAGCGCCCACCCCCCTTAGCTCCACCCCCACCAGTCAGTACTTTTAGTATGTTGTTAACGGAACCTGTACCAAATTTGGCTTATACATGAATTATTTCCCCTATTTGGTATTTATTTGTCTTCGTTGCCTGGACTACCAAGAAGGTTATCACATTTTATAAAAAAAAAACAGTAAGTATCTTTTCGGCAGAACTTTCCACATATCCTCGCTGTAGTAACGGCTATCTCTTTACATCTAATACGTGACGGCACCGCTATTCTAGGAAACCAAAGCTTAAGAGCAGTAAATTGCAATGAGGTAGATAATTATACTCGATTAGCAAATCGTAAAACAAAACTCTGCAGTACAAAAGTCATAACTCTGGATTGACACTTTAATATACATCTTTTAGCTAACATGGGTTAAGTTTTATAAAAAAAAAGTTTTAGTCTTTTCTATTCGGTGTATCTATTTAATCACAGAACAAGGAAAACGTTAGAGACAAAAACCTTACCTTATTCAAGTAATGCTTTACAAAATTCCTAATTTTGGGATCATTGGTGAATAGCTCAATGTTCTCAGGCTTGACGGACCATACGTTGGCCTTGTCCACCGTGAGGGTCTGTGCCAGGATGGTCAGGAACCCCTGAGGGTCATCAGCGTAGGAAAGACAACCTGCGCGCTGCTTCACGTCTATGGCCCATGTAAAGTTCAGGAATGTTCTAGAAAAATAACACCGTTCGTGGCAATATTTCGAATAAATATATTTAGAATGCTAAGCAGATTCATACTGGGTGCCACAAACTGAGTGTGCTAACGAGGCCGTACAAATGCTCTTAAATAATTTACTGTGGACAGGCGCACTGCTGTTAGTGGAAAGCTTGTTTTTTGTTGCTGAGCTACATTTATTATTACTAACCATTAATTATGTGCATATAAAATGGTCGACGGTAAATTTGTTGAAAATATTTGGATTTTCTTTCTATGCAATATAATACTTCTTTTTATAATACTCTAGATATAATAACATTGTTGTAAAAATTTCCGGACGCAGCTTCAGCTCAAGACAAAATCGGTTGTGTCATCAAAGCCATTAATTCTAAAATTATAACTTGACACTTAAGTCGGCCTCAGACGACGTATTGTCGCAGATTAGAATCCTGTTCGAGCATCAAATTCTCCCTTTGTTGTGAATGAATAGATTCAGGCGTTACTTTGCGGAAATCCATATTTAATAATAACAGATATTGTAAAAAATATTTTAAGAAAAGATTAAATTAATATTTTAATAAAACATATATCTTGTGATAATTCCGCCGAATTTTCCTGTTAAGCCGACGTGACGTCACAAACGCCACGCAGCCAAACCTGATTATTCGACGCGTCTCGCTTCTACACGAAGCATTCTCTGGAATCTTGACTCTTGAGCGCACGATCGAGGAATATATAGATATATTTTTAAAGTATTTTTCTAAAATATTAATTTGCTGCTTTAATGCTAATTATGCTTTCATAAATATTTTTTAAAATGTTCGTTATTATTCCTTTTCTTGATACTTAATAGTCGTTAATACGAAAAATTAAGTAACAAGTTGTATTGCCGATTGGTCGGCGATGATGTATATTAAATCCTGATGATTAACAACTAATGTCAATAATGAGCAACTAATATAATTAGTTAAAAAGTAATATTATTAATTACAAACTTAATTCGTTAATGAAAGACAAATATGAGGTGTTAGGAACGTACTTGAGTTGATCCCAGTTTCGATCCCGTTGGAAGCTGATGGGCCAGTAGCGAGGGTCGTTGACCTTCACCTCTTGCAGCGTCGACAGTTCCGGTATGATGCAGGGCGCCTTCATTACTTTGACCGCACCAGAGAGGTCCACCAACTAGATATACAATATACATCCTAATGTATTGTGGACTAGAACAGACCAAGGCAAGCCGCTCATTATTTGTTAGGCAATCTGCCATACGTCAGTAGAGATCTTACGGTCTAAACATGTGCGTTCAGAGAATTAACTGTAAACTCGGACACGTTTGCCCACTTTGCACTCACACCACGATCACTGAAGAACTAAAGGTCTCGTCGAGATGGCTTGTATTGCGTATATACATAACCTTGCGAGTAAGAAGTAAACACATTGGAGGGGTATGCATGTGACTGATCTCTAGTTACAAATTATACGTAAGTATGAAAATCACCTCGCTACCTCAAACGGGTCCAAACATACAGCACTTTAAGGGTCGGACGAATGGACGAACTAACAGACTTGTCTTATAATCAGGTTTTTTTTTTATTGCTGATAGGTAAGCCTTTGACCACAATCTCACCTGATGGTAAGTAATGAAGTGATCGAAGGTGTAAACAGGCTTCGCCTAGAATTGCTGGCTCTCAAGGACAGCTGCCGGAAAACACCGTTAGACGCTTGGCGACAGATTTTCTACTTGAGGGTGGACACTAGCCAGGTGGACATTCGCAAAATGCCGTTCCACCATGCGGTCAAGCTCAAGCCCACGGATTCGAATCATGGACCTGCTGTGCGGAAGTCCATAGCCAATGCCACTGAGCCATCACTCCTTCAAAATGTTACAGTGTTTGTAATATTTTAGAAATATTAGTATCTTATTATATTCATACGCCTCTTCATTTTAATGTTGATGTGGTAAGAGAGATTATAATCACTACTAGTAAATATTTAATTTTAATTACAAGCACGGTAGTTATTAGCACAATGATATTCAAAATTAAAACCATTTTAGGGGGCACATCCAGGTAAACCATTTATTACCAAAAGCGAACTCAGTTATTTTGGCCATATAGCCCGAAGACAACTAGACAACTTTGATATGCTGGTGTTAGTGGGAAAGATTGAAGGGGAAAACACCACGAGGCAGATCACCTAGCCGATGGTCTGACCAAGGGAAGATCTCACAGGTCTCCCTTGTCTCTGCAGTTCTAAAACAAGCTGAAGATAGAGTGGCGTGGAAGCAGCTTGTCAACCACAACACAGGCCACGGGCATGTCATTCAGTAATTAAGTAAACGAATAAGAAAAAAATATTGCCGGTTACTAATAATATAAATCATTAAAATACTATATATATATATGAAATAATATAAATATAAATAATATAAAGTCTGAAATAAAGAGCTATTATTATTATTTATCGAGTGACGCGCGCGCATTCATGCAGACCACCCGTACCGCGCTTATCTATTTTTTCAAACAGTTCGTCTACCTACAAACTATTACCTACTAATTTCTACCATTAAACATTATCTTAGTCAATAATGAAGTGCTCGGCCTGTTGTGTTAGCTTCAATGATGGTGTTATATGTGGTTCCTGTAGAAAGAATTTTGATTTCGGCTGTGCGGGCATAACCGAAAATGGTTGGAGAAAACTAGGGGCTGAACGCAGATCCGCGTGGAAATGCTCCTCTTGTAGGACACTGTCTTCCTCTCCGTCCCCGCAAACGCCGGTTACTCCTGAGCCCGCTTCATTAGATATCATTCTTGAAGAAATCCGTGCAATGAAGCAGCAGCTGGCCAGTCTGCCTACGTTGGTGGCGGACGTCAAGAGTATTAAAGAAGAGTTGCAAGACCTAAAGTCCTGTACCGAATTTTTGAGTACCAGACTGGACGACCAATCCAGCCTTATAGCAGGCATAGAGGTCAGGGTTTCTACCCTCGAACCTTTACATACCACCATGGACACACTCCGGGAAGAGGTTAAAAACATGAAGCAGCAATTATCTGTTTGTGATCAGAGGTCACGTCTCAACAATGCAGAGATTAAAGGTATCCCTATAAAAAAAGATGAAAATCTTTTCACGATTGTTGAAGCAATAAGCAAAACGGTAAAATACACCTTTCCAAAAAGTCAGATAAATTATATATACAGAGTACCTCTTCACAACTCTAAAGACAAGGCAATAGTGATAAGCTTCCTAAATAGGTATATTAAAGAGGAATTTCTAGCAGCTGCACGAGCCGCCAAGAACTTGACGGCGTCAGATATTGGGTTCAAGGAAACGAACCGTATATATGTCAACGACCACCTGAATGCGGCTTCTAAGGCCCTTTTAACTAAAACTAAATTGATTTCAAAGGAAAAAAATTATAGTTTTGTTTGGGTAAAATATGGAAAAATTCATGTAAGAAAAAATGACACTTCTCGCGTTCTTGTAATAACCTGTGAAAATGATTTAAACAACATAGTTTAACCTGTTTTTGTGATTTGTTTGAAAAATTGTATTGGATAATATTTAACACCCACCAGTCATCTTTACATGTATGTTTATCAATAATACTAGAGTTATATTATTACTTTAACCACGTGTTTCTCTGCTACTTGTTATACACTGAACACAGATTGTTTATCAGTCCTTTAATGCCGGGTGCACGCGAGTGTTGTGTATGCCACTTAAGTTTATTCCGGTACCCGCTTCGTGTTATATGCGCTGCGTTTTTCTTGCTAAATATAAATATAGCCATCTATTTCCTTTATCGGCTAAGATTACTTTGCTGTTCACTCTTTTGCAACTGTACTCACTATGTTCTAAGTCAAAACACATTTACTGTTTTGACAATAAATACAAAATTAATCTTTAGATTCTATTCTACCTACCGCTGCTGGATGGTTGGTTATGAAAATTATATTGAGTATATTTTATATAAATATGCATTTACGCTGTGGTTACTATTATTAACGGTTAATAATGGATAGCAGTGGTGATAATCTTACTGTCTATTACCAAAATGTACGGGGATTGCGGACGAAAACTGCTGATTTTTATCGTAATATTTGCCTCAGCTCATACGATATTATTATTTTGACTGAGACGTGGCTCCTAGATAGCATCTCGGACACAGAATTTTAATCTACGGTATATAATTCATCGTCGTGACAGAAATTACGAATTGACTAGGCAAGCTCGCGGAGGAGGCATCTTAATTGGTACCCGAAAAGACTTAAGAGTCACGCCACAGTTAAATTACCATTCGACGGCTGAGGACTTATGGCTCACTTTATCAATCAATCCAGTCAGCGGAAAGCGGTTGATTAATTTACATTTATGTGTATTATACTTATGTAAACAAAACGAAGGTTTCTCGTTTTCTACACAGTTGAATAACTTTTTATCCAAACTCAATGAAGTCATACTTAGTCAACCTGATGATAAATATCTAATAGTAGGGGATTTTAACATGAGCAGCATAACGTGGATACCAAATGAAAAAAGTGGTTGTATGTGTCCGATAAACGTAGTTGGCGATAATGAGACCAACTTAATTGATGAATTAGCGACGCTTAACTTGAGCCAGTACAATAGTTGTTTTAATATATATGGTAAATTACTAGATCTCGTACTGTCAAACGATGCTGTCATTGTTACTGAGTGTGATGATCCGCTTTTACCTATCGATCCTTATCATACCCCTCTCTTAATTAGTATTCAGTACGTGGAAATACCAACACTGAAAACTAACTCCTATGTCAAGTATGTTTACAAAAAGGGGGATTATGACTCTATTAACAGAATCATATTCGAGCTGGATTGGTATACGGAGCTATATAATAAACCTCTAGACGACGCAGTCGATAATTTTTATAGCATACTTCGATCACTGCACGATAAGTACATACCGAAACGGCATATATGTAGTCAGGTCTATCCTAGGTGGTACTCACCGGCTTTGAAGAAGGTCATCAAAGAGAAATATAAATACCTATGTAAATATAAAACATATAATAACACTGCAGATTTACAAAGTTTTAAATATCTTCGCGACAGGGCTAGAATGTTGGAACAATCGTGTTATCTGAATTACATCATATCCGTTGAGGCTTCCATAACGAAAGATCCTAAGTACTTTTGGTCATTTTTAAAGTCTCGCGGTAGATCAAATGGTATGCCTAATAGTATAATATACAATAATACTATAGCCTCAACTGGTGAAACCATATGCAATGCTTTTTCTTCCTACTTTTACTCAACGTTTCTCTCAGTTAATTGTCCCGATCCCAATGGAACCTCGCCACACAGGAACCGCTCATCAAACGCCATGGTGGACATCAGCTCAATAACGATAACCAAATCTGAAGTTTTGAAAATTCTCTTGGACCTCAATCCATCAAAGTCAGCTGGGCCAGATTACATTCATTCTGTTTTTTTAATAAAATGTGCTAAAAGTCTTGCATGTCCTATATCTATTTTGTTTCAGAGGTCAGTCACAGAATGTATTTACCCACGCATTTGGAAGTCCGCTTTTATTACACCCATTCACAAAAAGGGGTCTAAAACGGATGCAACTAACTATAGACCAATTTCAAAGTTATGTATTTTATCAAAAGTGTTTGAGAAAATTGTATATAATCAAGTTTATTCAGCGCTCAAAAACTCATTTAGTCCCTCGCAGCATGGCTTTCTGAAAAAACGGTCAACGGTATCAAATCTTATTATTTTCAACGACTATTTAACTAACGCGATGAATACTGGAGACCAGGTAGATGTTGTCTTTACAGATTATAGCAAATGTTTTGACAGAATAGACCACTCTATCCTGCTATCTAAGCTACAGAACATAGGCATCTGTGGAGACTTGCTTAGATGGTTTTCGTCATACATTATCATGAGATCACAGGCAGTAGTCATCAGCAATTATATTTCTGGCTGGGTCTCGATCCCGAGTGGAGTTCCACAGGGTTCATTGCTTGGTCCGCTATTATTCTTAATCTTTGTAAACGATATATCTGAATGTCTTTTAAACTCCCAACTACTTTGCTTTGCTGATGACATGAAAATTTTCACTAAGGTATCAACTCTGGCAGACGCTCAAGCCCTTCAGGAAGATTTGTTAAGGCTGGACGACTACTGCAAATTGAATAAACTCGACCTTAATCCATCAAAGTGTTCAGTCAATACTTTTACTCGGAAAACAAATATAATACATTTTATTTACACTCTCAAAAACCAAACTTTACAACAAACTCGTGTTGTTAGAGATCTAGGTGTCATTCACGATTCGAAATTATTATTTGATGAGCATATCTCTCATATAGTGTCTAAAGCTTCTAAAGCGTTAGGATTTATAATGAGATGCTCCGCAGGTTTTAAAAAAGCTAAAACATTAAAGATACTCTATTGCACTTTTGTTCGAAGCATTCTGGAGTATGCGTCAGAAGTATGGAATCCTTGTTACGACAAATACATCTCACGAATTGAAAGAATTCAAATCAAATTTATAAAATTTTTATGTTATCGACTACACATTCCATATAGTTCTGATAAATACCATGATCTTTGCAAACAATTTCATATTTTACCACTGTCTATGAGACGTGATATAGCAGATATAACATTTTTACTAAAAATACTATCAAATCAAATAGACTGTTCAGATCTCCTTAGTAGAATTAATTTAAATGTCCAACACAAGCGCGTAAGATTCAACCCACCCCTGTCGTACCCAGTGGCTAATGCTAATTATAGAAAAAACTCATATGTGAACAGAGTGAGCAGCAAATTCAACAACTTAAGTAAAGAGATGACGTCATTAGACTTATTCTGCACAAGCGTGAACTCGGCGAGGCGGCTGCTTAGCTGCGATTTTTTTAAACATAAAGCATGAATTTTGTAAACATGTTTATATAAATTTATTATAGGATTATATAGGTAATTATAAAAAGTTAGGTATGATTTGGTGGAAATGTACACTTTACAATCTAATTGTAAGGAAATGAATGCCCGCGTTAATTTCCTATTTTCTGAATTGTTTTTAAACGTGAGGACCTGTAATTGGCTTTCTTGGTGATTATCTTCAAAACATTATTTAAACTGTAATTAAAAGCTGTAGGTCTTCCTATGAATAAATAAATAAAATAAATAAATAAATATTTATTATTATAATATTTAATTGTGTAATACTCACGAAAACTTCACGTCAAAAATTAAGAAACAAACTGTAGTCAATTAGCGATCAATGACGATGCCAAGTTTCTATATCACTCATACATTTCCATCCGATTTCGCTGTACTTTAGCGGTTACTTTTTTTCATTATTAAAACTTTAAACAGTAACATTAAATGATAAAGCTAGAAGTGAACAAGTTAATTTCCTTGAGGGCCAGTAACTCCAGGATAGCCTAAAAATATCTTCGACCGCATCATGGTGAGAGTATCAGGTGAAAAAGTCAAAGGCTAGCCTATCAGCTATGAAACAATTTTAAACTTAACATGTTTTTTATCTGCCTCACCTGTATATGCGCATAGCAAAGTTTGCCAGTATCGAGGTCGCGCGGGAGGAACAGTCGCGGCTCCACGGCTAACACGTACAAATGCCGGAAAGCTTGCAAATGGTACCTGCAATCAATTACAACATATATATCAACAACATTTGAAACGCTCGTCGTTTTAGACAACCTAAAATCAAAACTAGGTTAAACAACGTCAGCTGCGGTCACGTGCTTGGCGACAGTTTTCTACTTGAGGGTAGCTGCTAGCCAAGCGGGCATTCGACCATGCTATAACGACTGCCATTCTAAGACAACATCCGGGACCGACGGCTTAATGTGCCCTCTGAATTACTTGCACGCTCAGTTGTAATGCCACTAGCGGTCACTCATAAAATTTAACAATTTTAATTATACATATGTGCCATGTAAAACAATTTTACTTAATTACTTATTACAATGGACATTATTAATGTTTTCAATAACCGGCTGTACTCACACAGTATTGGTCGAGGTTGTCGAGCTAGGTTTCGGGCATGCCCGATGTCCTTCATCAGGTGATATCACGCGACTAAATCGCGGCGACGACTCCAATGATAAAATCCAGACAATTTGGTAACTAATTTCACCATTTCACACTATTTTTAAACTTTTACTGTTGGAATCTGGACCCTCCAAGAGTCCAGTCAACGTTACGGGTTCATGATTCCGTTCAAAAGGCATAGTCTGTACTGCTAAACCTCAATAAGACCCCAGTCTTCGTAGGCACTGCGCTGCCACCTAATTAATAGTAGATTATGATACAAGTGAGCTAAGTTGCTCATTATACACGAGGCTGTGTGTTGCAGCCCGAGCCGCAGGCGAGGGCGTAAATCAGCCGAGTGCTTAATGAGCAAGTTGCTCACGAGATTCATACGTACTTTTTCATCACCCTTGCGAGGAAAAAAAAAGATATTGCACAAATGCGATACAAACAACATACGAAAATTATGGAAAAAAGCGCGCAAGATCATTTTTTTTTGCGCGCTGTCAATGTTTGATAGTTGTTACATATAAACCTCTTTGATGTTACAAATCTGTATTACCCGGTTAAATTGAAAATGCTCTGTTTACTCACATATCATTTGCAGTTAGGTACTAACTTAATTTTGTAGGGATAATTCTATAACGCACTACGGCACTAGTGTATAATAATATTATGCACGAGGGTGTTATAGTTCGGTTTATGGCCCTAAGAACGATATAATAAAGCTCACTTTACGAGCAAGGGTGTTGAAAAAACAAAATGTTACCTGTTGTCTTCGCTATGCGTCGGGAACTTCGGGAAGAAGGCAGCGAGCAGCGCGGCGACGGCCACTCGCGAGGTGCTCAGCGTGGCGCGCCCGCCGCCCAGGAACACCAGCCCGATGGCGCTGTGTACCGCCATCTTAACAACACAACAACACAATACCCTCAGGGTCTATGATAGCGCATGTGTTCGAAAAGTGTGATCATAAAGCGAATTTGACTGATCAAAAGACCTTTGTCATTGACAAAGGCGCGCCCTTCCATATTTTTGAGCGTACTTGAAACTACTGCGTACCCAAGCGATCACATTTAACATTTTATTGTTTAGCTGTATTACCATTCACACTAACAAACGATGTCTGCCCTCTCCTCTCCATATGCGCATCAATAAATTACTGTGGAGACGCGTTTTCGTCAGTAAATAGGTCTGTATTGACTTCATGATCACACTTTTCAAACAACTGTATTGAAATGAAATTCTCGTGAGTTTCACACATATTTAAATATTATAAATTAAACCGACAAAAACACTCAAGTTGAGGATCGAATACGTCTCGAGCATATCAGATGCTCATCATCAGGGTGAGTGGGTAGCTGCGTCTGCGAGCTCCCGGTTGTTTTAGTTTTGTATGTCACGGTACGTGTGCTGATGATGATGATGATGCTCACACAGACGACGAAGTAGTCCCACCGTCTCAGCCGGTCACACGCAGCACTCGCCCTGATGATGAGCATCTGATATGCTCGAAACCCGCGAGACGTATTCGATCTCCAACTTGAGTGTTTTTGTCGGTTTAATTTATAATATTTTAACTGTATTGAAAAATATTGTACGGCTAAGATCGAAAAACATGCGCTATTTATACACCTCTACATTCACTTCAGTATAAACAAGCGCGAACTACCTATATAATGAAAAATACCAGTAATTGTATGCACAGGAACATACCTGTCCCCCGTGTGTGAGCGGCGCGTGTGCATGTGTGTGTGGATGGCGTGCGTGTGTGTGTGCCGGCACGCGCACACGCAGCCGTCGGCACAGACGCACCACCTCCAGGTCGCCGCGCCCCGACATCACCTGACATTAGTATATATACTTTAACAGATATCATACAACACTAATATAACCTGCGGCCAACACAAGTATATAACCACACTAAAACCGCATTCAACAATTTCAATGAACACTCTGATGGAGCCTACTCCGTGCCTACTCTAATGTTACTGGCAATCTTATGTCAGCATCTTATAATTTCAAGCGCTCATAGGGGTATTTTATATAATATACCTATACCACAATTTGTACATTTTGTGGCACACTTTACAGAAAAAATATCACGCCTATAGATTTCTGCTTTAACATAGTAATTTACTTTATCTCTAGATGTGTTATCTGTAAAAAAAATTATAACCACTAAAAAAAAGATCATTAACAATATTTTATATTAATTGGATAGAATGTTACTGTACTACTAATGCCATCTGTTAAAAAACCATTAACATCGCTGCAATAGAACTAAACTCAATATTCAAACACATCATAGTTAATCTACTTAAGGTTGAACTGGCCGGTCACTTCTCCATACAAACGTCGTAGATATATTAATTCCAGATTTAAGCATAATACGGATTGATATCGTCATTATCTAGGCTTGTATGATGCCAAATTATTTAAAAGATAATTATGTTGAAAGTTATGAGCCCCGAAAACTTTATATGAAAATGTTTCGAGGCTCATATTTCTCAACTTAATTATTTTATTAAAATTTCGGCATCATACAAGCCTAGATAATGACGAGATTAATCGGTATTATGCTTTATTTTGGGCCTAAATCCTCGAATAAGGGAGCGATCACCCTACCACGTTTGTATGGAAAACGGGCCGGCCAGTTCACCCTTAATACTAGATAACACCACTAGAATCAGGATGTAAAATAAACCCGAGCCCTCTTTCGTGCGCTTAGCTTTTTGCTGATAATAAATAGATTTACAAAATAAATGTAACCTTTGATTATAAGTTTAATTGTATATGTCACCGGATAATTGTACGATACATTAGTTTATAAAAAATCTAGTATGATTATTAACTGTCGATAGATTGTGAACGAACATTAAAATTTACAATCTATCGCTTACATTTTCGTAAGATTTTAAACTGACCATGTCTAGCTGGCAGTTTATAATCTAACAATCTATAACCCTTCAGAATACAAATAAATGCTCTGTCGCCCGCGAAATTGTGAATCGTCCTCTGATTGGTCGCCGTTATAGGTGTTCATTTCATAGAGTTACGAACAAAAATAATCGTCAGACAAAAAAAACATATTCATTTCGAGTTTGTACATTAAAAAAAACACCTGCACCTGACGGAACGAAAGGAAACCGTGGGACCGCCCGAGCCAGTCTTGCAGGACTGGACCAGGAGCAAACAAGTTTCGGCGTCCAAAAGTGGCAGCGGCGAGGTCCTCCATCCAATGCTGGGCGACTTATTCCCTCGCCTCACACCGGATGGCGTTCCGCTCCTCCAGAGCAGGGCGGGGTGTAGGGCAGCTAAGTGCCTTACACCCCGCCGCCCACTCGTACACTCTGGCGAGCACTTCCGCCTCGCACTTCCAAGGAGAGGTGCCAGCCAGAGCGCACACCGCCGCGAAGCTCACCGATAGGTAAGACCTCGTCACCCGCAGTGCAATGGCCCTTTGGGGCCTGCGGAGTGAAGTGGCGTTCTCCAGCCCAGATAGAGGTCCGTAAAGGCCCATGCTCTTCAAGATGCCAGCGTACAACCGCCGGCATCGTCCCCCAGTATATGTAAGGGTGTACTGACCATGCCCCGTGAGGTGCCGGGTTAGAATTGCACCTCCCCATATCATCCCGTGGGTGTCGTAAGAGGCGACTAAGGGGAAAATACTGGAAGGTGGGCAGCAGCGCCTTCTAAAGAACTTCCATCTTACACTGCGATCCCCAAGCCGCCTGCCAAGCGTGGGGATTATGGCAAATACCCCCTAAATAGGGGAGGCTGTGTTCAGCAGTGGACGATCCGGCTGATACAGTACAGTACAGTACTGACCATGGCAGCGGCGAGCAGACAGACACAGAGCGCGGTCTCGAGCGTGCTCCTCCCGACGAGGTCGGCGACGCTGCGCGCGGCGAGCGTGAGGAACAGCCGCGCGTAGTGCAGCGCCGCGTCGCGCGCGTCCTCCGACCCCGACCCCGCGAACCGCACGCCCATCGCGAAGCACGCGCCCGCTATTATGTTGCAGTACGCGTGGCTGCAACGTTACAAACGTTTTTTGCTTTATTTGCCGCACTCTCCCCTGATTAAAACTGACGAAGTGATCGACGGGAACTGTACAAATTTTTGTACTTACAAAATTACAAGGAAAAGATAAATTTGAATTACGAGCGGGGTTCGAACCCGAGACCATCCGTCGGTACATGCTTTGCCAAATTGAGTTACCGCATTGTAGGTAAGTCATGCATTAATGTTTGTTACTCAAGCAGGGTTAATTTGTATAAATCATTCATATATTCATGACTAATTCAAAATGTATGAGTTGATTTGCTGTATACGACGAGGTAAGAGTATTCATTAACTTCCTAGTACATCGTAGGAAGACTGGGAATAATCTTTTAATTGGTGAATGAAATACCTAATTGGTGAGACGAATTTCTTAGCATTCCATGGATTCACCGTGCGGATGCCGGGTCCATAGCGTTGCAGAGGAAGAGACCCAAGTCAAGGTGCCTGGGACTTGCAACCCAGGGAGCAAGGTTAAAGGACCCCTTTATGATGCATCAATGCTCCCTTTCACCGCTCGAGCCTCCTCCCCTGCCCTAAAAACCTGCCTGTCATAAAAACTGCCTGAATTCGACCCCAGCTAAAGACCCCAAACTTAATGAAAAAAAAAATACATGTTTCGGTAAATTTTGGGTTAGCACGTGAAGATCAGTACACACTACAAGTTTTACTACATTTAATCTAAATATACAATAAATATAAGTTAGTAAAAAGCAATTTAATAGCAAAGAAACTTAAAAAATAAGATAAAATCATTAATATAGTCTAACATTTCCATTACATTAGCTATTCTTTAAGGGAAGCATCTTGCTTTGTCAACTCCTTAATCCTTAGTCTAGGTATTATGCGAGGTTATATTCAGCATCAGATAACTAGTAATGCTTGTTCAAAACCAAAGAGCCGTGAAAATACAGAATAAAAAATACCAGTCACACAAAAAACTACAGCACACTCTGGTGGTAGCTAAACGAAACCGTTTCAATTATCGACCCCATTGCGATCACGTTGCTATTCTGTTAGCCCTAGAACTTACTTCATAGCTTCATAATCGATGTTGTCTTCAGTCGGTTTGACAAACACGTAAGGCTTTATGGTCTCCGGCACCTGGTCCTCTATCCATTCTTCACTTGCTTCTATATCGTCCCATAGCACAAGACCTAAAAAGAAAGAAATAAAAAGAATGTACATAAAATATAGATAGATAGAAAACCCTTTACTTGCATACCATAATAATTACAAAGGAAAAAATTACCTGAAAGGTGGCCTGATCGCTTAAGAGGCATTTCACATTTTAATGCGGTATACGAAGATTTTAAGCGCTTAATTTACTATCATAGGAAATATCTACAAGTTGTTTAATAATTGATAATAATAGAATAATCTGTTCTCTTTTCAGTTAATGTACCAGATTTACAAACATAACATTAATTATTTTGTAGTGACCAATCTCCCGCACCTTGTTTTACGAATTAAAGTACACATAGCCAACTTCAGAGTTATATCTCTTGTATAAAGATTCATCAAATTAACTAAAATAAAAAACTGTGCATCAGGCATATAATCTTGTTGACACATAGTGTACTAGAATATCGTTAAATTTCCACGAATTATATCAGCAGTTTACCACCATATATTGCGTTTAATAAAGTGTAATTCCAAACAGATATTATATAAAAAGAAAGTTCATTCTTTAATTAATCTGATCTTTAATAAATTGTGATATTAACTCTGTTTTGTTAGAAAAGAAAAAATATTTAACATAACTCGAAATGCACATAAATCGAAATGTACAAGCGCGAGGCGATCAGTACCGCGCGAGCGCCCATCGAGGTAGGACCTGTGTTCGTTTTCCTTGCTCTGACGTCTCGTACGCGGAACGCTTAGATGCAAGTTTATAGTGCGACCACAGAGTTTTGATCATGTCGATATTTTTTTAAGTAAAACTAACTATACTTTATTTTTGTTGTACATAATATAAGTATTGTTGTCTTGTTAAGTAACTACATCTTTAGTTTCTGTTCATCCATTGTGCTAAAAAAAGGAAACGACACAATTATGCATCCTTATACAGCGTAATTGGAAAAATGCTAACAACCTCACAGGGTTGACTTCTTCTTTTTGGTCTGCTAGTTTTTATATTATTCTAGTTTAAATTAGTAACTCACTATAACTTTTGTTTTAGGCGGATTAGATGACAGGCGAATAATTGATTTCCAATATTTTTGGATTCAGTTAAGAGGCATTTCACATTTTAATGCGGTATACGAAGATTTTAAGCGCTTAATTTACTATCATAGGAAATATGTACAAGTTGTTTAATAATTGATAAAAATAGATTAATCTGTTCTCTTTTCAGTTAATGTACCAGATTTACAAGCTTAACATTAATTATTTTGTAGTGACCAATCTTCCGCACCTTGTTTTACGAATTGAAGTACACATAGCCAACTTCAGAGTTATATCTCTTGTATAAAGATTCATCAAATTAACTAAAAAAAAAAACTGTGCATCAGGCATATAATCTTGTTGACACATAGTGTACTAGAATATCGCTAATTAATCGTCATTTAAGAAAAAAAAATAAAGATCTTGCGCCAATTTCCACGAATTATATCAGCAGTTTACCACCATATACTGCGTTTAATAAAGTGTAATTCCAAACAGATATTATATAAAAAGAAAGTTCATTCTTTAATTAATCTGATCTTTAATAAATTGTGATATTAACTCTGTTTTGTTAGACAAGAAAAAATATTTAACATAACTCGAAATGCACATAAATTGAAATGTACAAGCGCGAGGCGATCAGTACCGCGCGAGCGCCCATCGAGGTAGGACCTGTGTTCGTTTTCCTTGCCCTGACGTCTCGTACGCGGAACGCTTAGATGCAAGTTTATAGTGCGACCACAGAGTTTTGATCATGTCGATATTTTTTTTAAGTAACAGACTATACTTTATTTTTGTTGTCCATAATTTAAGTATTGTTGTCTTGTTAAGTAACTACATCTTTAGTTTCTGTTCATCCAATGTATTAAAAAAAGGAAACGTTACAATTATGCAGCCTTATACAGCGTTATTGGAAAAATGCTAACAACCTCACAGGGTTGACTTCTTCTTTTTGGTCTGCTAGTTTTTATATTATTCTAGTTTAAATTAGTAACTCACTATAACTTTTGTTTTAGGAGGATTAGATGACAGGCGAATAATTGATTTCCAATATTTTTGGATTCAGTTAATGTCTATAAGTGAACACAGCGATAAGTTCAGCTGGAAATTAAACTACCTTCTATTGAAAATTTGTACAAACCGGTCTCCCGGCTTTTCCATCATTTGTACAAACCGGGATACCAGTTAGCGGTCGATAGTCGTATTTACAAATTTACCATAAATCTGCGTAAGTCCGACTTTCATAATCCAAATGGTTTTCAAAAGGATGCATCCTTGCCCATACAAGAAAAAATCCATATTTTTCTGAGATAACGTATGAAGTAGGAAGTATTTTGAATATTTTGATGAAATCTAAAACCAGCACAAATTACATTTTGGCCCCAAAATATTACGTCATTTCATATTAATATCGTAACTACTTCAACAGTTATAAATCTAGAAAACCGCAATTTTGCATATGTATAAGTCATTTTTCACTCGATATATTTTGCAACGCAAACACTTACCGATGCAAATTTGCGTATTAAATAATCTCGTAACTAATTTTAAACTTCTAAACCAAAAATCTGAAATAATACAGGTGTATAAATTACATGTAAATAATAATATCAAAGAAGGACCAAAGCCGTAGGTGGTATAGTTTTTCAGAAAAAATAATTGCTCTCCAATACAGTTTTCCCGCCAAAGTTCTTAAAACAATTGGGTTGTTTTAATTTTGTTACTTTAAAATATTTGGCGTAAAAATCTGTAACAATTCATGGCTAAAGAACAATAGTAAATTATCATATTAAAAGAAGATCGAAGTTCTAGGTGAGTTAGTTACGAAAAAATAGAAATAGCAATTAAATTACTATTTCCCACCATTTTTGTCGGTGTTCAAACCCCATTTCCAGTATTTTTTTGTATAAAAAGGTGTATTATCATTTATTTTTTTATAGAGGAAATAGTGAGCATAAGAGTATATAGTGAGGATTTCATTGGTACCAAGAAGTATATACATACATACATACATAAAATCACGCCTCTTTCCCGTAGGGGTAGGCAGAGACCACGGATTTCTACTTACTACGATCCTGACTTATCTCTTTCGCTTCATCTATACTCATCAATCCTTTCATACATAAGCGTCGGTTTAGGGTACTTTTGACCTGGCCTTTTTTCAGAACGTCTTCAATCTGATTTCGGAAGTATATATATGTTGATTATAGATTGCATCAAAGATATTCGATTTAAAAACAAAAAAACCTCAAAATCTGTAAATATATATTTACATTTCGCTGTTTGGTCTACTCAAACTAAATGGATGAAAATGTTATTTTTTTAATGGTGAAGGTGATATATTATGGTATGGGAATATGAGGGTGACATGTTAAAGTAATGGAAAACCAAAAACGTCATGGGACGTTTGTGGTTGGTACTAAGTTGTTTTCCGGATGCACAGAAAAATAAACCTCAATCCTATGCATGGTCATTATGACAGACAGTGTTAACGACTGGATATAGATACTGAAGAGTGTGAACGAGGAAAACTGCAATTTTTGGAAAATTTAAAAGAAAGAGCTTTTAGTCCGCAGCTTTTAATCAATGCCGTTACATCAAATATTTATATAATTTTAAGCCGTATAATTTTTTAATTATTTAAGTTTTTTGTTACAATAAATGATTCAAACATATCTATTTTTTATTCATCAAGGATGAAATTTAAATAAAAGATTCACGATGCAGGTTGACTATTTAATGTACATGCCTACTTCTTTTCTATAACATTAGCAAGTAATCGACAAGAAATTGATTATTTACTCAATCCAATCACCCAACTTTTAAATTCGCAACTTAGATTTCTTTATTAATGAGTGCTAGTATCAAAATATGTTACTCACAGTCACGCTATTCCGTCGTCACTTCTTTCGCTTGTGTAAGCGATGCGCTGGCATTTACCTAAACTTCAGTGGCGTGATTTTGTGAAATGGCTCTTAATGTCTATAAGTGAACACAGCGATAACTTCAGCTGGAAATTAAACTACCTTCTATTGAAAATTTGTACAAACCGGCCTCCCGGCTTTTTCATCATTTGTACGAACCGGGATACCAGTTAGCGGTCGATAGTCGTTTTTTACAAATTTACCATAAATCTGCGTAAGTCCGACTTTCATAATCCAAATGGTTTTCAAAAGGATGCATATGCCCATACAAGAAAAAATCCTATAACGTATGAAGTAGGAAGTATTTTGAATATTTTGATGAAATCTGAAACCAGCACAAATTACATTTTGGCCCCAAAATATTACGTCATTTCATATTAATATCGTAACTACTTCAACAGTTATAAATCTAGAAAACCGCAATTTTGCATATGTATAAGTCATTTTTCACTCGATATATTTTGCAACGCAAACACTTACCGATGCAAATTTGCGTATTAAATAATCTCGTAACTAATTTTAAACTTCTAAACCAAAAAATCTGAAATAATACAGGTGTATAAATTACATGTAAATAATAATATCAAAAAGGACCAAAGCAGTAGGTGGTATAGTTTTTCAGAAAAAATAATTGCTCTCCAATACAGTTTTCCCGCCAAAGTTCTTAAAACAATTGGGTTGTTTTAATTTTGTTACTTTAAAATATTTGGCGTAAAAATCTGTAACAATTCATGGCTAAAGAACAATAGTATTTTTTTTTTTTTGTTATTGTGACAAGCCCGAGGCCCACCTGATGTTAAGTGGACTAACCTCTGCCTATAACAGACGCATTTCGTCAGCGACGAATTGCACTGTGCCCGTCACACTGAGACGTCCAGTTGTTAGGTCTCATTATTGCCACCAATAGCGATGATGAGGGGTTCACTCTCGTGAAGAAGAAATCGAGAGTTCGACCATCGCGCAACCATCGTGGCACAGCTACGCCTACAGCAGAGAAGACTGTACTTCATGCTGTGGAGCCGACCATCGCTATATATCTCTCTCGTTTGGACCCAACAACATCCGGGAACGATGTACTGCAATACATCAAAGAGAGATGTGAAAGACGTCGAGTACCATTTGAAGTGGCGTTACAGCGGCTGGAATCCAGCCGGGTGAAAACTTTTAAATCTTACGTGCTCCGGGTTCCAGCGAAGAATAAGGATGCGTTCCTTGTCTCCGACTTCTGGCCGGAAGGAGTAGTATACAGGCGCTATAGGGAGGCGAGGCCGAAAATGAATCCCAAAACTATTTAAACTTGTTTATTTTTATTTCTATATATTATGTATGTTAGTCTGTAAGGTATATATTTCTATGGGTCAGTGTTTTTGTAAACATGTTACCTGAAATAAAGAGATATTATTATTATTATTATTATTAGCCTGTAATTTATCTGGCTCTCAAGGACTGCTGCCGGAACACACTGTTAGGTGCTTGGCGACAGATTTTCTACTTGAGGGTGGTCGCTAGCCAGGCGGGCATTCACAAAATGCCCTTCCACCATGCGATGAAGCTCAAGCTCTGGGCGGGATTCGAACCATGGACCTGCTGCACAGCAGTCCATAGTCAATGCCACTGAGCTATCACTGCTTCAAAATTATTTTTACAGATTTTGATATTTTTAATATGATAATTCAAAATTATCATATTAAAAGAAGATCGAAGTTCTAGGTGAGTTAGTTACGAAAAAATAGAAATAGCAATTAAATTACTATTTCCCACCATTTTTGTCGTGTGTTCAAACCCCATTTCTAGTATTTTTTTGTATAAAAAGGTGTATTATCATTTATTTTCTATAGAGGAAATAGTGGGCATAAGAGTATATAGTAAGGATTGCATTGGTACCAAGAAGTATATACATACATACATAAAATCACGCCTCTTTCCCGTGGGGGTAGGCAGAGACCACGGATTTCCACTTACTACGATCCTGACATATCTCTTTCGCTTCATCTATACTCATCAATCCTTTCATACATAAGCGTCGGTTTAGTGTACTTTTGACCTGGCCTTTTTTCAGAACGTCTTCAATCTGATTTTGGAATTATATATATGTTGATTATAGATTGCATCAAAGATAATGTTGTCTTAGGTTTTCGCGATTATTACACATAGTAATTAAACAACTTTAAACGGTTTAAATCGCGTATATTTATCATTATTTTTGTCCAGACGTTTCAAACACTTTGCAGTGATCGTGGTCACGGGGTGACTGTCACGCCTCTTTCCCCGTGACCACGATCACTGCAAAGTGTTTGAAACGTCGGGACAAAAATAATGATAAATATACGCGATTTAAACCGTTTAAAGTTGTTTAATTACTATTGCATCAAAGATATTTGATTTAAAAACAAAAAAACCTCAAAATCTGTAAATATATATTTACATTTCGCTGTTTGGTCTACTCAAACTAAATGGATGAAAATGTTATTTTTTTAATGGTGTAGGTGATATATTATGGTATGGGAATATGAGGGTGACATGTTAAAGTAATGGAAAACTAAAAACGTCATGGGACGTTTCTGGTTGGTCCTATGCATGGTCATTATGACAGACAGTGTTAACGACTGGATATAGATACTGAAGAGTGTGAACGAGGAAAACAGCAATTTTTGGAAAATTTAAAAGAAAGAGCTTTTAGTCCGCAGCTTTTAATCAATGCCGTTACATCAAATATTTATATAATTTTAAGCCGTATAATTTTTTAATTATTTAAGTTTTTTGTTACAATAAATGATTCAAACATATCTATTTTTTATTCATCAAGGATGAAATTTAAATAAAAGATTCACGATGCAGGTTGACTATTTAATGTACATGCCTACTTCTTTTCTATAACATTAGCACGTAATCGACAAGAAATCAATTATTTACTCATGCCAATCACACAATTTTTAAATTCGCAACTTAGATTTCTTTATTAATGAGTGCTAGTATCAAAATATGTTACTCACAGTCACGCTATTCCGTCGTCACTTCTTTCGCTTGTGTAAGCGATGCGCTGGCATTTACCTAAACTTCAGTAGCGTGATTTTGTGAAATGGCTCTTAAAGCGATTTCTTTCACTTACCACGACAGAACGTTTCTTGAATTTATTAGACAACATCCTTCTGAAATCCAAAAGATATCAGACGGCAACCGTAATAGGAGACATAAACATTGACATTAGCCCAGATAATATGGACAAATACTCTGCAGGATATTTAGAGTTGTTGGGTAGTCACGGATGTTTTGCCAAGCCATAACATACAAACTAGAGGTAGTTCTTATTTGGATCATATAATGCTAAAGAGTAAGAACCAGTGTACAGCAGTTGTGATCACCACCGCTGTAACAGATCACTATCCTACTATACTCAATATTAAAAATACTTCACCATCACCTGCCCCAAATAAATTTGTAACAAAGGTGGCTACTCTTAAAATATACCAGCAAAAGCGCATAGCTTCTCAGAGGTCTTACAGTGTTTAGATGCTAAATGTTAGCAGCTGAATTATTGATAAACAAATTAATTGAAATGATAAAGTTTATATATTTTATTAAAGCGACTTAAAAACCTAGGTACCAGGGGTATAGTTCACCAGTGGTTCAAGGACTACTTAACCGGAAGGAACCAGCGAGTCAAGATTGACAAATATATAAGCGACAGTGCCGTCTGCACATTTGGAGTTCCCCAAGGTTCCACTTTAGGTCCAACACTATTTCTTGTCTACATTAATGATTTGTACAACATGAGGGTAAAAAATATGGAACTTTTTATGTTTGCCGACGACACAGTTCTATTGTTTCATGGCAAATATTGGGAAAACTTAAATAACAATGCGGAGGTAGGACTTGCAAAGTGACAAACTGGCTGGAACAGAGTCTCCAATCACTTAATGCTGAAAAAACTAAATACATTTGTTTTAGTAAAATTGCAGCGTTGAGCCCTTCTCCCAACTTTTCTTTGAAAATTCATGCCTACCCCCTACACCTTAGCGCTCCCATTCCAACCCAATGTTCTTGTAATATACTTGATAGGGTCTACAGTATAAGGTACCTTGGAGTGTTGGTCGATCAACATCTAAGATGGGACTGTCATATTAATGCTTCCATAAGTAGAATACGAAAACTATTTTACGTATTTAAGAATTTGAGATCAATAGCTGGCAATCAATTATTAATTCAAATGTATAAAGCGCTAGTTCAATGCATTATTGAATATTGTATAAGCTCATGGGGAGGAGCCGTGAAGGAATACATGATAAAAATAGAGCGAGCGCAACGAGCCGTATTAAAAATACTACAAAATCTTCCTTTTCGACATTCCACTACCGATATGTACAACCAAACTAAAGTTTTGAGTGTTCGTAAACTATACCTTTATCAAGTTTTACGCAAATACCATCGTTGCACGTCACTGCTACCTCTTTAATCACTCAGTAAGCGCATAAATATGTATCCAGTGCTAGTATGCAAATCAAGTTTTGCTTGAAGACATTATATTCATACAGGGCCACGTATATATAACATATTTATGAAAACCGTTACATATTGTAGGAAATATAATAACTTCCAAGTTAAAAGATACATAACAAATTGGCTGAACGATTTTGATTATAATGCCACGGAGAAATTGATGGCTAAAAGTGTTTAAATTGGTGAGAATTAGTAAATATGTATACTTTCACACAAAATTACACATTACAAATCACATACCCTTCACATGCGCTGTACTCAAACATACAGAAACACACACATTTCTTTCACATCCCTCACAAACATTCACTTAAACTCATACACGCAATACTACACCGTAAATATTAGTGTATACTGTATTGTATCAGCCGGATCGTCCACTGCTGAACACAGCCTCCCTTATCTATATAGGGGGTATTTGCCATAATCCCCACGCTTGGCAGGCGGCTTGGGAATCGCAGTGTAAGATGGCAGTTCTTAAGAAGGCGCTGCTGCCCACCTTCCAGTATTTTTCCCTTAGTCGCCTCTTACGACACCCACGGGATGACATGGGGAGGTGCAATTCTAACCCGGCACCTCACGGGGAAATATTATATAATTAAAAATATGCAAAAGCCGTTAATTTCGAATGTCAATAAAATTTCGTATAAATATTTTTCCTATATGTATCTGTTTAATGTATTGCTCCAATTTTGAATTGTTACTAAATAGTATATAAGAAAAAATATAAATATATATATATGTATATAGATGTGTCACAGATCCACTAAAGCCAGGAAGGACCTGGCTCTTGAAATACAGGCCACCAGCCTAGTTTAAGAGTCAGAGACTCATCATAAATGTATCACAATAAGGATGAAATAAATTTATTTGTATTTGATAAAGCTTAACACGAGTACTTTGAAAATTCCTCTAAACCAGCGTATTATTAAGCCCTGGATCACACCAGGAATCCTTCGTTGTATTCGCACAGGAGACAAGATGCATATACGTTTAAAAGAATCTCCAAATAACACTACTTTAAAAATAACATACATTAGATATAGAAATTATTGTACTAAATTACTAAAAAAACATAAAACTGATTATCAGAAAAGAGAGCTCGAAAAGAATAAAAATAATATAAAAAAGACTTGACAAACCTTAAAAAAAATTACATGTTCAGAAAAATCAAGAAATTCTAATGAAGTTTTGTTGAAAATTAAACCTAATGATTCTATTAACTTCATCAATAACTATTTTGCGAATATAGGAAAAACTCTTGCTAGTAATATTGACAGCAGGGATGATTATTATACGACTGTAAATGAACTACCATCGCAATCAAATTCAATGGTCTTATTAAAAACTGATGAAACTGAGATACTCAGTCTTATAAAAGGTTTGAAAAATGACTGTGCATGTGTATTTGATTGTATTTCAACAAAAATGATAAAACAAGCAGCGCCGATACTGGTACCTATAATCAATCATGTTTGCAACTTAAGTTTAACTTCTGCAACATTTCCAAATATTTTTAAAGCATCCATTGTTACTCCCATTGACAAGGCAGGGAACAGAGACGACGTCGAAAACTATAGGCCTATTTCCATATTACCTACTATTTCTAAAATACTGGAAAAAATTATAAAGACACGACTTATTTCTTATATCGATAAATATAGTATCCTTTCCCAAAATCAATTTGGATTTGGAGCTGGTGGATCGGCTGCGGATACTGTGGTGGGAGTTACTGACTTAATTATTAATGAAATTGACAAGCATAATAAAATCATAGGGATATTTTTAGACCTCGCCAAAGCCTTTAACACCGTCTCTGTTCCTATACTTGTTAAGAAACTTGGACAAATTGGCATACGAGATAAAGCTTTATGTCTCTTGGAAGATTACCTTAGGGAAAGAACTCAGAGGACCAAAATAGGTGATAAAATTAGTGATACAGCAACATCTAATTATGGTGTTCCCCAAGGAAGCTTTTTAGGCCCGACCCTTTTCTTAGTGTACGAAACGATCTCTGCAACTTAAATTTGGATCATGGAAATATTTTTTCATACGCAGATGATACTGCCATACTTTTCGTTGGTAAAAGCTGGGAAGAGGCAGAAGTGAGGGCTGAAAATTGTTAATGAATGGCTACAAGATAATCTTCTCTCTCTGAACGTACATAAAACTAAACTTATAACATTTAGTAATCCTCGTCTTCCGCAACCTAATATAGAATATATAAAGGTACATTCAAGGGAATGTGTGCCTTATATTTGTCAATGTCCAAAACTGAATAATGCCTCCTGTATAAGGTACTTGGGGGTAACCATGGGTTGTAGAATGACATGGAATGCACATATTAAGACGCTTAGTAGCAGAGTACGTAAGCTTATCTATATCTGTAAAAACTTAAGAGAGGTTGCAGAAAATTAATTATTGACGTTTATAGCGCACTTTGTAAATCGATCCTTACATACTGCAATACATCTTGGGGAGGAGCAAACAGTTGTTACATGATAACGCTAGAACGCGCGAGCTATATTAAAAGTAGCTACTAATAGGCCAATCTTGTACTCAACATCTGAACTTTACAGAGACTGTAAAGTACTGACTGTTCCCTAATTATATATACAGGAAATTATTCTAAATCAACATAAACGATCTAATCAGTCCAACAACAAAAGAAGGAAAGACCTAGTTTATGCTAAGCCAAAACTTAATACAAAATTTGCCAAACGCTAGCATGTAGTGAAAAATCTCGTATTAATGAACAAGAGAAACGGCGAACGTGCACTTTACGATTGGCTGCTTAAACTCAGCAATGATGAAACTGAACAATTGTTAAAAATGGTTGATAATCCTGTGCAGACTGATACCCTTTTTCTCCTTCTATCTCTCGCATACATCATAACTTACGATATCCCTTAATACATAATATATTTATACTATTCACACACACACACACACACCTTCACATACACACACACACACTTACATTATTATCTAAATACTTATATAAATTGCAATATTAAAAACTTAACATTTACTTACATTACATTCCTTCATTTTCATGTTACTTATTTACTTTTAAGAAGTAATTCTCAACTTCACGTAGTCATGTACCACACTGTCATACTAATTTGATGTATTTGTTTTATCATGTTTAATATTATTTTACACTTGAAGGATATGCAGAGCCTACAACACAAGAAATCATTTTCTTAGTGTAGGTTCTGTGCGAATAACAGACTCTGGATTTTAATTCAAGATCAAAAATTTTAACAAAGGTGTTAACCGTGCAAAAAAATGACAAGTACTTAGTAATTATACTAATTTTGGAAACGGTTGGAGCATTTAATGTTAAAACATTTTTTAAAGCTATAATTTATCACATTAGTATGAAACAATAAAACACTTTTTAATTCACGTACATATTTACGCATACATTCAAGAAAAAAATAGTGTTCGTTTTTTTTTGTTTTTAATAGCCACACTTGCGGGATCGTCGACATTTTCCAGGTTGCGCCAATTTTGCTTATTCGTTCGTATTTGTTGTGTTCCTCGTCGATTGTTTTTCTTGTTGTTGTTGAATTTCGTGTTATTGTTTTTGTTGTTTATAGTTGTTGTCAGAGAGCTATTTAGTTTTTGTTTATTGTTACGAAAATATTATTTTCGTAATATGGAGGCTGGAGCCTCCGAAACACAGTCTGGACCGGGCCTTTCAACAACGAAACACGTATTTTCTCCCGTTAAGAAACGTCCTCGCTAGGCTTTGAGTGCTTCCGAAAAGCTGATGGTTATGAACGCGTACAAGCACACGTTTTTGTTGTGGCCGAAGGACGAGCATTGGTCAGTAATGGAATGTGCTAAGAAAACCGCTGACATGGTGGGGATATCGTCAGTTTCAGTCCCAGTCAGAAGCATTGTCCATTGTCAAAATATACTTGACATAGCTGAAATATTTGTGTATGACCAATTTTATTTCTTACTTTATGTTTTGTTCATATGAGAATCGTACATTATGGATGTAAATGCAAACAATTTATAAATCCCCAATCGAGGTAAATATTTGTTATGATTTTTTTATCATTATTGTTTTTAACTTCACAGATCTTGTATTTTTGTATATTAAATTTGGCATGGTAAGCAAACTCTTATCTACTGAGGTCTGAGTTTCCACTCTCAAATATAGTGTAGCTTTTTCCCCTGAATTAAGGTAGCATACGCATGGTGATTCTACAGAATTTAAAAATTTGTCTGCTAATAAATAAATGTATTAATTTTTTTTTGCTGTCATTAACTCATAACATGTTTTATAAAGTTGGCATTGGAGCTTATATAGCTTTAAATAATTCTAATTCACAATTCATTTGGACAATATAGAAGTTGTCATTTCTTTGGAAGGCGCTGCTTCCCTTCCGGTATTTTTGTGGCCCAGAACCTATGGGATGCCGGGTTACAATGGCGCCCCTATATCTTCCCATGGGTGTCGTAAGAGGCGACTAAGGTAAATATAAAATATATTATAGGTATTCAATTATTTCAAAAATAAAAATGTGTGAAACTTAGCGCAGCAGGGTGCGCCGCTACGGATTACGTATTGTACGGTTAAAGTACATTTTGATGTTTTAGGGCGACTGCGTCCGCTTATAATTTTATGTAAACTTTATTCAATAATCAGTCTGCAATAAACCTCTGGTCCGTTAATACGTTTCATATATTACATATCATAATTTTATGTAAGGACATCAGCCCGTATATGTAAGAATACTTGAAAAAATATTGAATACCCCTGGCCTATCAGTTTGACAATGACATATATTGACATTTATTTGTTTACATTTTTGACCTCGAATTAAAAACCAGAGTATAGACAAATATACCAAGCCATAGATTTAAATGGTACAAATAATAATATTAAGAACCTTATTTAGTTTGTAAACAAATTGTACATTATGTGTGAAATAAAGTGTGATTATTATTATTTCACCTTTGGGTTAAAAGGTTTTTAATTTATATGGGACGGCAGTGAGTAGTATCAGTCCAACATAAGTTTTTTTTATATTTATGTCGAAATAAATAACAAAAATTTTATGTACAAATAATGATATTATATTTCATACCAGCGGCCCGCTCCGGCTTCGCACGGTGTAACCGTTCTAAAAAATCGGTTAACTTAATAATTAAAATTTAAATAAAATTAATTTAATTAAATTAGTTTAAATTAGCGCCATCTGTAGTTAGCGCACAATCGACTATCTAAAGCTTCCATTGAATCACTGAACCTATATACCTTTGCTGCGCGCTGAGGTAGTTCAGCGACACACCGATAGAGGTCGCATATCACAATTCGTCTTAGATACCTTCCGATAGAAGAAACTTTCTACACGAGATGATAGATGTCGCCGTGGTACTTATAACTTTTTAGAATATATCAGCATTACTAAATAATTATTTAAACGTTAAAATAAATACCAAACATTATTTGGACTATATAATAAGAAAAATATAGTTCCAAAAATCTAAAATGTTTGATAGTAATTACTCGTCAATTCGACTCATATCGTTGACAGCTATGCACAACTGTCAAGCTAGCTGATGTCAGAAAAAATACCACTATAGATTTTGGAACTTCCGATAAACGAACGTTTGATTTTTAATAATCATTTAAATTCAGTGTAGTGATTGGAGTGATGACTCTAACGGCTTTGAGGCTTGCGTGCCTTACCATATAAGACCATGAATCGGACATGAGACTTCCGGCAAACCTCGGATGTCTTTCCTCAATGATAATTGGCCTCATTTTGCCACCAGCCACCCAACGTGCAACTTCATAAACTCAATTTCGATTTATTACGTTGATATTTGTACATAAAATTTTCATTGAACTTGACTACTAATCTTCTGAAAAACCCCAAATCTGGGTAAGTGTGTTTGTAGTGAAAATGTACTTGACCACCCTAAATTCTAACCTACAATTTGCAATCGTTGGTATGTAATTACATCTTATTTTTCTGTATTTCTATTGTGTCTTACTTGCTAACTCTCTTGTTTAATTTATATATTTTTCTGTGTTTTCTGTTGCTTCTCAACTTTCTATTTGTATTTCTTTTTACGCCCTTCTGGCAAACTGTAAAGGGTGATGCTGGTAGCTCGCAATTCACGAGGTATCTAGGCTAGTCCCTTTTGCTCGGTAGTGAACGGACCTCGTGGATTGTGCCCATCTTTACCAGCAACATACCTACTTGGCCCTTCTGGCATTCTGAGCGGCTGGTGGTTCGCATCCGCGAAGGGCCTAGCTAGTCCCTTTGTGCTCGGTAGCGGAAGCCTTAGCGGATGCGAATTCTACACCAGCAGCACTACTCTTTGGCCCTTATGGCATATCTCTGTTTGCTGGCGGGCCACATCCCTAAAGGCCCTCTGCGAGTCACTACATGCTCAGTAGCAGAGGGACAGTGGACCCACCAGCTCAGCACTTTACTGGACCCATTGTGACCGGAAACATCTACATTCCAGGGTTCCAGTACACGGCTGCCAGATACGGCATTCCAGTACACGGCTGCCAGTATACGGCTTTCCAGGACCTTATACCTGACCTTCTGAACTCCGGCCGTCCTCTGACCTCCAGCACCGACCGCGGCCATTCGTCTCTACAGCGACTAGCTGGGACTTTCTACCGGCGCGGCGGTGTGGAGCTGAGCCACTGCACGGCAGACCTGCTGCTGAGCATCGACTCGAATACTAGCGGACCGGAGATAAGTCCTCAAACAAGGAAGCTTATCAAATTGTCAAACCTGTCTGTGATCCACGACCCTTCTCTCTAATATAGTTATACTAAATTTTCTTCTCTTCTTTCTTTTATGCTCCCTACTACCAACCTTAGGTAGGCAGGTGACAACGGGTATATAACATACAGCCTATGTCATTCACTGAAAAAATGATTAATTTCGATCCAGTAGTTTTGATTTATTCATTACTGCCCGTGGCCCGCACGCGTTAAATTTAGAGTAAAACAATTCTTCTTTCCCTAAACCATGAAGATTCCCTGCTATCTTTGGAATATCTAAATTCTTACACTACATTTTTACTTTTATTATAAAAATTAGCTCTCCTTAAAAAAGACCATCGAATGTGGTCGAAACTATAGTCGGAGCTATTTGACTTATTCACGTGAGTTTTCCCGTATTATTTACCAACAGTTTTACTATTTTACTTTTTTTGAAATCTGTAATATCATCGAAAATATTCATTTAAATCATATGCTGTAAAGTGCCATATAGATCTATATTAAATAAACAATGTATTTAAGGTATTTATCTAGATAAGCATTAATGCTGTATCGGTTAAAATCGCTTCGAAAATTAGCCATTACCTATTTGTCGTAAAAAGTAAATGGCAAAAATATTTTATTGTGGGATATCCATAAGAGATAGACATATACCATAGTGGAGTTTTCTGTAGACCTTTTCAATGTGTACAATACTTAGTACATTATTTTGATGAATCTCGTAGGGTTCAGCCTGCGTTTGCAAGGTAAGCGGAAAACATGTAATTATTTACGACATCACATTGAAACCTCAAAAATAACAGTATTTCTCCACTATTTAGTGCATGTTATTATACATATAAACCTTCCTCTTGAATCACTCTATCTATTAAAAAAACCGCATCAAAATCCGTTGCGTAGTTTAAAAGATTTAAGCATACATAGGGATAAAGGGACAGAGAAAGCGAATTTGTTTTATACTATGTAGTGATAAATACAATACTAAATATTAGGTCCTTACATATGAAATTGGCGTTTTTCGTACTGGCCACTTTAATCACGAATTTCTCCTCTTTGGTAAGGAATTCCAAATTCAAATTTGTACAGCTATAGACTCATGTATTTGTGCTTCGATGATCGTCATTCATTTGTTTTTTTTCTTCTGTTTTTTTCTGTTTGCGTCACTCATTTTACAAAATGGAAAACCTTAAATATCGCATTATTTACGAGTACGAGTTCCGCCGTGGCACTAGTGCTGCGGAAACAACTCGAAGGGTGAATGATGTGTATGGCGGTCGTGTTGCAAAAGAAAACACAGTTCGTTTTTGGTTCCAACGTTTTCGTTCTGGAAATTTCGACCTGCAGAACAAGCCCCGTGGACGGCCTGAGACTCAAGTTGATAATGAAGAGTTGAAGGCTATTGTGGAAGCGGATCCATCGCAAACCACGTCCGAGTTAGCTGCAGGCTGCAATGTTAGTGATAAAACTGTTTTAATTCACTTGAAGTAAATTGGGAAGATTAAAAAGCTTGAAAGGTGGGTACCTCACGAATTGACTGAAACAAACCGGCAAACGCGCGTCGACTGCTGCGTTACATTACTAAACCGGCACAATAATGAAGGTATTTTAAACCGAATCATTACCTGTGATGAAAAATGGGTTCTTTACGATAATCGGAAGCGCTCAGCGCAATGGTTAGATCCTGGCCAGCCAGCCAAATCCTGCCCCAAGCGAAAATTAACCCCAAAAAAGTTACTTGTAAGCGTTTGGTGGACTAGTGCCGGTATTGTTCATTACAGTTTTTTCAAATCTGGCCAGACTATTACGGCTGATGTCTATTGTCAGGAATTGCAAACCATGATGGAAAAGCTAGCGGCTAAACAACCTAGGCTGGTCAATCGCTCCACGCCACTGCTGCTTCACGACAACGCTAGACCACACACTGCGCTACAGACGGCTACTAAATTAGAAGAGCTTCAATTGGAAAGTCTAAGACATCCTCCGTACTCCCCGGACCTTGCTCCAACAGATTACCATTTTTTTCGAAATTTGGATAACTTCTTGCAAGGGAAAAAATTCAACTCCGATGGGGCAGTCCAAATCGCCTTCAAAGATTTTATTGATTCCCGTCCGACTGGTTTTTTTAGTAAAGGGATCAATGAACTACCTATGAGATGGCAAAAGTGCATAGAAAATAATGGTTCATACTTTGATTAATTAAATATATTATATTAAAAAATATTCGACTTTTTGTTCCTCCCATACAAAACGCCAATTTCATATGTAAGGACCTAATATATTATTATTAATAAACATATAATTAAGAATATTTTTTAAAAATTAGGTTCGATTCCTCAAGGTGTGATAAAACGGGTGAAATATTCAGGAAAATATTATTCTTGTGTTTGTTAATCCCCGTGAGGTGCCGGGTTAGAATTCACCTCCCCATATCATCCCGTGCGTGGGTGTCGTAAGAGGCGACTAAGGGAAAATACTGGAAGGTGGGCAGCAGCGCCTTCTAAAGAACTGCCAAATTACACTGCGATCCCCAAGCCGCCTGCCATGCGTGAGGATTATGGCATAAACCCCCTTAGGGGAGGCTGTGTTCAGCAGTGTACGATCCGGCTGATACAGTACAGTTTATTAACAGATTAATGTGATTACTGTTAGATCGATAAGGGTGAGTGTCATCATAAAATATACATTTCTTCAACTCCGGTTGTTTCATAGCTAAACTATGGAAATAAATATACTGATATTCACATATAGTATACGATATTCACACATGATATTCACACATAGTGACGATGTTATGGCTTAACTATTCTTACTATATGAAGGAATTAAGTAATCATATCATTCAGGAGTGTAGACGACCGCCACAGAAACGTTTCTGTGGCTCGCTGTACACTCGCCCTGACGATTGATGATAAGCCTAATATGCGCGAAACTCGTGAGACGTATTCGATCCCTTACGTAAGTGTTTTGATGGTTAAGTATCATACATAAAGAAATAGATATTTATAAAAAAAAACTAAATATAAGATTTTAATATTGTTAGGTTTGCAATAACGCCTGCTATGCGGATTTCATTACAAAATCACAAATATACGATAGAAAACTAAATATAAGACTTTAAAAATAGTCAATCTCAGTATATTTACGGCTGATGAAGGTCCGAGAGTTTGAACAAGTATGGACTTCATAAAATTACTATTTTAGAGTAGTCAAATAATTGAATTTTTTTTAAAACAAATTTTATGTGGAGTATTTATCTACAGATATTGTAAAATCTTTGACCACTATCTCAGTACCCTACACCTGTCGCTGGTGTCTAAAGTCCTACTGCCGAATGAATGCGTTAGAAAGTTCGTGATCCTACTGTCGTGACACCGAGTGATGAGGCGGTGCGGGTAGGATGTCGGGTGGCTCTAATGAGCTGTGACCTTAGACGTTATTTCTAGTCTGAGATCGCTGCTAGTCTATAATCGTGTCCATTTCGTATGGAGTCCGGGGGCCTGCAGGCAGCCGACGAGCCCCCCTTGACAGTGTGCAGTGACGTGACGTGCACACTGAGAAAAACGATGTAAAGGCTTAAATCAAATTTGACCTTTTACCGTTGAATTGTAAATACGTAAGATGAATTCACAACTCTTAAGATGATTTTCACCAATCAATAAAAATGTACCATGTTTTATAATAAACACAACCGTCAAAAACGCCTTCCGTAAAGTATTTTCAGAATTGAACTTGTTATACGATAATAATTGCAGTATTGACCATAAAATATACCTTACTTTTACGGCGGTTTATATACTGTGATTATCACTATAACGTACGACTTAATCAGCCTCATCGAAAAGTCAATATTTAAGAAAGACCACAAAATACACCTTAAATGAAGACGAAAAGAAACATTCGCCTTCACTGACCTCGTTTAACGCCTTCTAGTTGGAAGGCGTTTTTGTACGTATTTACGTTTGGTCGGTTTTTCGCCTTATACCAGATAAATTGGTCGTCATTAGGGCGCTTTTGACTTTAGATTTTTCTCAGTGCAGTACTCACCTCTCGCTATGATCCGCAACATGAGCAGGTCGGGCCGCACCGTGTCCAGTTCGTATGGAGTCCGGGGGGCCTGCAGCCAGCCCGCGGGGCCCTTCTCTCCGGTGCGCAGGTAGACGAGCCCGAGCGCCAGCGTGGCCCCCGGGGAGGTCACGTCCAGGTTCACGGTCGCACCCTCGCGGATCGCGAATGAGCCCTGCTTGTATTTCTCCTTTTGATTGCCTGACGAATAACGAGCAAGCTTGAGAGAGAGCTCAGCAAAACGAACATAAAAATCTTATTATAATCTTATTTTTATGCGGCTCTGTAGGATATAAAGGACGTCCTCGTTTAAGTTTTAAATGTATTTTTGGTATTCTAAGCAAACTTTTCTACATTTTTAGACGATTGACGATTTAGTGTTTTATTATAGTGATTATTTTAATAAATTACGTAAAATTAAATAGCTTTTAAAGTCAGGTCTGTTTAATAGTTGGATCTCATAAACGCCTGAAGTAAAATAATACAAAAAAAAAATCAAGACTTATTCTTAATTAGATCTTTTATGCCTTAAGTAAAATTAGATAGCTTTTAAAGTCAGGACTGATTCTTAGTTGGCTCTCATGTATGTTTAGGCCTATAAAGGTTTGAAAGTGTGATGACTTGTAATTAGTGAAACAAGTAACTCAAAATAAAGTAGGTTGTATAATTGCACAATCAGATACAAAATCAGAAGAATGAGAGGGCGATGCGCGGATGCGCAGCGCTTTTATATGGCCGCCGCGGGGTGCGGGCGGGCCGCGGGTGTCGTAGGTGTATTGGTGGCAGGGATGGTCCCGGACAATGTACGCCTTAAGAGATTAGGGCGAGCAAAGCGAGCCCTATTAACATCTCACAGCTTGAACATTTTGTGGCACACTTTACTAAAAAACTATCACGCCTATAGATTTGTGCTTTAACATAGTATTATTACTTCATATCGAGATGTGTTATCTATCAAAAATAATAATAATGTTATAACCATTAAAATAATGAATATAAATAATTTTGTATTCATTGGATATAATTTTATTGTACGACTAACGACATCTGTTACAATACCAAAAAGTTAATCATCGCTGCAACAGAACTTAACTCAAATACATCGTAGTTAATCTACTTAATACTAATAGAGACCCCTAGATCCGGGTTGTAAAATAAACGCGAGCCCTCACAAAGCTCAGCTTTTTGCTAGTATTAGATAGCTTTTTCACTTTCATATATGCCTTATGTGCAATAATAAAAAAACTAACATCAAGACTGATGCTTAGCTGGCTCTCATATATGCCTCAAGTGAAATTAGATAGCTTTTAGCCGGGCATTCGCAAAATGCCCTACTACCATACAAACGCATATCTACAATAATTTTTAAGAGGTGGGAGTTGGGCTCCTGGTAAAAGTCGAAAAAAGACGCTTAGATGATTTGGACATGAAGATTACAAGAAAGGATATACACAAAGGAAGTATACAAGGGAGTTGTGAATAGAACAGATGTTAAGAGAAAACTTCAGCGCATCGAAGTTATGATTAGTACTCACCAGTAAGTGGATGTTTGTCGCCGCCCAGCATGTAAGTACGCAATGTATGCGCAATGTTTTTAGGTGCCTTGGTGCCTTCACCGGCTAGCACCATGCCTAACGCCAACCCAGCAGCTAAAGCGTACCCTTCACGTTCGACGCAGTTCTCCATTTCAGGACCAGGCGGTTTACCTGAAACAATTGGTGCAGGGGCATAAGCGATTTTCCAACTTTTTTGTATGATGGTCGATTGTACGTGGTCAATTTTCCTAGATTGAAATATCTATCTATTCTGTTGCATATTTTCTCTATAGCGAAAGAACTATTACTATATGTACACATCTACAATAATATTATAAAGAAGAAAGATATGCATTTTTGGATTTTTGTATGCAATGAATAAACTTCAAGTCCATTAGACCGATTTGTATAAAATTTGGTATGGAAATAGTTTAAGACCCAGGGAAAGACATAAGATAGTTTTTATTCAACTGCGCAAAAAGAGGTTAATGGTTTTGCGCGATAGCCGCAACTACGCGCGGGCGGAGCCACGGCCGGAATGCTAGTAATATATATAAAAGGAGCTTCTTTAAATTTACTTATTTCCTCAGAGCGTTTTCCAATCTCTGACGATCAGAAAACTGTATTTACACTCCGCTTTCTTTGGGTTTAATACTACCTACGTTCCAACATGAGTAGTTTACAAGCTAATTTATGAAAAATAAAAATCAAGTTTGCCCTGCCAAAAATACAGCCACTCGGGCTGATATTAGGATTTTAACGAGATCCCTTAGATCCATATCTGTCAGGCATTTAAAAATTATGGTGGGATAAAGATCCTCTACATACATTATATAAACCCTAAAACCATTACACTACTTATGGGGAGCCGTGTGGAAACATTTTGCAATTAATTAATGACTGAGGCTATCGCGCGACTTCCGTATTTAAACGAAGAAAGCACTTTATAATAACTATTTACTTTTTAAACGGGATAAATTATTTTCAATGACCGTGGGCGAAGTGTGGGCGTTTTCGGCAATCCATTCCGACTACTGGTACACGAAGCTGGAAACCTTCAGCATTTCCTAGTACAGGGTAACGAAGGGCGCACATTAACATGCGAGTTCTAAATTATTTATTTTCCAAACATTGTTCCATTTTATCATGCAAAAGTATATACACAAAATAAAATGTTGTCGTAAAATTTTACAGTTTCCTTATTCAACGTTTCGATTGAATGGTTCTTACCTCTTCCCTTTTCATGTCGTATCGAAAATGGTTTTAACGCATTATATTCCTGAATTATCTCGTATTTTTATACAAAAAGTGCAAGTTGCAGTAACTAGAAAGGATTTAAACTAAGGATCGCATATCGAGGCGGCACGTAAACCCGAGGTATCTTGATAAGTCAGATCTGCTTTAGAGTCCCAAATGCCCTGCCCGTCTGTCTGGCTATTCACTACAGCACAAAACATTTAGTCTCTTCTGTTTACACTTGTTTGATTGCACTTTATTTTAAACCAAATCTATCGTGTAAAATTTACTGTAGGAATCGTGTGCAATTTATGAAAATTATTAATACTGTCTACTGAATATTGTACACTCTTATTATTCTAAATATGATCACAAGCACTATCGCGTGCTATTGCGCATATAATTGGAGTACATAATCACCGTCCCGTCCCCTATGCCGGTTAAAGTAATACAATTGTAGCACAAAGTTTCGTCCCTAAAGAGTAAGGTTCCGGTGGCCGAGAGAAATAGGTATCCGGAGCGAAATAGCAGGACGTGAATTCGAAACCAGTCTGGAACAAAACATTTTGTGCTTTAATGACTTACCCTTTTTCATTGATTAGAGTGCCAATATTTAATTGTTATCATGGTACCCTTTTTAATCAAGCAGATAAATTATCAAATATCCTGCGTAACTAGAATGTCCTTACCGATTTCATTCAACAACACTTGTGAGTAGTGATTGTGCGCAGTGCCCTGGTAGACAAGTCCGACGCCAAGCAGCGCCGCCACGAGAATGTTCTGGTGAAGGTCCAGCTCTATCGACGTCGGGGGTAGCAGGGGCTCCAGGTGTATCGACATCAGTTTTGTGGCTTGGATATCCATTGTTCCTAAAAGACAAACATTGAAAATACATAGTCATAAGCTTCCTTGCTAATGTATATCATTTTCCCCTTTTCACTAGGGATAATTAATATGGTTCCGTATAGGGCACCTGCATTCTATTACTAAGCCTACATCGCAACTAACAATAAATAATCAATGTATTAATTTATATTGCAATATTTCTATTTTTGCAATAACACATGCTCCGCGGGTTACATTACAAAATTACGAGAGGAAAAATTATAGTTCTGTGCGGGATTCAAACCCGCGCCGTCCACCCGTACAGCCGGGGTATGCTCTGACAGCTAAGACTGCTAGGCTAGAATATCACCCCCCAAATCTGCCTGTGGATGGCTCGACTTCTTTGAAGTGCGTTCGTTTTGGCTCGATTGCGTTTGTAGCAGTTTCAAAAGTGGCATTTGTGTATTAGGGTTTGGATAGAAGCTTTTGCTATTTTTGACCACCAATTACTGCATGCTATCCGAACGGCTTAAAACATACTTTGACAACCGACCATGTTTTAACAATTTGGCACAGTACGAAACATGGAATCAATCTCTAAAATTAACAAAAAAGTAGAGTATTAGTATTATTTCTTTGTTAATGGCTTCTGCTAGTTACCTATATAAAAAACTTGTGAAACTCTTCAATCGCGCCAAATACAACTGTCAAACCAGCAGTTGTCAAAAAACGATCACAACGATCCCACGGTAAGACATGGGTCAAAAATATCACTTTTCTCTGTCATTTGTAGCGTTTTCAAAGCTATCCGAACGGTGAGCGAAAACGATATTTTTGCTCACGAAGTCCCAAAACGAACGGCCCGTGTGATCATTTTTAGCATTTGTGAGTGTTATTTTTGGCACCGATAGGCTATCCGAACGCACCAGAGGAAATGGTCTCACACTGCGATCCGCAAGGCTTCTGCTAAGCGGAGGTATTATCGCAAACCCCCGTGTTGAGGCAGCTTCGTCAGCGAGGTGGTGGATGGTATTAAAAACGTTAGAATTTGCTTGAATGGTTATAATGTCGTACTAAAATACAGCGAAAGTAATAAAAACAATGATGCGTAAGTATCTAGTTAAGATAGAAGTTTTTTCAAGTTAAAATGTTGTGTGTCATAGTATCCTCTTAGTGGGTGGGGGTCCGTCTATTATTGGTCAGCAGCTCATCGCGTCATCTCCATCCAATGGCAAGCTAGCGCGATTACGCGGGAAGCTTCAACACCCCGTGTTAATGGGGGAGGCAGTGGACAATCCGGATGATGCAATAAAGGACCTAAATAGAGTATGTACTTTTTTTATGCTATCGTGATGTAAATAAGCACGAGGTGCACCTGGTGTTAAGCGGTAACCTCTGCCTATACTAGATACAGTTCGTCACAAGTGGCTGAGAGACCTGTAATTTCACCGGCGCTGCAACTGGAAAAAAAAACTGTGCAAACCGGAACACAGCCATTTGAATATATATAATAAATAAAAAATCAAAAAGCCATTTATTAACTTCATACACAGAAAAAAAATATTACAACAGGTGAATTGACAAACAATTAAAACAAAAGGCAAAAGGAGTATGTTCAGCTTTGTGCAGCGCATACTTTAAGTACTAACGTGCGCTGCGCTGTTTATCAGCATATACCTACTCGGACGGATGTTTGCCGAGAGACATAGATAGTAAAGCGGATTACATATAAAATAAACATAAGGAAACAGCTTACAGTAGTAGCGTAAAAAAAATAGGAAGAGTTTACAGAAAGGTGTGAATAACAGTACATTACAAAATACCTAAATAAGTTGCTAGTTGAAGATCTTTTTATAGTGTGTGGATGAAGGTGTGAACATTAATGCTTGGCGGTGGATATAGATATGTCAGTATTTCCCCGGACAAACTCGCACAAGGAGTTCTATAGCTACTATGACTTTTAAAATGAGTGGAGGTTTATAGAGAAGTGTAGGTACCTCTGTAAGTAGCTGCGAGTCCCAGCAACAAGCCGACACTGAGCATCTCGTTGCACTTGACGAGATACTCGTACATGTTCATGAAGGGCATGTCCCGCAGGTGCCCGTTCAGCCCCAGCGCCATCAGGAACCCTGCGTGCTCAGGGGATAGCTCCGCTGTGCCCTGCCCACATTATCAATCATTCAGCTAATTTAGAATATAATTAACAATTACTTCAAATACATCCAGTGACAATTCCAGCAATATTGTCTGCTAAGCCATCGCGACGTCATGAAGCAATCGTAACATTCTCGACGCTTCATCATTCAAAAGGGGTCGGCGCTTCGAGCGAACGATCGAAAGTAGTAGTTGAAATCTATTTTTGAACTCAATGTAGCAGTTAATAATTGGCAGAATTTCCACTATACACTTTTATAAGCTTCATGAGTAATAGGTTCTTTTTTTTAAATGAAAATCAATGACTACAATCTGGTGACAGTCAATTAAAGTGATACGTATATAATCAATTTACGGTTGTCACATATGAGCTAGGTGAACTCTACACTAGAACGGCAATGAAAGAAAGAACATTTATAATATTAGTTATAGTGTCGACTTTTACCGTTGTCGACACTTAAAGCAAGGGACTCGGGACGTAAATAGACTCATTTTAACGAGAGATCACAATAACGAGATTTATATATAACATTGGTTTCAGTGTCGACTTTTACCGGTGTCGACACTAAGTATGTTACCGGTGTCGACACTAAGTATGTAACCGGTGTGGACACTAAGTATGTATGTGTACTCACTTTAGGCTTGTTGTATATGAGCCAGGTGGAGTCGAGCGTGGAGCCGGTGGTGGGCACTATGGCGAGGCCGGCGGCGACGCCCGAGTGGAAGTGCGGCCAGGCCAGCGCGTGCGCGGACACGTCGGCGGGCGGCGGCGCCACCGTCGCGGCGCGCCCGCCCGCGCTGCGGCCCCACACGCACACGCGCGGGACCACGCACGCCTCGATCGGCGAGCACGGCATGCTGCCCAGCGTCAACATGCCTCTACGACACAATACGAACATCATATATTATCCACCCGTGCCTCACTCCTGCAGGACATATGGGTCAAGTGGAAGAAAACCCCGTCTACACTGACTTGTTTGCAACAGAGGCAATCTGTTCAGTGCAGCTATATTACTTATGAACTAACCTAACAACTGATACTTGCAGCGCTTACAATTCGTTCTCCGGCGATGCATTCCTCGTATCCGAAGCACAAGGAACATCGTGGATCAAGGTGGTGTAGTAAATATTCATTTAAACTCGGGGAATGGGGAAGAAATAGGATCAAACGTCACGTCGCACTCAAATTATCTTTTTAATTACAACTTTTTTAGACAAAAATGTCTCACTTTCATTCACCCCGACAATTCAATTCGTGAGGGCTATAATAAAACAAAACAAATACCACAAAATAAACAAAGTTTTTGATTAATATACCCGCCTCCCATCATATCGTCAATTCTCCCGAGGATACCCAAGCACAGCTCAAAGACAAGTTTGCAACTCAAGATGGCAGCTTGGTGCGTTCCGGTTCACGCGCAAAATGGCTCGGAACACCACACTTTCTTTTCAATACTCGCTATAAAAACAATTTGATGTAGATACTTGTATGGAGGAACACGCGTCAAACTAATGATATAACTTGTATTACATTCATAAAATATATTTGTAACTTACCTAGCGACCGGCAGTGCTGTGGTCCTAGTACTCAATGCGTAGAGATACTTCTCCTGCTCCTCAATAAAGTCGTGATCGGACACCTCCGGACGTTGCGTCAGGTTGATCACCACAGGCTGGGATGATTGTAACAGGTTGAATACTTCCGTCATCCTGGACAACATATATATAGAGATATCATATCATAAGCCTACGAAGAATTTATGTGTTCAAAAAACTTCTACTACAGACATTTCCACACACAAGCACGCACCCCACCTTATTTTTCGAGTGTAGTTGCAACTACTACTACTAACTACCCGAGCGATAATTCTAGCCTGGCACCCCACGGGTAATCATTACTGTACAGACTGTACATAATTTGCAACAGTTAGTTGCGTTGTGGAAACGATGTCCTACTAATGATCAATATAATCAATGTTTGCATTTTCTTTGCAACAAGGCGTAGAAATCTCAGATTGAAATTAAAGTGTCTACTATAGAGTGTAGGGGAAGTCGCTTAACATAAGGCGGGCTAGTTTCCCCGCCTCCAATTTATAAAATAGTAATTCTGATCATTTTTGCTAAACAATACTGCTAGTATTGTTTTGTCCAGGATGATGGAAGCAGTGAACATGGTATCTTTTTCCCGTTGTCATAAAAATCAGTATCTACCTGGGCAGCCACAATTTTGTACAAAACATTTTATACTTACATGTTTGTACTCAACCGCAAACATGACGAAAAAACACTGATATAAACACTAGTCAAAACCTGAGTAAAAATTTTAAAAATTAGATGCAGTTTTGGATGAATTCCATCAACGGTCGAATTCCACTATTCTACTGCCATTACCCGCTGATGGAACTACATTCGCCAACAACACAATCAATAACTTCCTTGAACAGACATTCTGTAAATAAAAGTACATTTTTATCCTTAGGATAATTTGCCACTGGAGTATGCTAGGCTAGTATAAAGAAGTTCGGTCAATGACTTCAATAGTTTGTTCCCCTCATATTCACAAACATAAAGCGCTCTCACTCGCACAAAAGGCAATGACGTATGATGTGCGACTGAGAAAGTTATATTTTTATATGCGATATACAAAGTTGAACAATCATACTCTACAAAAGTTTGACTAAGAGTCTCACCGATGATCTCTAGGATAGAGTAGTGACAACAGTTTTGTGTTGAGGTGTTCCATGCCGGTGGTTGAGTCGTTGTCTTCGGATTTCGTCGGTGGTTCTTCTAAAGGTTTTGTGTGGACCGAGTATGCTGTCTCTTTCTCTAGCACTTGCAGAGCTAGGGCTGTTAGTGTAGGATATAAGATATCATTAATAACACTAATATTATTTATGAAGGCCACAAGGTAATAACAGGCAATGCCGCAAATACAATGCAATCATATATCTACACTAATATTATAAAGAGGAAAGATTTGTATTTTTGTATTGATGTATTTTTGTTTGCCATAAATAAAATTAAAAACCACTGGACCGATTTGTTTTTTTTTTATTCCGAATTGACAAGCTTTTGACCGATTTAACGGGAGTTAATTGCGATAAAACATGCATATATTTATTTAACTCGAAGAGTTGATGGGGCCCTCCCCATTAATTCTTAATCGGGTTGTTAACGGTGTGTTCCGGCAGCTATCCTTGAGAGCCAGTACTTCTAGGTTAGCCTGAACAACATCTTCGACTACATCATCATTTACCATCAGGTGAGATAGTAGTCAAAGGCTAAACTATCAGGTATAAAAAAAAGATCTGTGTGACCAATATTCACGCTGGCAAACCCAGTGATGGATGCTAATTACAACTTAACCCGTTGTTATCAATTTAGGCCCCGACGTCCTAGTTATGAATGAAATCTATAGTTAAATTGTTATCAGTATTGCCGATGGCGATGGGTTAAATCTATATAATTTGCACTTACATTCAATGTATTCTGTAGTAGACTGCACCGTATCCGCTATCTGTTGCTGCAACGCTAGTTCTTCTCGCATGACCAAGGCATAAGCGGCAGCGGGAGCGGGCCAGTCACTCGCCGCGCCTTTACAGCGGGAGAATATCGACACGAGGAACAACGCCAACGCGGGCGGGAGGTTGTCTATGTCGCGAGAGGTTATACCTGAAGGTAATATCATATTTTATGGTAAGACGGAGAGCGTAGGTTTATTAGTAATATGTTTAATAAAATAGTAAAAAACATGACACAAAAAAAAACTCATATAATTAGCAAGGTGCAAATTTTCCTCATTTAAGTAATTTGGAATATAGAATCACTGTAATATTTTGTCAAAATCGGACGAGGGCGGGTTGGATTCGCGCGCGGAGATTCCCACTTTCAAACAAACAACATAAAAATTACTCAAATATGTAAACTATACACCCATAATAATAATTATAAATCCAAAAGATTTTCAGTTAGTGAGGACGAGATGTTGCTCGTTCATGCTGACTGATACTTGAAGCACTTACAATTTGACTTTGCTTTGCACTTGAAATGGCTGAACGATTTCGATGAAACTTAGAATACTGTATCAGCCGGAATGTTCACTGCTGAACGCAGCCACCCCCATTAAGGGGGATTTGCCATAATCCCCACGCTTGACAGGCGTCTTCGCAGACTTTTACTTTGCAGTCTTCGCAGTTAATGGAGATAAAAATAGAAATAGAGCTTCGGTTACTTGCAGGGGATACTTTAAAACAGACTTAACGACCTTCGTAAATAGAGGTATAATAGACTAACCCCTGTCACACAGCGCCATGACAGCTTGGCAATAAGCCGGCGACGACGACTGACTGCTGTCCCTCCGGCCGCGAGGAGTGCTGGAGGTCATGTTGTCTCTACTTGTTATAGTCTGTATGCCCGCTGCTCGGCCACACCCCACTATTGTCATCACCTAAACAAACAAAAGGCATCACTACTACAGCCGGAAGATTTTTACCGTTGAACAAAGACCTCCATTATGGAGGGGTTTGCTATAATTCTTACGCCATGACAGCTTCTTGTGGATCGCAGTGTAACACCGCAGTTCTTCAGAACGCGCTGCTGCCCACCACTACATAGTGAAAGAGCATTGTGTAAATGCTCGCCGGGCTAGCTACCCTCAAGTAGAAAATCTGTCTACCAGCACCTAATGGTGTGTTCCGTTTAACTGTCTCGAGGTGACCGGGCGCAGTGCAGTTCATCTGTTACAGGCAGAGGTTACCACTTAACATTTGGTGGGCCACCATTACAATCCCACAAAAAATAAACTTAGATGCCGGCCTGGAATAGGCTGGATATAAATAGTTATTTGGCCTGAGTACTTTTATTGAAACATGAGGGAGCGAAGGATTCTAGGATTGAACCACGAGCAAAGCAATTGATTCAAAATATAGAATCCTGAGCATAGCAAAGGTTTAAAGAGTAGAAGCAATATAACTTTGCTGCCGTGCACAACACACAAAAGACTGACAATATTGATAATTGCTTTAAATTTTATAGTAAAATGACAGTTTTATATATGACAGTTTTATTGACCACGGATGCATATAAATCGGCGCGCTTAAGGTCGGAGAGTAGCAAAGTATTTCAAAGGTGAGATGATTTTTATCCTCTCCGTGGAAAGATATGTCTCCGGACAGCGCTAGGCATGGTTAGCTAACTAGGGGAGCATTCATAACCTTACTACCATACTGTTGCTCAGGCAAGGGGAAAAAGCTACCTGAGTACCTATGTAGTCCACCCCCGAAGTAGATTCTATCTAATAAACAATTACTTTTTGAATTCGTGTTATTTACTACTTCTTGATCGATAAAATGTTCACTATCCGCAGCAGGGTTAAGTCTGGTGTTCAAAAAAACCAAAACCAAACTTCCGATGGCAAATGATGAAGACCGCACCATCACTTACCATGAGGTCAGATACTGGTCAAAGCCTATCAGCTGTAAAAATAGTATTATTAGTATTTCTTACCTCAATCAAATCCCTGGACATATTGTTGACGTCAGCCAAATAAGGGTAGTATCCAACATCCACATCCTTCAGCATTGCATTCAAATATGCAAACACATTCGGTGGCTCTTTGCTAAAGTAAGACGGCTCACACATTTTACTCGTCACTTCGTCCGGTATCTGAGACTCCGTCTCTACATCTATCAAGAAATCCGCTGGGAAATCTAACCAGTAATGATTGACATAGCAATCCAGTCGCAAATCCTTTGATATTTGATACAAGAAGGTCGATAATGGCTTCAAATCGCTCCACAGCAAAGTGTTTAGTTTGATTTCTTCGTATACCAAATGGAAAGAGTATAATACCTGAAGAATATACGGTAATAGCATGGAGTTAGTGTTGAACTGTGAAGGTTTGTCATCGTCTTCCATCTCAATATGCTTGTGCTTGCTTTCTGAAGAGAGCACAGGGAGTTTCAGTAAGATCGAAAGGTTTTTTCCAATACTTTTGTGTAACTTGGAGTTAAGCAGATATTCCCAGTCCTCTTGTGAACCATCGCTGGATGTCCTTTGTTTCTTCGAGGCGGTTTCAGTGTGTTCTTGGTCGTCGTATTGTTTTGTTTTGAGGCGTACCGTGTCGTAGCCGATTAGGGAGAGGAGCAAGTTGGAAAACATGGACCATTCCTGTTCCGGTGTAAGGTCTTGAGTGCCGGGAGCGTTACGGACGCCATACCACTTGATTATCACCTGTAAATTGAGAATTGTATAAAAATCATATATTTCCACACTTGAAGGCAAATAATAAAAATAATAATTGAAGTTAAAGTTCCATTTTATACATTTCAAAATAGTTTGTACAGGCGTTTAGTGGAAGCGACAGGTGTCCAAAGCCGGCGTCTACCTCGGTCATCGCTTAAGTTTGGCCATTCAAAGAGGTAGCGTCGCCAGCTTTTTGGGAACTTAACCTGAAACGTCGGCGACAAAAACGAAGTCTTGTTTTTATAGTTCGTTATCCGATAGGTTATTTTTATTTGAATATTCAATAAGTATCAATATACATAAGGGTCATTTATAAAAAAACATATGCCGTGTTAAGGCGTGTTTTGAAGCAGTGATGGCTCAGCGGTTTGGCTATGGACTGCCGTGCAGCAGGTCCATGGTTCGAATCCCGCCGCGGGCTTGAGCTTCACCGCATGGTGGAAAGGCATTTTGTGAATGCTGCCTGGCTAAGGACCACCCTGAAGTAGAAAATCTGTCGCCAAGCACAGTGCAATTCGTCGCTGACGAAATGAGTCTGTTATAGGCAGAGGTTAGTCCACTTAACATCAGGTGGGCCTCGGGCTTGTTCCGTCACAGTAACATAAAAAAAGGCACCCGGTGCGAAATCGGGGGACTAGGTTTCGTTTCCCGCTCGGAGCAAAAATGTTGTGATGTAATAATTTGTCAATGAAAAAATATCATGTTTATTTTCTAGTATAGTGTAACAATAAAAAATATTTATCTATCTCATTTAAGACATCTGTTTGGTTGAGGATGGTAAACAAACTAATCCTGGTGTTCTTTTTAATTGCTTTCTTTGACCACATCATTAAAACCCACCTGCATAGTGATATCCTTGGGCAAGATGGCGGTGAGAGCTGTACAGCATTTGGTGACCAAGGCGGAGCAAGCGATAGACGGCAGCGATATCCTGTACATGGCGCCCGATTCGAACTGCACGGTCATTCGGGAACCGGCCGCGTCGCACAGCCCGCTCAGTCCTATAAAATTAAACCCCCATCCTCAACCAGCTCTGATCACAGTCTATCTATCCTAATGATTGAGGCCATTCCCAGGAGGCCAAACATGATACCACTGCGGTATTTTGGTGAGATAGGTATCCAGCAAATTCTAGGTGATGCTAGTAACAGGATACTAAATGTGGAATCATCGTGACAAGTTGCGCACATTCATTACTGTACTGTATCAACCGGATGGTCCACTGATGAACACAGCCGGGAGGCTATGTTCTCTTAATGGGTTCCATTAAGGAGGAATTTGCCATAATCCTCACGTTTGGCAGGAGTCTTGGGGATCGCAGTTTAAGATAAACACAAAGATAACAGATCGTCAGAAGGCGCTGCTGCCCACCTTCCGGTATTTTACCTTTAGTCGCCTCTTACGACACCCACAGGTAGCAATGGGGGGTGACATTCTAGCCCAGGACCCAACAGGGAACATCCATTTATCAAACAATATTTTTGAAAATGACTTCATAATATATCTAATGGCAGACGATGTTGAAAACACTTACCGCCACAACACTTATTTTCAAGATAATTGCATTTGATTCGTAGATGTTAGAAAACCAAATTGCACAATTCAATTATATCCATAATTTTGACCAGGTACTTTACGTCTATACTGCATCAGCGGGATTGTCCACTGCTGCCCGCAGCCTCCCCCATTATGGGGAGGTTTGTCATAATACCCACGCTTGGCAGGCGTCTTGGGGATCGCAGTATGAGATAACAGTTCCTCAGAAAGCGCTGGTGCCCACTTTCTGGTATGTTAATCCTTAGTCGCCTCTTACGACACCAACAAGTAGAGATGAGGTGATGAGGATGGATAGGTCACATCACTATAAAGTAAAGACTGACACACACCAGATGAAACCTATTAAATTAGCACTACTCTAAATTAATTCTCACTTTTCTTTTTAATCTCAATCTAATTTTAAATCTAATTAAAACAAATATTTAATGTCTCACCTAAGCTCTCTTTTTGTTCCAACCTCGAGGTGGAGGTATGTGGCACGGGCGAAAGTAAATGCAGCGCGGAATCGTCAAAGTTCGTGGTCTCATCCCTTCGGCTGGGCAGTAGACTGCTCCGACGTGGGAAGGGCGATTGGAAGGTCGACCGTTTGGTGTACGGCGAGTCTATCAGGCTGGCTAACACTCCACCAACATGCACCTGAAATTATTATGGCATTAGGTTAGTGATTTCTTTTTTTTATGGCTGATAGGTTAGCCCTTGACCAGTTTCTCAACTGATGGTAAGTGATTATGTGGTTGAAGATGTTGGTTAGGCTAACTTAGAATTACTAGCTCTCAAGGACACACGCGTGTCACAGGCGTAAGACACCGTTAGGTGCTTGGCGACAGATTTTCTACTTGAGGGTGGTAGCTAGACAGGCGGGCATTCTCAAAATGCCTTACCACTATGCAAATATGGTTTATGGAGAGATTTATTCTCAGAGTTTCTTTGCGCGATAATATCCGGAACAGTACCGAAGTCACCATCATCACACAACTATAACTTCCACCTTTGAACAAATCCCTGCCTCATTATCAAATACGCCACGCCTGGTAGGCTTCTTGGGGTTTGCAGTTTAAGATGGCAGTTCTTCAGAAGTCACTGTGTGTATTAACAAATTTTCAAACCACAATATTCCACCACATGAAAAAAACTTGCATTTTGTGCTCTTAAAACTTGTTAAATTAGAGTAGTTCAATGTCAGATAGGTTTTTTTTTAATTCAACATACCTTGCCAACAACACTATTGCCAGATTGCAGAATAATATTCCCTGCATCATCTATCAGGGCCATCATTTTCAAATGCGGCAACACCACCGCATCTTTTGCCAGCACTGTAGAAACCGTTCCAACTATCAAATTGGTCTTTGAAGACTGCCCATGGAAATGAGACTTCTGCAATCTCAGTATTTGCAATTTACTCACTGTGCCAACTTTGACAATGAAGCACAAGTATTCGTGTCCTACTAAATCTGTATGTAGGAAAGTTTTTGTATCACTAGCATTTACAACAGGGTCTCGTTTGATTGACATACTGTCTGTCCAAATATGATCTATACAGATGTCAGGATACAGAGGTAACGAAGGCAGCTGCTGATTCATAGTATTGGCCATCATAGACATGCTTGAAGCTTGTCCAATCGATGCATGAGGTGACATCCCTTGCTGGTAAAATATGTTGGCCATTGGACTATTCACCCTTGAGCGTGTTGGCGTGTTTGGAGCTTTTTTTGTTTGGTACGGACTACCCATACCTGTAGCCCAGCTAGTTGCGTTTCTATTGCTTTGCATCGGACTGCCAATGTAATCACATGATTGACTAAACATAGTTGTAGTTGAATTCATGTTCTGACACATTGTGAGGCATTCGTCCCGAGTGGCTTTTCTTATCCTCCACAGGGAGTGTATGGCCAGTTTCCAGTCATACAGTAGTATAATACTTGGTTTTGTGCTGATGAAGATTATTTTCAAATCGCCGTCGTTGTAGTATTGCAAGCCTTGGGATGGCGACTTCATCAATATAGGAGTAACTTCATCCAATGGATGAGTCAAAGAGAAACATGTTGGTAACGATACATCATGATCAAATGCTGACACGGAGTCGTTACGTCTTCCACTCATATTAAATGGATTATTCCTTGATCTGTTAAAAGAACTGTTGTTTGTCTCGTTCAGTCTCAGAAAAGAGTTTGGCAAAATTGAGTTATGTTGGACGGGTGATGCATCCTTTTCTAATAACACACCATATTTCATCGACCAAATTTTTTTCACTTGAAATGGCACACTTGTCATATATTCTCTTCCGTCTCTGGCAAACACTCTCATACATTTATTATCTAGTAATACAATAGACGGCATGATTTCAGTTTTAATATGTTCTGTTGTGTCTTCAATCTTGATGTTTTTCTTTGCATCTCCAATTTGTGAGTTTAGTGCATCAATTAACATGGTGTTTTTGATATTGACGTAAAAATTAGCAAACAATGCATGTTTGATTGGATTTTCAATTGTGTAGCATAAAATTGTTTCTCTGTGTTCTGCATCGGATAGTTTTGTAGCAGGAGTTGATATCAATCCTGAAAATTAAGTAAATACTTATATTTATATTGCTTGATATAACTTTAGAAGAATTAATAAGTTTGGTGCAGTATAATCAAAAACATTAAAGAGATGATAGAATGAGTAGTTAAACAAAGGCTTCTGCTCTTTTATTTTTTATTGCTAGACTAGCTAGATTAGCTAGTCTTTGACGACTTTCTCGCTTGATGGTAACTACTATGGAAACCTCTACTAATCTAGAATTCTTGGCTCTCCTGCCTGCTGCTGCCTGCAGGCGGGAAAGGCTGCTGTCGGAAAACACAGTGCTTAGTGACAAATTGTCTACTTGACTTGGCCACCATACCAATCATATGGCATTAACAAAGTAGAATAGACATACAAATTTTTAATAAATGTAGAATCTCACTTCTGTGGCGGTTTTTTTTTAATGTTTTTCGATCATCTAGCTTGATTTGGTAACCATTACATGATCATGATATTCGCAAGTCTAAAATATGATTGCGCATATTATCTAACAAAGGCATTGAACACCGATGCACATGAATCCAAAAATTACCCATAAAACCGTCAAAAATAGAAAATAAAAAGGTTTAATCGTTACAATAATTATTTAAAAAAGTATTGAATGTGTAAAATCTCTTCTCTGAATAGTTATAAGTATTTAACGGGACTTAATCGCGATAAAACATGTATACATTTAGTTACCTTCACATTTCGACCAAGTTGCATTGGTCGTGGTAACGAGCGAAGAGTCCGCTCAGTTATAACTATGTGTTCAAGTAAACGTTCAAATACTTATTACTATGTGTTCAAGTCGCGAAAGTCTTAAAGTTACTCTTCTCCGAACCTCGGAGTTTACGTGAAGTAGGTACAATATTTCGACAATAAGAAACAAAAAACAACGCCAGAAACGTTCGCCATAAATGGAAAACCTCCTATGTTACCAAAACACTTACTAAACCAAGTCAAACTAGCTTAATGGACTTTCTTTTTGCCATTGGATCCATTGATTTACATTAAAAAGGACGACAGGATACGCTCTAATATCAGGAGGAGAAAATTGAACTGTACTGTACTGTAACAGCCGACTCATCCACTGCTGAACACAGCCTCCCCTATTTAGGCGGTATTTGCCATAATCCCCACGCTTAGCAGGCGGCTTGGGGATCGCAGTGTAAGAAGGCAGTTCTTTAGAAGGCGCTGCTGCCCACCTTCCAGAATTTTTCCCTTAGTCGCCTCTTACGACACCCACGGGATGATATGGGGAGGTGCAATTCTAACCCGGCACCCCACGGAGTAATTGCACACGAGCATATAATGCACACAGATACACTTCCATTGTATATGATACATTTTTATAAATGACATATACAGGAAGACAAGCGTGCAGTAGACGCACATATACATACTACTGAGACTCAATCAGGAGACGTTAACTAATTTAACATTGCCATTTAAAAAAAAAGTATGTATATTTACTACATACCTTTCTGATACAACTAGCTTTCACTGGGGCCCGCGTATCGTTGATTTAAGTCCAAGAAAATCATTTATTATTTACATTATATTCTAGGTATTTGGATTTTGTGTCCCCTTTATTTAATTGTAAGCTATGCAAGGGCAGACTCGCGAGGTTTACAGCTCGGAGAGCCACTAGTACTATTATGTTTAATGAATAGATTCAGGCGTAACTTTGCGGAAATCCATATTTAATGTCATATGTGATGTCTCGATCGTGCGCTCGTAAAGTCAAGACCTCCTGAGGATGCTTCGTTTAGAAGCGAAACGCGTCGAATACTCTTCCGGTTTGGCTGCGTGGCGTTTGTGACGTCACGTCGGCTTAACAGGAAATTAGGCGGAATGGTCACTAGATATATATATAATTTTTATAAAGATTTTTTAAGTGTTTTATTAAATAATTAATTTGATATTTCCTTCTAAACGGAGATCGATACAGAACGAACTCGTTGGTGAGAAGAGCTAATGGGTTGCTAGAGTCTCACATTGTTCGTCGCGAGATTGGATTGGTAGGAGCTTTTTACGCCGCTCTTTGTCCGCCAATGCCAACAAATATGCTCTCAACATAATTTAGCTAAAACGGAAAATATAACAATGTACATTTTTTCTACAGTATTTTAATACCTACGTTATATACTTATGCAGTAATTTCCTATTTATATTCAGCATATAAACACTGAAAAATCTTAATTTTATAACTTACTTTTCACTGTAGCTATTGATATCTATACTTTGAAACAACCCAATCTTGTATCAATGAAGATAGCTACAGAAACTGTCATTCTAATTGATATCGACTGTATGTGATCGTTATTTCATAAAAAACTGTTTCTATCGATATATACAAGATACGTCAAACGAGTTTCTGTAGCTATCAAGAAGAAAATCTGTAAAAACATGAATACATAATCGGAAAAGTATAATTTTTGAATGTTGCAATCAGCTTAATGGCTACAGAATATACGTGGTCGGCCCGCAGATGTGCGAATTTGCACAGCCGATCTCAGTAGTTAAGGCGGTATTTGCCATAATTCGCACACATCGATGCCGTTTTGGAGATCGCAGAGTAAGATAGCAGTTTCTCAGAAGACACTGCTGACCTTCCGGTACTTGAGCCTTACGACACCCACAGGAAGACATGCAGGGGTGACATTCCCGCCTGGCACCCCACGTGTAATTATTATTTATATGACGCTAAAAATCAAAGAGTGTGTGTGATATGTAAACAATATTGTGCACACCTTTCGACCACACAGCAGTACATCCCTTTACATACAGCTCCTCCTCGTAGAAGCAGTCTGTCTTGGGATTCAGGGGCTTCTTTTTACTGCCCTTGCCAACGCCCGAGTTTAAGTTAAACTTTTTGGACATGTTACTGGAACTATTCGCACTACCCCCTCTTGATGGTCCGGCAGAGTTGGCTTCATCTACCTTTTTATTTAGGAGTTCTGATTTAATAGACGCATTGAAGTCTGGCCGGAGTCGACTGGGCGGACGAAAGGATTCAGAATTGTAGTCATTTCTGCCATCTTTTGGGGGCGCTGGTTCATCTTCCACTTCTGAAATTTAATAAAATATCAATTTCATATAACTAACCTAACCTAAACAACTAATAATTGCTAACTACCTATCTAAAAATCTATCAGTTTTAATCGACTTTAAAAAAGAGAGAAAGAGGTTCTCAACTGTTTTGTATCATTTTTTTTTTGCTTAACAATAGCCTTTGACCACGATCTCACCTCATGATAAGTAGTGATGTGTTCGAAATTGATAATAAGGTTTAAACTAGAGTAGAACTGGTTCTCAAAGACAGCCGGCGCAATACACTGTTAGATGCTTGGCGACAGATTTTGACAATGGTGGTGGTATATAGCTAGGTGAGCATTTGCATAATGCAATGTAAAAAACACCTATGACCATGCTATATCGTCTTCCATCGTAAGACAACAACTAGGACGATCGCTCTTGCAAGGAAATGCTCAATAGTAACTACCACTTAACTCAGGGAGTGTTTACCGGTATGAATATCTGTACAATAATTTGCTGTATGACGTCATACCATTATATTCCAGTTATCCAAATATATCAGTACAGTTATTTATTCTTGTACCCTTATTCTACCTTTAATATTCGTGTAGCGACAAATATTGTATTAAAATCATACCTATATATTTGAGTATATTTTTTTGTTGTATTACATTCATACCTTTATATAAGGGTAGCGTAAAATTACAGTACACATATTATTGATACTCATATTATTACGGTATTCATAAGCAATCTAGGTTATTCTCGATTGTCTTTAGTTTCGTTATTTCCAATAGCTTGTTTCCGCGTGTCTATCTCTGTGCTTTCATGTTCATGAGTGTGTGATTTAAAAACTGTTTTTAGAAAGAGTTGTCACGATGTACCCCGGACCACCCTTCGGACTCCACATGTTGATTATGAAATCCGAAATTCTGGTGACTTGCTTGATGTTTAGAATTACGATTGGTTCGAGAAAAGCAAATTCTTTGAAATATTGAATATTGCCTGGTGATGACCGACTTAATTATTGTTGAAGCTCGTTATCAATAAAACCGAATTTATATTGAAATAATTTATTACTTAGAATTTTAGTATTTTTTTTTATTGTTGAAAGGCTTACGATAAAATTCGTAAGCGTGTCACCACAATCTCACCTGATGGTGAGTGATGATGTGGTCAAAGGTATTAACAGGCTTAATCTAGAATTAATAGCTCTCTAGGACAGCTGCCGGAACACACATTTAGGTGCTTGGCGACAGATTTTCTACTTGAGGGTGGTGGTCTTTCTACCATGCGGTGAAGCTCAAGCCCGTGGCGGGATTCGAACCATGGACATGCTGCGCGGCAGTCCATAGCCAAAGCCACTGAGCCATCACTGCTTCAAGTTCAAGTAATGAATTGAAGGGGAAATAATAATATATTGAAACAAAGCACACATTAACTCTTAATTTGTTCTTGTAAGTATTTCGTTCGTATTTTAAACGAAATTGTATTTTTTTTAAGACGTTCTTACTTTTCCGCCCATCCTGAAAAACGCTGGAATAGACCACGCTGTTATAAATATGAAGCTTACAAACATATTTTATATTGTACAATAATATATTGTACAAAGAAATAATAATAAAATACATTGAAATAAGAAACTATGTAATTAATTAACGCAGTAAAATAAATATACGCGCTGTTTTTTATTATATAATTTGAATCTGTTTCGAAACATTGCAGTTAAAACTATAATGGGACAAAATCACCTTGCTGACTTAAAAAAAACTACCATGACAAATGATTGCGTATTAAAATACTAAGCGCGTGAAGCGCAAATGCCTGTGTTTTTGCTTAGCGCGGTTATTTTATACACGAATCCTCTTGTCGTGCGTTATCTTATTAAAGAAATACTAATTAATATTCGAGAAATAATAATATTTTTGCTTCCCGCGCTTGGCTTCCCCCATAGCTGAGTCACGTGCTTATAGATTTTATACATTTATACAATTTTAGAAAGTATTTTAAATATTTTTATTAATAAAAAAGAAGTTTGTTTGTTCATGCCATATGTAGCAAACAATCAAACGGGCCGTTGATTGTAAGCGATCACCATCACCTATGGATTTGTGACACACCGGGGGCATCATACATACGTTGCAAACGTTTTGAGGACTCTATTAACTAGCGATTTGATTGTAACTGCTCAAAAATACCATTGGAGGAAGCTCGTTCCACATTGTGCAGGTGATCGCGTGAATCGCACATGGTGGAGATGCTTATTATGAAATAGGCACCAAATATGAGATAGCAAAGTTTTGTCCAAACTGTTTATGGCAAACTTTCGGTTTTAGTGTCACCCAAAGCGTCATAGCAAGAGCCTTGTAGGCCTCGTGCTTGTTCCGTCACAATCACATTAAAAACAACTCCCTTGTTTTAAAGAGTTACTTTAACATGTGATTAATAACAGGAAGTGAAAAGTCTGCCTTTCACTGCATACGTTTTATTTCTCTTTTGTATATAAACTGTAAAATTCAAGTAACCTAATATGAGATATTATATCAAATTAGCAATTATCCCTAGTATCTATATATATGAGACCATTTGCTTCAGAGACAAATTCTGACTTTTTCAATTATATCCATTATAACTATAAATTTAATATAGTTAGGACTAAAAAGTTATTATTTTATTAGAATATATTAAACACCATACTTGAAAAACATATTCTGAGTTTTAAAGTGAATCAGTTTATTTATTATAGTAAAAAATAAAAACAGTATCTCATATTCGGCATTTCCATCCTATCTACTCTCCACGTCTCTATAATATGTGGATAAGATTTCTGGCCAATGCGGCTAGTGCGGCGATGAATCCGTGACAACGGCATAAGCTTGAATAATTCTTCGGAACACTCCCCTATATACATGCGTAAAATATCAATGTCTCTACGCATATTGAATGGCTCTAGGTGTTCGGAAAGCTTGTAGTCGCTATATATGTTGATGGCTCTACGCTGTAAAACATCAAGAAGCTTAAGCTAATGCTTGGGTGATTCCCCAAGTATCAGTTTAAGCTTCAAAAACAGTGGTGCTCTCAGCAATAATCTACGTGAGGCTGAACTTGTGCTTTATAAATAATGCAGAAACCTTTGGCTTGATGTAGCGCTTCGCCATATAAAGCATACCAAGTTTATTTTGCAAGTTTGTTGCCAATCTTCCTGATTTGTGCCTCTTTGCTCTCAGTAATGACCTTCTTAATAGATCTGGACGTAGCATTAAAAGTTTTTTTCGTGACGGACGATCTAAATATTGTGCAAGTCCTTTGGACCATGATTTAAAGGTGCACGCTGGAATTAAGATTGTGCCGAACAAGATTTGTTGAACCATGGACGATTTCGGCCACCAACTCGTACGATAGCAATAGAAATAAAGCATTCCTTAGCTTGAATTATGATGTTGGCAACAGAGTTTGCATCATTTGAAGAGAAGCACAGCTGTCTCCAAGGGTACGACGCGTAGAACTCACGCATTCTCTCCCCGTCAGCTGACCGATATTGATAGTGCCAAACGTTGCGCTTACCAGAGGGAATGGTGTTGGCCTGATCTGAACGTGGCACTGAAGGTTGGAATGACCCAGTGGTACCTCTATTGATATTTCTTATTGGTTGGGCTGTGACCTCATAAACAGATCCAGTAGAGAAGAGTCATGGCATTCGATAACGGGAATTCTGGCGATCCCAATAACAAGTTCAAAGAGGCAATACGTAGAGGCAAAGGTCACAGACCTGCAAAATTGGTAGCTTTTGAGCGAAGCCACTTGGAATAGCGATCATGAGCATCACCAAGAATGAACTCGACGAAAGTTTGCTTCTCAAATACTTTGTCACATCCTCTAGATATGAGCTCAAATAGATGAGTTGTCTCGGCTTGGACTAAAAAAAAATGACAGCAAATTAGTGAAGGTATCCGACGAGCCTGGAAACGTATGTACTTATACACATTTAAGTTATTAGCTACGCCACGCTATATGACTAGAGATAAATGTTGTCACAACAAGAATCAATGACGCGTTTTATAAAAAATCATACATATTCGAATTCCTCAAACCTCCGAAATAAGTGTCACACCTATGAGTAAACATATACTACAAATTCAGCAATTTAGTTGATTATCTGTTAATGAATAGATTCAGGCGTTACTATGAGGAAATCCATATGTCATGACAACAAAAAATTTAAAAATAATTCAAGAATACATTATATTAGAGGAAAGTCACCAAATATAGTATGGTATCCTAATATGGAATAACTTGATTTCTCCGAACCTTTCCGAACTTTAGCGTTCGCGCATCGTGTCAGATACGCGTATGCTACGCGTGTGGCAGGCGTTTTTTTTGTTTTGTCGTCGGGTTTAACATTTTAGAGGTATGTTAATAAGTGAGTATTATCGGTTAATAGTTGAAGATACTATACTATAAGGAAAATATTGGTGGGTACTATTTTGAATTAGTATAAAAGTCCAAATATGGACAGTCTTTTATGGAATATTCTATAATTAGGTCTTTATATTTCACAGTTTGTCAGGTAGTTGCTACTATTTATTTTAAAATATATCCTGTTTTATTAATATAAAGAAACGAATAAAGGTATTTAACAGAGGAAGAAATGCTGCGTAGCAGCAGTCATAACATCTTCAGCCTACAATAATGATTTGTTAGATAAAAATATTTAAAGACAAGAAAGACAAAATAAACTGACCACGACAAAGAATAAAAAGAAATCTGCGAGAGAAAAAAACAAGCAAAGAAAAATAGTACTAATTGTGAAGAAGAAGACTCTTTGGAACAGGATGTTGACCAGTTTGATAAAGACAGTGAACCCGATGAGATGATGGGCCAAGTTTCCCTGACTCAAAATGTATGTTCTGTTAAATACTCTTTTCCACGGATGCTTGTGGAGAAAGCTGGATAAAGTGTGGGCTCTAGGCTCATTATGATTATGCTGGTCCAGAGTTTGATACTTACTTCTGTGGCTTTTGCAAGTGAATTAAGCAATGTCTTTCATTTACTATATATTTTTTAATTTAAGTTTATTTGATCTCATAGATAAGTATTTTTTAGGGTTCCGTACCCAAAGGGTAAAAACGGGACCCATTACTGAGACTTCGCTGTCCGTCCGTCCGTCCGTCTGTCACCAGGCTGTATATCAGCTATAGGTTAGCCTGAACAACATCTTCGACCACATCATCACTTACCATCAGGTGAGATAGTGGTCAAAAGCTAACCTATCATGCATAAAAAAAAACAAGAGCGGTGATGGCTAGACAAATGAAATTTTCACATATGATGTATTTCTATTGCCGCTATAACAACAAATACTAAAAATAAAATAAATAATTAAGGGGTGCTCCCATACAACAAACTTGTGTTGTTTTTTTTACCGTTTCTTGCTCGATACTAATAACGGTGACAGGTATCCCCTTTTAATATAATTACTCAAAATAAAATAAATAATTAGGGGGCTGTTTTCATTATTAATAATAATAATAATGAAAACAGTTAAAAACTTGAAATATTCAACTGCGAAAAGTGTCTGTAATTTGCAAGATTAGGTTACAGAAATGTACGTAAACCTTCGTGCACGAGTCCCACTCGCACTTGACCGTTTTTGTTGTTTTAGTCAATAACATGATGACTTATATTTCATATATGGGTACCTATTCCATATTTGGTTATTCATATGGGATTTTGTTGTTTGTGTTAGTTTTTATTTTATTAATTAATATATTGTATAGAAGGCTGTCAATTAATACGTATAAATATATGCCTGATTAATAGTGTTCGATATAGGAACACTCAAAATATGGAGCTGTGTGGACTGTATTAATAATATTAAAATAACGATGACGTGCTGAGGTGACGATCCAAACAAATAGAGAAAAGGGGGCAAAGAAATCCACCACGTACCTTTAATGCTCCCACGAACCGTCCCCAAGACAGGCTGGCTGGATGAAATATCTCCTGGGTAATTTCGGCTTTGGAAAGTTCACACACGCACATACACAAATAATAGTTCTGCACGGCAGTAGTTCAAAAACAGAGCTCACGGAGCTTATATAAAGAAAAACGTTCTGGTGAAGAGAGTACGATAATTGCGACCCACGGGGCTGCTCGACGTAGACTGACCGATGTGATGTCTCTCGTGTCAATACTTTTTCGTTTCCAACCCAAGTCGAGGGTAGGCCGTGCAAAAACACCTCGGGCAGTGGCAAAAATCATTCACCACCCTCTATTCTAAATGTAAGGATCGAACAAATAGTAACTTTTTTAATAACTTTGAAGTTTCTTTGTTATATCCCAAACTGGTATCCCATATTAGGTGACTTTCCTCTAATATTTTAATAAAACACTTAAAAATATAACAACATTATATCTAGTGACAAATCCGCCTAATTTTCCTGTTACTCTAACAGTCTTTTGTGATGGCTCAGTGGCATTGGCTATGGACTGCCGCGCAGCAGGTCCATGGTTCGAATCCCGCCCAGAGCTTGAGCTTCACCGCATGGTGGAAGGGCATTTTGCGCATGCCCGCCTGGCTAGCGACCACCCTCAAGTAGAAAGTCTGTCGCTAAGCACCGAAAGGTGTGTTCCGGCAGTAGTCCTTGAGAGCCATTGATATTACAGGCACAATGAGACTTAACAACTATGTCTCAATGTGACGGGCGCAGTGCAATTCGTGAGTTGTCATGAATTGCAACTGTTTTAGGCAGAGGTTAGTCCACTTAAGATCAGGTGGGCCCCGAGCTTGTTCCGTCACAATAACATTAAAAAAAAAAGTCAAGACCTCCTGAGGATGCTTCTTTTAGAAGCGAAACGCGTCGAAAATTCTTCCGATTCGGATGCGTGGCATTTGTGATTCCACGCGTCGAAAATTCGTCAAGCCGGCTTGCAAGAAAATTAGGTGGAATCGTCACTAGATATATTTATTATATATTAGGTGTTTTATTAAAAAAAAATTAAAGTCTTAAAATATTTAAAAAAAAGTTGTATCATGTGATTGTCTGTTTTTTTACTTAACTACATATGTTTGACTCATTGATACATGTCTTATTAAATGAGAAGGACCAGTGGACGGCATTTATTCGTTATATATGTTCCATTAACCAACACAAATTGTATTAATTAAATGCACTCAAAATTACCCATCTATGATGGATATTTTATTTCAATTGTTGCGTCATGCACTTGCCAGTAAAAAATCAAAATTAGGAATATCACACTATCGTTTAATTGAACAGATTGAACTTGTTGCAACGTGCGTCCACCCTCCCCGCTCTTCTTCATTCACCCGCTGTCGTCTGCCCGCTCGCCCCGCAAACATATTTCGGTACAGAAATAAAATAACGGTTAAATGACATATGATAACACAAACGCATGAACAGTAATTATTTCGGTATTCATATTTAAGTACTGATATTTTACCGATCCTATTTAAGTACTTGTACCGATATGTAACTACGTCGGCTGGTATATGAATTTCAGTACTGTTATTTTACTAGTACTATTTAAATATTTCATACCGATATGCACTCCCTGACTTAACTAGTGGTCACCCATAATGAAATGACCGCAGTGAACGTTGCTTAACCTAGTGGATTGGTTAAAAATGATTAGGCTAGCTCCACTATGCATGCACCCCATCACGAGGTCATCGCCTGGTTTTTCGGCACAGTGTTGCTCTGTGGGAATCCCCGCCCACTTCGCTTCTACAAATACACTTCGGAATCTCAGCAGTGTCTACATCTGCTGGTGCTGATACCTTCGGTTCCTAATGCCGATTTCTACACCACGCTTCTAGACACAGGATTTTCCTACTCGCCTGCTGGTGTTGTGAGCCTTGAGCCAAGGTTGATTCTTGGTCCGAGACTCGGGGAGGACCACAAATAGTAAAAAGTATTTTAATAAAAAATCGCTCCAGTAGGGTGCCGGGCTAGAATTGCACCCCTCCGTATCTTGTAGAAGTCATGAGGGATAGGTATACCCATTACTTTTTAGGGTACCATACCCAAAGGGTAAAAACGGGATCCTAGTACTGAGACTTCGCTGTCCGTCTGTCCGTCACAAGGCTGTATCTCAAGAACAGTTATAGCTAGACAGTTGAAATTTTCACAGATGATGTATTTCTATTGCCGCTATAACAACAAATACTAAAAATAATATAAAATAAATATTTAAGGGGGGCTCCCATACAACAAACTTGATTTTTTTACCATTTTTTGCTCTATACTAATAACGGTGACAGGTAGACGTTTTAACTTTTCACGGAATATTTAGTTTTATGTTCTATTTAAATATAATTAATTAAAATAAAAAAAATAAGTATGGTGGCTCCCATACAATAAAAGAGGTTTTCGCCGTACCTACCCAGCTCAATTGGACACTGCAAGTGTCTGTAACTTGCAAGATTAGGTTACAGATAATGCTCCGGAACCCTTCATGCGCAAGTCCCACTCGCACTTGGCCGATTTTTAGTTATATTTATTGCTTTTTACACATGCCTCCTTCCAATACTGACATTCGGGAGTCAGACTCACTAAAGCACATGAAGACTAGTTACATCAAGCCAGCGAAGTATGGATAGAAGAATGATGGGTCAAGACAAGGAGCTCAAGACGTTCTGGTAAAGGAAACACAGGAGGACAGGAGCAAAACAGTAACCATTTCGTATCCCAGAGACGGAAAATGAAAAAAGGGAAGACAACGGAGGTTGAGATTAGGGAAATAAAAACCTGGATGAGACTTGCTAGATAGAGAGAAAAGTGGAAGAGGTTGGAGGAGGCCTTGCCAAGAGGCAAACAGATAGTGATGAACAGGAGTAAATTTAGTATTAAGATCATTTATAAAAAATGTTGCTGTCTGAAATAAAGGCTGTAAATAAATAAATATATTTATTCCTAAGTTACAGAACAACTTATTGTGTATTATTAATACCTACAGGTCCTAGGTGGGTTCTGAAGAATAGAGATCTTTTAACACAATCATTACAGAAGCGATATTGGCATCCCTAGATACAGTAGCAATTTTGCACTCTAGTTCTGGTCAAACTTGAGCATTGGAGTTAAAGCATGAATTATAATTATTATTGCATTGGCTTTAATTTCAATTGCACCTTTACATTTTGAATTTTAGTTTGAACAGTATATTTGAGCTGAGCTGAATTAGAACTATATGTTGCAGGTGTTCAATTGATGTCACATATAACTCAAGCCAAGAGTTCACATCCTCCTATTAGCGTTCTTTGTGATCTTTCCAAGGAATAAGTTGGGTAGAACACCGTACCCAGCTTTCACATTGTAGAGTTAGTGGAACAGCTCTGAATCATATAAACATCATATTTGTCAGACTGGCTACAGAAGGTTGAAATAAATGGTGTTACATCTTTTGGGTGTTTACTAAAAATGGGAGTTCCACAAGGATCATTATTAGAACCATTTCTGTTTTTAGTGTACATCAACAAACAAATTTAACAAATTTGCAAACAGGCAAATTTGCCTTAGATAGTCAAAGATCTCTGCGACATTGATTTACATGCAGACAATACCTCTCCGATTTTAAAAGTAGATAGGAACAACAGTAATTTGATTCGAGTAAATAAAATGCTATCTGTTATCTCTAAACGGTTCTTTCTCTTCTAATAAGAGACGAATTTACTTAGCATTCCATGGATTCACCGTGCGGGTGCCGGGTCCATAGCGTTGCAGAGGAAGAGGCTCCAGTCAAGGTGCCTGGGACTTGCAACCCAGTGAGTAAGGTTAAGGGGCCCCTTTATGATGCATCAACGCTCCCTTTCACCGCTCGAGCCTCCTCCCCTGCCTAACCAAATTTGGTAAGATCCTACTAATGCCGCCTTGGATACACATTCTAGGATGGAAGTTACGGCTGTTCTTGACAGGCCAAGGTCTTTTAGTAGCTTGTATAGGGATTTTGCTGGTATACCCCTTGCTCCGACTTCTACAGTATATAAATTAACCACATAACCGTTTTTGATTAATTCATTTGTTAGGTCATAATATTTGTTAGTTTTTATTGTGTGGTCTTTAGGTATGTTTGTTTCCCATGGCACAGTAAGTTCTATAAGTACTATGCGTTTTAGATTCTTTGAGTATAGAAATACTCAAAGAATCTAAAACAACTAAATTAAAAAAGACGAAATTTTTAAAGTTTTCTTAACCCAATATTAATATGCAAAGCTCAACATTGCACTTATCAAGTCAAACTAGCAATTGATGAAGCAACAGTATACTTGGGAAAAATTAAAATGGATACAAATCTACAGAAGAGTCCTCATATAAATGATCTATCCGGGAGAGTTAGCTCTGCTGCAAATGTTTTTATTAAGATAAGACAGTTGACAGATGTAGCTACAGCTCGGCTGGTTTATTTTGCATATTTCTACAATATCATGTTGTATGGTGTATTTTTGTGGGGACCAGCAGCAGCTATAGAGACTATCTTTATCTTGCAAAAGAGGGCAATTCATGCTATATATGGAATGGATTCTAGTGGATAACACAGGGATTTTGTGTAATAAATCAACATATTAACTTTGTAAGTTTTTTAATCTTGAAAGTAAATTGTATACTCGAAAGAAGTTGGGTAAATTTAAATTGAATGGCACCCCAATTAAAACCCTAGGAATTAAAAGAAACTAGCAGTGCCATGTTTTAGAATGGCAAAGACAAATAAAAGGTCTTTCTTAGGTAATTGTGAGAGATTTTATAGTAAAATCCTGAAGGTATTACAGTTCTCACAGAAGGAATATTGAAGCTTCATGTAAAAAACATTTCAATAAAAATTGATGATTATTTAGAAAACAAATCGCTTGAGATATTTCACCTGTGTCAAACCACTGCCATATTATGAAAGTCAAACCTGCATATATGATATACAAATTGTATAACACATTTAAAAAGAATGGCATGAAGCTATTTGCACATTCTTCTCAATGTGGCTCTATACCTGAACATAGCAGTAGAATATTTTAATAGTACAATTTTGTAATTGCCGTTCATAAGAGCATTCTGGACGTAATAACTGAATGATTTTGTAATGAAGTGCAGATGGCATTAGCAATATATGTAATCTATATTGCACAACCAATTGCTATTTACTCTAAAATCCGAATTGGTATAATGCCAACAATCTTAATATTGAAATATTTCTACTAAATTGCAGAATCACTAACCACAGGTGAATTTATATCCCCCTAGAGTTAAAGTGGCACACCTTGATATCTGACATGTACCATAATATTGATATTGGGGGGTGCAATTCAAGCCCAACACCCACAAAGTTACTATGGTTAAATCACACCATTCCTCTTTCAGTAAGCATACCAAGACCTGCTAAACCAAAACAATCAATTACGGTAATAAGTTTTGTGATAATTTACCTTCACAATCCCTATAGTAGACCTCTCTAATGCTCCACCACTCTTTGTCACCATCCCTATTGAGTAGAAGACTTTCATCCTTTATGGCAAAGTTTGTCAACTTGTAGAGCAAGGAGTTCTCAGATGCTGATGTGTTGTGTGTGCCGTAAATCTGACCAGGATGATTCGCTAGCACGGTCCTACCGTGCGGCACAAACTCCTGCAAGAAACACATATAGTCATCTCCCTGCCATTATCACACTCATGTTGCTTCATTATAAAATGTTTTCTCTAACCGAACAAAGGACAACACAAGGAAATAATTGTATACAGTTTTAGCTTTGGTTCTATGGCCAGATAACCCAGGCAGCTGCCTCACGTTTTCAGTTTAAGGCCAGGTTGTACCTACTTAAGACATTTTTTAAAATCTGTAACTCGAATAGAATTGAAAATTTAGAATATATAAAATTATTTATATAAAGTTGAACATACTCTCCAGGAACGTACAAAGTAAAAAACATGATTATGAACAATTTCTTCGATAAAAAAAAATGTCAAACATGACACCATATCGCTACTTAAATCAGGTAGAACTAAAAGATACTATCATGAAACTATGTGGAAGTTTTACCAATGGATAGAGCTTGTTATTTATTAGTAACGTTTGAAGGCACATTTTCAAATTTAGCTATAGTTTTTTAACAAGAAAAAATAAACTACAAATCTAAAGATTCAAGCTCTCGCGCACGTCATTCAGTACCCGCCTAGGCGTCATCGAGATAGGACGCGTGTCGTTTTCTCCAGCAAAATTCTCCCCGACGATTAAGAGCTAGAAATATTATTAGCAGAATGGTGACACTGCAACATTTATGGTTATCCGCTGGCGTGAATCTTCCATCAGGCGAGTGTCTTGTACGTAATTTCAAACCATGCCAAATAAAAAAAATACTTTCTCGATGGCATTGTTTTCACGCGCCACAGTATAAAAAGTACAGTATGGTCACGCCCCAATTACTAACTGTGGGTGTCGTAAGAGGCAACTAAGGGAAAATACCGGAAAGTGAGCAGCAGTGCCCTCTAAGAAGCTACCTCCCTCCAGTAAAAAATCTGTCGCCAAGCACTTAACGGTATGTGCCGCTATGAGTCCTCCAGAACCAGTAATTTTGCATGGTGGTAGGGTATTTTGCGAATGCCCGCCTGGCTAGCTACTACCCTCAAGTAGAAAATCTGTCGCCAAGCACTTAAAGGTATGTGCCGCTATGAGTCCTCTAGAGCTAGTAATTTGGCATGGTGGTAGGGCATTTTGCGAATATCCGCCTGTCTAGCTACCACTATGTGTCAAGTAGAAAATCTGTCGCCAAGCACTTAACGCTATGTGCCGCTATGTGTCCTCTAGAACCAGTTATTTGGCATGGTGGTAGGGCATTTTGTAAATACCCGCCTGGCTTGCTACCACTATGTGTCAAGTAGAAAATCTGTCGCCAAGCACTTAACGGTATGTGCCGCTATGAGTCCTCTAGAACCAATAATTTTGCATGGTGGTAGGGCATTTTGCAAATACCCGCCTGGCTTCCTACCACTATGTGTCAAGTAGAAAATCTGTCGCCAAGCACTTAACGGTATGTGCCGCTATGAGTCCTCTAGAACCAATAATTTTGCATGGTGGTAGGGCATTTTGCAAATACCCGCCTGGCTAGCTACCTCCCTCAAGTAAAAAATCTGTCGCCAAGCACTTAACGGTATGTGCCGCTATGAGTCCTCCAGAACCAGTAATTTTGCATGGTGGTAGGGTATTTTGCGAATGCCCGCCTGGCTAGCTACTACCCTCAAGTAGAAAATCTGTCGCCAAGCACTTAACGCTATGTGCCGCTATGTATAGTGGTCTATGTGTCAAGTAGAAAATCTGTCGCCAAGCACTTAACGCTATGTGCCGCTATGTGTCTTCTAGAACCAGTTATTTGGCATGGTGGTAGGGCATTTTGTAAATACCCGCCTGGCTTGCTACTACTATGTGTCAAGTAGAAAATCTGTCGCCAAACACTTAACGGTATGTGCCGCTATGAGTCCTCCAGAACCAGTAATTTTGCATGGTGGTAGAGCAATTTGGGATTACCCGCCTGGCTAGCTACCGCCCTCAAGTAGAAAATCTGTCGCCAAGCACTTAACGCTATGTGCCGCTATGTATCCTTGAGAACTAGTAGTTGTGCATGGTGGTAGGGTGATTTGCGATTACCAGCCTGGCTAGCTACCTCCCTCAAGTAAAAAATCTGTCGCCAAGCACTTAACGGTATGTGCCGCTATGAGTCCTCTAGAACTAGTAATTTGCATGGTAGTAGGGCATTTTGAGAAAACCCGCCTGGCTAGCTACCTCCCTCAAGTAAAAAATCTGTCGCCAAGCACTTAACGCTATGTGCCGCTATGTATCCTTGAGAACCAGTAATTTTGCATGGTGGTAGGGCATTTTATAAATACCCGCCTGGCTTGCTACCACGTTGTGTCAAGTAGAAAATCTGTCGCCAAGCACTTAACGCTATGTGCCGCTATGTATCCTTGAGAACTAGTAGTTGTGCATGGTGGTAGGGCAATTTGCGATTACCAGCCTGGCTAGCTACCTCCCTCAAGTAAAAAATCTGTCGCCAAGCACTTAACGGTATGTGCCGCTATGAGTCCTCTAGAACTAGTTATTTGCATGGTGGTAGGGCATTTTCAGAAAACCCGCCTGGCTAGCTACCTCCCTCAAGTAAAAAATCTGTCGCCAAGCACTTAACGCTATGTGCCGCTATGTATCCTTGAGAACCAGTAATTTTGCATGGTGGTAGGGCATTTTATAAATACCCGCCTGGCTTGCTACCACGTTGTGTCAAGTAGAAAATCTGTCGCCAAGCACTTAACGCTATGTGCCGCTATGTATCCTTGAGAACTAGTAGTTGTGCATGGTGGTAGGGCAATTTGCGATTACCAGCCTGGCTAGCTACCTCCCTCAAGTAAAAAATCTGTCGCCAAGCACTTAACGGTATGTGCCGCTATGAGTCCTCTAGAACTAGTAATTTGCATGGTGGTAGGGCATTTTGAGAAAACCCGCCTGGCTAGCTACCTCCCTCAAGTAAAAAATCTGTCGCCAAGCACTTAACGCTATGTGCCGCTATGTATCCTTGAGAACCAGTAATTTTGCATGGTGGTAGGGCATTTTATAAATACCCGCCTGGCTTGCTACCACGTTGTGTCAAGTAGAAAATCTGTCGCCAAGCACTTAACGCTATGTGCCGCTATGTATCCTTGAGAACTAGTAGTTGTGCATGGTGGTAGGGCAATTTGCGATTACCAGCCTGGCTAGCTACCTCCCTCAAGTAAAAAATCTGTCGCCAAGCACTTAACGGTATGTGCCGCTATGAGTCCTCTAGAACTAGTTATTTGCATGGTGGTAGGGCATTTTTTAAATACCCGCCTGGCTTGCTACCACGATGTGTCAAGTAGAAAATCTGTTGCCAAGCACTTAACGGTATGTGCCGCTATGAGTCCTCTAGAACCAATAATTTTGCATGGTGGTAGGGCATTTTGCAAATACCCGCCTGGCTTCCTACCACTATGTGTCAAGTAGAAAATCTGTCGCCAAGCACTTAACGGTATGTGCCGCTATGAGTCCTCCAGAACCAGTAATTTTGCATGGTGGTAGGGCAATTTGCGATTACCCGCCTGGCTAGCTACCTCCCTCAAGTAAAAAATCTGTCGCCAAGCACTTAACGCTATGTGCCGCTATGTATCCTTAAGAACTAGTAGTTATGCATGGTGGTAGGGCAATTTGCGATTACAAGCCTGGCTAGCTACCTCCCTCAAGTAAAAAATCTGTCGCCAAGCACTTAACGGTATGTATTTTAATAGTAATAGTTAAAGGTTATCAACTGTGATAGTTGCACTATAAGGGAATAGTCACAAGAATATAATAATTGAGTACTGGATTTAGTAGCAGATACCTAAAGTAGATCAACTGTTTTAGTTACACTATGAAGCTGATAGCGTGCGGCTGGGGACATCGACCTGACGAGCGCTGTGCATCTAAAGCGCAGCGCCGCGTAGTGTCCATAGCCTGCAACTCTCGCACGCTAAATTTGCCTACTGTGCTAGTACAAGACGGCCTTAATTTCGGTGGTAGTGGGTATGTTTACAACTTGAAAAATATTTACTATTTGTAAATTTAATTCCCTTTAGCAACAAAATATGTAGGCCTACTTTGTGTGGACATGTTATTATTTTACACTGGTACATTGAGCATTGTATAAGAGTATATTCACAAATATATGTCTGTTTACAGTTAAAGAAGTTCTTTCAAAGCTCATTGCAGCATACTCGTTACACATTTAAGGCAAGGCAAGGCTGCTTTTACTCTGCACCTCTGGCTTATATCATACAATCGAGGCAGACAGACAGATAGGTTGGACAGTAGGTACAAGGATTTATTTCTGTTAGCCAGTAACTACCTAGGGCTTGCTTGTAGTAAAATAACTCAGATATATCAATAAATACGAAAAAGCCGGTTACGTACCAGAGGTTCAGATGCGGCAATCATTGTTTCCTCATCCAGATTTGAAGCAATATGATTTACAACGCACACACATTAAAATAACTCTTCTGTAGCGGTCTAGATGGTTCCACTTAACACAATAAATATTGTATCGCCAACGCCAATACAGCAAAGTGCAGACCGATTTAAATCCTTGCAATGAAACAAGCCCAGTGCCCACTGAGTCAGTGTTGCCGTTCAACAAATTAAAAAATATACAAAGTTACTTTATGATTTTAAAGTCTCTAGCCAGTTATAGAATAAAATCCCCCTAATTCTAGGTAGATGTTAGTCCGCTTAACATCAGGTGAAACTCAAGCTTGTTCCGTTACAATCAGAAAAAAAAAGATATGGCCAATAAAATAGTAATGTGGACTGTATAATCTTGTCATTTTAATTACTTATTTGACTTGACTTCATATATTTACGTGCTAAAGCTTCTGTGGCGTATTGTCATAATTACTTATTTATAAATGAGATCAATATATATGTAAAACAATTTCAGAATAATTATTATTAGCTAGACACTTGTGATTAAATTTCAAATTTAAATACTAAGCCATCAGGATCTTCAATTCTAATGTCAGCAGAAGAGGGAGTTGAAGCCTCTCGAGTTTCTTCTCGTCTTCCTTTGCCGTCTTGGCTACTTATATCGCCGGTATAAATGGGAATAAAATAGCATAATATACTAATTTGCTATTTTTTACCTAAATAGATTTATTATGTTTAACAAGTCCGTATCTTTAATTTCAAAATAAAGATGGTTGCCATTCTAGTGACATGTTGACTCTACTAAAAGTCATGAGAAATCACCAAAATTTTTTTCCTGCTAAATTCAGAATATTATCCGCTATATATTTACAAAATCCCCTAGTTCTAGCGCCAAAGTCCCTAGAACGGCAACACTGGTAACAGTGTCTCTACTCCCAGTGGGTTTCCAGTTTTCACATTTCCAGTAAGGGCGTATTCCACTTGACACCATTTTTCGTTATTTTGACCACATTTTGCATTCACATTTAAGTGTTGTACAAAGTTCGTAGTATTTTGTTATCAAAGGCATACCGCTGGTAAAAAAAAAATATGAACCAGAGATACAACATGTGGTCAAAATTATCGAAAATAACGAAATTGGCGTCAAGTAGAATACAGCCTATATAATTTTTCTCTATACTGGGGCTCGTTACGAACCTTGTTTACAGGGCCCCTTCTCTAATTCGTCGCAGTATCTCACTTCCCGGGTCCGAAAGAAAGGTATCCGCAAAACACGTATTGGCTTACTTTTGTTTAACTTTGTTCTTAGCATAGACTTGCAAGCAATTGCGCAGGCAATTGCTTGCAAGTCTATGCTAGTCTATGCTAGATTCTGAATTTTTTTGAAGTCGGATTCGTATGGTTTGTTCATTTTTTAGATATGAAATTATAATTTATTCGTTTGCTTATAAGTAGGTAGTTGAGTTCTAAATATGCAGAAAGAACACAAATACTAATGAGACTGTAAATACCTACGGAGAACAAAGACATCAACGTACATTCTAAATATCTTACCTGTATTTTCAAGAACAGTAGCGACACCTCTCGTTGAGTAGTAGCGGCCCTGTAGCGACAGCTCTCGCTGAGCTTTATATCTAGGATTCTCAGAGTCTTACTATGGGAAAATGTTCTTTAACTTTTCAAAATAAGACTTAAAATTGATTGAAGCATAATAGCGTTCGCAGAGTAGTATGGAAGATTCCATAGCGGGCAAGATTTGTGATGAACGATGCTGTCCGACCATAGACAATATCAAACAACGAACTTCGTACCGCAAATTTAATTTTCGTTGTCTAAAAGGTCGCTCGACCACGAATAACGAAACTTCGTTGAATTGTAGTAGTGGCCCAGCGCACTCGGAGTGCAACTTTTCGCGTCATTCACAACCTTAGAGCACAGATTAATCATATGTAGCTAGCTTGCCTTATGTCTTAAGGTGGAGATAAACAGCGCGGGCTAGCGAGAGCCGGACGACGACGGATCGCCGTCCGTGTAGGCTCGGCTCGTCTTTGCGTGGACACGAGCCTGTGGTGATAAACGACGCGTGATAGCGCAGGACGGCGATTCTCGTGCAGTGATATGAATATCATAGTTGATAAATATCGAAAAAACATGGCGAATATCGAGTCGTCTAGTTTTGTGTTATTCTCGCAATAACACTATCGATAAATATCAAGCCCTAGCGATCGACACGCAACATTGCGATACCGGGATTATCATTACACTTTCCATACACATGAACACAAGTTCATCTGTGGACATATTTTTATGCCTACCACTCGCGAGAAAAGCATTTTTGTGAAAAGTCGATATTTTTGGGATATTAATAGTCTATAGGTGACACGGGATAAATATCGAGAATCGATAAATTTATCCCAATTTTGAGAATTGCCCTCCAGATCGCGCCGTCCGTACACCAACACGAGCTATGCACCGTGCCGCTCGGTTTTCATTCAGTCAGTCACTACAATGCCACCAGATAAACGTAAACGCGTTGCTGCTGCAGCAGCAGTTGTTATTTTGCTTAGAGATGATTATTTAAATAAATAAAAAACTAATAAGACTGTGGTAGATGGTGTCATTGTACAAGTCCGTGGAGCGCTCTGCACCATCTAGAGTCTCGGCTCGTGCCAGTGGTGGTAAATGGCGCGTGCTAACGCGAGCCGGACGACGGACGTCGCATCGTCCGGCATATCGCCCCACCTTTAGAGTAGAGCGGTCAGTCGTTAAAAGATTTGCAACCTTAACTTTGACATTTAGTTTAATGACTTTGACATTTAGTTGATGATAGAATTTTGAATTTTGCAGGTAACGGTGGTATTATGCTTTACAAATACCACAAACCGTATATGTTTTTTGCTAGTTCCCCGCCTAGAACAAATAATCGATATTTTAGGTTACAAAACAACTATGTTGTTCCGTACATTCGAGCAGATCGAGAAACAACCAAATAACTACACTGAGGCTCGGAACGGAGCCCTGTGGGTGGTGTCTCTTTTTCTTTTTCTTCCTTGGCTGGCTCATACACGCTGCTTGATGTTTTTCTGCCAATATCAGAGTGAGGCAAATGTACAGTTAAAATGGTATAATAACTATAGTTTAATTAAGCTAAATTATAGGTTAAGAAGTATTTAAGAACAATAATTACATTAATAAACGAATATTATTAGACTTAAAAAAATTACAAATAACAATATAAAAGGTGTAAAGACATATGAGAGAAGACATTTGAAACTAACAGGTCTAGGGATATCGGGACTTAAAACATCGTATAGAGCATAAGACAATTTAGGACAGCAGAAGAAAATAAGATCTAAAGAGCTAGAAGGCAACATTGACAACAAAAATGGTCCCTGTTCCTAATTTTAAAGGTTACAATTTAATTAAACATTTTGTATATAAAAAAAACGTGGCTTAACGGGAATATCTGGCTGAATGTCACCACCATGTGCCTATTTCAACTGCTTGCTTAGCATAATAATCTACACTTTCATTACCCTCAATACCACAGTGACCTGAACTCCAGGCAAGACCTACTTCAATTTCAGAAGAGTGGCATCAATAAAAAAAAACTCTAATTTTTAAGTTAGAGTGTTAGAGGTCTTTAGACCGAAATGGGTATTTATTAATGTCTTGCAAACAACTTAGATAGTCTGAAAATATTATAGATTTATTTAATTTACGGGATTCTACACATTTATTAGAAGCCATAAGCTTCTAATAAGGCAACTGATATACCAGAATATACAGATCAATACGTATGACTCAGAACTATCCTGAATTTAGGGATCCAAAACGCAGAGCCAGTGGGTTTGTTATATGTTAATTAATGCATCGGTGAAAATAGCCATCGAATATGACGATTGACGATTCAAGTATCATGAAAAATGTTATCAGCTCCAGGGGAATCTTTGTCAATACCAATATGTAAAAGAATATTTGGTCTATATATTAAACGATCATAGGGAACACTAAAAAGAGGATGTATATGATATATATATATAAAAAAAGTCATAGAATTATTAAAATAATTTAATAGACAATAAGGGTCTTTATTCCGCCAGTACTTCTAGGTTAGCCTGAACAACATCTTCGACCACATCATTACTTACCATCAGGTGAGATAGTGGTCAAAGGCTAATCTATGCAGCATAAAAAAACAAGTCTGAAGACCGAAATAGAATAGAAAGACAGTGAAGTCTATTTTCTATGATTAATGTTGATGAAGATAAAGAGGAGCATACATTCAACTTGTAGAGTATTTATAGGAGAAGATTGCATAGCATCTGAAATTATTAGAAGACATTTGTGTTGCATACTCTCCCCCACACGCAGCTGGGCACTCGTAGAGATTACACGCGATTTACGTTCGAAAATGTTGTACTCAAAATACACAATGGATATACACAATTTTCGAACGTAAAGCGCGTGTAATCTCTACGAGTGCCCAGCTGCGTATGGGGAGAGTATGCCGGCCGCCATACCTGCACTGGTCGACTATCTTCGTTTGAGATGTTGGGTCAAGTAAATATAGGTCAATGTTTGGAAATGAGAAAATCGTGAGGTTCAGACCTTTAGAGGCTTTGTTGCTATTTATGCAACCAAAAAAAATGCAGTATGTACTTTACCTCATTTCAGTCTACCCACTTGATAAAAGCCTTATTATTCTGTGCTACTAGGTTCGTAAGCATAGTAACAAATACAAACACGAAATACGGCGCGTTGAAGTGAGAAGACGTGCGTTCCGGGTAGCGCGCGGCAACCCACTGTTGAGTAAGCCCAACTTGTCGAACCGCCGATGTACTTGTAGCTTTGTACCTAAAGCACGTACCTAAACTACGTAGTATTATTATATGTTCTATGCCTAAAGTGTGAAGTGCGCCAGGCCTGGTAAAAGTAACCTATTGTAGCCGCAATTCCGCTCACGTAGCCTAAAGTAGCCCAGAAAAAAGAAATGGCTTCACAAAATTTAAAAACTTAGGTCATATATTTTTGTTTATAAATGTACTCTTAAAACACTCAAAGTTTATGGGTAATATTTTTAATGTTATTGTGAAGGAACAAGCCCGAGGCCCATCTGATGTTAAGTGGACTAACCTCTGCCGATAACAGAGTGACCACCTAGTGCCAGGCGGGCATTTGAAAAATGCCCTTCCACCATCCAGTGAAGCTCAAGCCCGGGTCGGGATTCGAACCATGGACCTGTTGCACGGCAGTCCATAGCCAATGCCACTGAGCTATCACTGCTTCAAAAAGAAAATGTAATGTATAGTAGTAATCACTTTACATAAAATTGCGAAATATTAATTGATTCTGCTTCGTCTGCCAGCTATAATAGGACACCAATAAGACTTTTACCGTCAACGTCATCAGTGATTGCTACTACAGTAAAAAGATTGAGTTTTTTTTTTTTGACAACTGAGGCGAGGATAATACATAGGTACTAACTATATAAAATAAGATTTTTCTTTTTTTCATGTAAAGGTGCATAAGGTTCATTCCAATACCCCATGTAAGGTGCTAAGTGGTTTAGTTTATAATTTAGTACGGACAATCAATTAAAAATGGCACTAATGCTATTTCGAAAGCATCTATTCTTTTAGTAGTTTGTGGTTTTTGGACAATAGTGACACAAGTAGCTCTAAAAATAATTTTGGCAACGGCTTGTTATCAAATGTTATATCAATGTTATATCAGCAATTTAAGAAAATAATAAGTAGCACTTAACACTATTCTAAAGAAAAAAGAACTTAATAAAGCCTTTTTCTAAAACTGATGGACTTATTATTTAATTGCTCTATAAAGCAGTCACATATAATAGTGCATAATTATACTAAATATAAGCATCTAATAGCATTTAATGGATCTGTAAGTAACATAGTATACCCATGCATACATTATTTATTAATCTCTTTTTATATTGAAATCACTTAGCATCTTTGTTAATAGCTAATAAAAGCAAGTAGAATGTGGAACGTTAAAGTTCATACTTTAGTGTCCGAAAATGGCTATAAACAGAGTAAATGTGTGTCTTATGTTTACAGTAAGAAAATATGTAGGTAAAGATGTTAAAATAGTAGCTCTATGTTACATTATACCTTTAGTGACGCATTTAAAAATAATTTTTATATCTTTAGTGACGCATTTAAGAATGAGCTATTGTCTTTGCTAGAAAATAGCTTTAATTGTAAACACTTAGGTTTCGTTAAAAACTGTTCTGGTATGAATATATTTAGAGATAGAGTTAATAATATTCTTAAGATTGACCAATCTGAATATATTAATAAATTGTAAATTAAATGTGGCATGCAGAATTGCAAATCAGTGTCCACTCCAATGGCTTGTTAGTTTTAAGTTGATGAGAGCGAACACCTTGATGATTATGTATATAAATATAGAGAAATAATGGTAAGTCTAATGTATCTTTTAGTCTGCACACGCCCAGATATAGCTTATGCATGTAGTTAATTAAGCCAATTTAACAACAACTGTAATATGACACATTGGTTAGCGCATCCTTAGATACCTAGCAGGTAATATAAATTGTTGTCTGTTTGTTGCATGTTTTTATAGGCCTAATAATTTAGATATAACTGCTCATTTTGATGTAAGCTGGGCTAATAATGTAGACCGTAGGTCCTATACAGGCTTTGTCGTTAAACTTGGCTCAAACACGATCAGCTGGGAATCACGCAAGCAGCGTAGTATGCTTTGAGCAGTACCGAGGCTGAATATATTTCAATTGCACATGTTTGTAAAGATTCTTCATTCATATTTTTTGTCTAAAATGTTAACATTATAATGTATAATGACAATCAAAAAGCCCATAAATTACTATACTCTGGTTTTTAATTCAAGAAGAAGAATTATACGGTTGCGTCATCATTTACAAGTATAAAACCAATTGCAAAATTGGTCTTGTTTGTAGTCCAACGCAAGTGGTACTATAGATGTCGCTCAATCCTAATACAATGGTTAAAGAACGATAGAAATGATTCGAGTTATGACGTCATGTCATGTTAGCTCAATTGGTTAGAGCATACCCCGGCTCAAGGGGTGGATGGACGCGGGTTCGAATCCCGCACATGACTTAAATTTTTCCTATCGTATATTTGTGATTTTGTAATGTAATCCGCATAAATAATAGCAGGCGTTATTGCAAACCTAACAATATTAAAATTATACGTTTGCGTCATCATTTACAAGTATAAAAACAGTTGCAAAATTGGTCTTGTTTGTAGTACAACGCAAGTGGTACTATAGATGTCGCTCCATCCCAATACGATGGTTAAAGAACGATAGGAAAGATTCGAGTTATGACGTCATGTCATGTTAGCTCAATTGGTTAGAGCATACCCCGGCTCAAGGGGTGGATGGACGCGGGTTCGAATCCCGCACATGACTTAAATTTTTCCTATCGTATATTTGTGACTTTGTAATATAATCCGAATAGCAGGCGTTATTGCAAACCTAACAATATTAAAATTATAAAAAAATAATTTTATAAAATATGATAATTATTTTCTTACTTATGAAATTTAACACCATCTTAATATGTTTGTTGGGGGCCGTTCAGAACCTTGGTTAGAGTGCACTCGGTGTGAAACTTTTCACTCTAACGTCGTTCACAACCTTCGAGTAGAGCGCAACATTTTAACTATTAAAATTGGTCGTTAAAAGGTTGCATGAGTTGCATCTTTTACTGACATGACCTTGATAAGAGAGTTATAGGCACTCTTTTGTATGTTGTAGGTAACGGTAGTTATTGCTTTTCAAACATCATTAAGGTCTAAATATTTTTCTAGTTTCCCGCCAAAGTCGATATTTGAGGTTATAAAGCAACCGAGTCGTTCCAAACCTTGGAGTAAGTTAAAACAACCAAACAACTACACTATGAGGCTTGCAATGGCCCCCTGTTTTGTAGCAGAAAACTAAGCTTTTGGGCATTTTAAGTATTGGAGTGTTCACTTGTGTGATTGGACTCGGTCTAGTTAGAAATCTGAGCGCAACTGTTATGTTGAATTCGTATGTCTACGTGGACTTGTAGTCTTGTACTATAACAGACGCGAAAGCTAACTCCTTTTTTTGTTGCTTCTTGGTACATTGCCATAGCGAAGATGTAAACAGTTCCATAGGTAAAAACACCTACCACAGACTAAAGTGTTTAAATAAAACTTGAATAGTCCGCCATCTAGCGTCTAGTAGCGAGAAAGTAAATTATAGTGCTTTTAATTTAATATCATTGTACCGATTTCTTCATTTTATTTTTCTAACTACATTTCATTTCAAGGAATATAATATTATAAGTAGTTAATTATAAATAATAATCAATACTTGCCTTACCCATTGGAAACATTCCAACTAGTTCCATATTATGACAGTCCCATGATTGAACGAGAGATAATTTTTCCTCACTTGTCCTATGGGGCTTGGCAATGGAAATTTTAATTGGCAATTCACATATTTATAACGAAATGCACCGGTTAAAGACAGCCGTTATTCGGCTTAATATCAGGTGGGCGTCGTGCTTGTTCCGTCACAATCACATACGCTTAGACATATGTATATAAGTAAATATACATAGGTACATTAATGTTATGATGACTGTACACGGCTTAAAATGAAGCAATTTATGTGAATGTCTCCAAATTTCTTAATTCTGAATATGCCAATATTTAGAGCATATTTTGTGCAATTATGAATACGAACTCAAAATTTAGGTAAATAAACTTGAATGCTACGCGTGATTATTAGTGTGTTTTGGTCTCCAGCTGACACATGCTGTATATACGAAACGGCTGAATATGTGATTATATACTATAACCAGGGATTTAGAGCATATTTGCATGGTGGTAGGGCATTTTGCGAATACCCGCCTGGCTAGCTACCACCCTCAAGTAGAAAAAACTGTCGCCAAGCACCTAACGGTGTGTTCCGGCAGCTGTCCTTGAGAGCCAGTACTTCTAGGTTAGCCTGAACAACATCTTCGACCACATCATCACTTACCATCAGGTGAGATAGTGGTCAAAGGCTAACCTATCGAGCATAAAAAAAAAAGAAAATATTTTTAAACAAATGATTAGTTCACTGTCAAATCCTTGAGTGCACACACATGCACGGATTGGTACAGCCCTAGCTCGCGCCGGCAGGGATTTGTCCGCAAATCATAACATTCACATGCAGATTCCTCCGCGGATTGGTGCCAGTGTGAATTGCGAACTTAGGAGAAATGGACAACCTGCGTATCCAGACGTGGATAGGCATTTGAATCTCCTAGTCTTACGTAGTATTGTATCCTCAATACGGGCTTCCAGCAACGATTTTGACAAGTAGGTTTTTTTTTATTGTTATGAGTTAGTCCTGTATGTTTTAAAAGTACTCGTACCTTTATTCTTATCATATGATCATAGATCGATTTGTTCATAAAGTGCGGCCGGTGAGAGAATGGGTTTGACAGTTCATTTTATTAATATGGTTTACCCCACCCAAAGTAACATAGACAGTCTGATTACATAATACTGTGTCAGTCAGACATTTAAATGTTCAAAAATATTTGTTCATATACATTTTACTCCATTTACAAGCCACAACGAGAACAAAAACGCGTACTGTCAAACGCATTCTCTCGGCGGCCGGACTTTAATAAGGATTGAAGGGTCAGTATGTAAAATGAGGCATGTTGTTGTTAATATTAATAAACTTTATTTCTATAATAAAAGGATATAGATCGAACCGCGCTCACAATTAACAAAACATTCAACAATATACTTTGGAACCAAACAGGTAAACACTTTGGGTGCCGACTTTATTATGCCCTAACTTACTTAACTGCAGCTAAAGACCAGTGTTTCTCAAACATTACTATAACCCCACATCGACAAAAACTGTCGCAATCAAATTGTGCCTCTATATAATATGTACTGTAACATTAACACATTTTTTAAATAAATAATAATCGTAAGAGCACAACATGACCGCGACACAACGTCAAACTTAATGATTACTTATTACATTACCTACACTGACTAATAGCCCGTCACCACAACAAGTAAAAAGGCAATGGGCTTGGATTCTTAAAATAAATTACATACAGATCTTCCAGCACCTTTATTCAATTTAATGGATTTCGAAGCCTTAGATATCTCAAGATTTTTCACATCCAGCCGTAACAGCTCTAAGGCCCATTAACATTAATACATATATCACACAAATGTGATTATTATCGTGTACTTGCGCATACTGGCCCCATCTTATTAACCTTATACACTAGTTTCAAATATAAGGCTCTTTTAAAATTTATTGACAAGGCAAACCATTACTCATAAGGATCGGTTTGTGATGTTATGTAATTTCATCGATATTTATGTTTGTCCCCTAAAGCTCATCAATAAAATCTCATTTAGGAACCCTCAAAAGCTCTCCACTCTGTATGAAAACTTAACAATCAATAAAATTTTACATGAAAATCAAACAATTAATACCTATTTTTTAAAAGCTAGGTATTTGCAGATAAACTTTATTAAACGAAATGAAAATATATGACTGTACCCAGATACCTACGTTTTTGATATATTAGAAATGACACAAATATTGACATGTGTTATATAATAGGAATCATACTATAATACATAATTAATTTTATATACTTGTATATTATACAATATCTACAGGCTAGCTTCTATATTCTAAAATATTTGGTCTTTGGATGAGCATGTCACATTATGGCTTGTGTCATCATATTTTGTAACCTTTAAATACATAAGTGCACTTTTCGAATTTCGTACTTGTTGTTTTGATAATACATCCTACACTAGACTAGACCTGCAAAGAAAGCTCGTCCAGCGATCCCCACATTAGACAAACAAAATCACAGCAACTCAATAATTATAAAAAAAAAACAAAATAAAATTTGAGAAACACTGTTCTGACAGAGAAAAACAAAAGTGGTAAAAATTAACGTCCATAAATCGAATGTATGATTTCAAAACGAATGATATTCTATTTTTTTTTTTCGAAGTTCAGGTACCTATTAGGGACAAGATTATAATCTAACCAATGGATATTTTTTTTTATAATTTTTAGACAGATATAACACGTGTGAATGGTACATTTGCACGATATATATAAATATTAAACTAAAACTAGTTAATTTATCACAAAGAAATGATTGCGAGTTTCACTCACTTAAAAAGTGGTCATATAAAATATTGGCCGCACTATAGAGCCGTTACCATAGCAACTGAAAGAACATAATATAACATGATTCGTATCTACGAATAAATAATTGATTTACATTAAAATTGCGCTTTGCCACGTTCCAATAATACATAATTTTTCGCATTTCTATGAACACTTTGCTCAAAGTTTTGTGATAAATTCGCATATATGTATAATATATAAAACGTGCGACTTCTATGTCACATTATATATAAAAATATTATCGCAATTGCAATTATATTTAATGTTCAAAACAGAAAATAAACCACCTTCAAAATGCAATGCAGTCTATGCATGGTGTCTTCAATTCTTTTACACTTCTACATTTTATCATTAAGGCAATTAAATATAATCTAATTTTTACACATAATGAGGTTTTAATATTTAAACTAATATGAAATAGGTTTGGCATTCGAAATTGTGATGATAACTCATATCAACATGTTCCATTCAGTTACAGAATCAATATTAATGTACTCAATCAATAGTGATAATCGTGAGGAACACGTCAAATGACTTCAGGGATAGAAATTGTAAACCATTTTCCCTTATTAAAGTAAATACATTATGCCTTGTTTTATTCATGTGATTTAACATTAATCTATCTATCACCATATGTTTCTAGTTCTAAAAAGCAATATGTAGCAGCCTACACGACAATGTATCCGATTAATATAGGTATACATATATTTGTCTATCTCAATATAAATAATTCTATAGATAATTTATAAAAACTACAGTTAAAAGTGTACAATATTATTAATATTTATGCGTACATTGTAAAAGTAGATCTATATATAAATATTATCTGATTATTACAAGGTAAATAATATTTGGAATATCCTCTTTAAGGCTAGTTGCAAAGGTATTTCATACCATGTAAGCGTTTCCGTCGCTCGCTTTGGCGGTGAAGTTGATGATCGACGAGTCTTCGAGTTTAGATGTGTTCGCTGCCACTTCGGCTAAAGTCGCCAGCGCCAGCAAGTCCACGTTGCCATGAGTGGTCTGCTTACATATTTCCATATTCTGGACGACAGTGCAAGGCGCTTCCGTCGCTATTTTAATTTCAGGGCTTATCTTATGCGCGTTGTTAAAGTCCACGCTTGAAACCATACTGTTGATCTCGAGCCTCGTGATGCTTATCTTCCTAGGCTTACGTTTCTGGCTACCGATAACGGTATCGCGCCAGTTTTCTATCATCTGCCGCCTTTCATCCACCATAGGCCGAGGCACCGAGTTTATAATATGCGAAGACTCGAGAACTTTAGGCTTCAGGTTTATAGTTTTCTTCTTGCGCTTATTTTCACGTTTCTTCTGTTGGAACTTCTCTAAGCTAAGTGAAGGTAGGGCTCTAATTTTAGCGTCTAAGTCAAAGTCAGCAGCCTTGAATGTTTTGTTAGCGTTATTGTCCGGTTCGGGTGCATCGATTGGTTCGATTTTATGTTCGTATTCGGCTGACATGTCGTGCAGCGAATAGCTTGGTTTTGATTCGTCGGTGATTGTCGAGTTCGATTCCTCGCTACGGGAGCTGCCAGGATCCCAATTACAGTTCATGCTGTAGCCATCGTCTGGCAATTTGTCTGTGTAGTCCCTTTTCTGCCTTTTATTAGCGATCAGTCCCCCAACAGCCATAAACTCTTGGTAACGCTTCCCTTTGCAAGACCTTCCAGATTTAGCATTCTTCTCGTCATCGGACCAGTTCCTCTGATAATCCTCATCCTTAGAATATCTCTTATCAACTATTTGGTCTATCACATCTTGGTTCGTGAACTGATCGTTCGGAGCGGCATAACGATCTTCCGGCACGTTCGCGTAACGGTATATCCTGCCTTTTTCGTCAAAGTCTTCTTCAAATACCCTGGTCGTTTCAGAGAGAGCGTTCTGTAGCTCCTGTATACTATCTTCTCTAGAAACGCCTTTTGTTAAGTTATGAGATCGGTAATCGTTAGGGGTTGAGATCGCGTTAAATTTAAACGAGGGAGGTGAGTAGTATGGGTTTGGAGTTTGAGTTTCAGTCTTAGTAGCGAGGAGGCTGCTCAGGCCTCCCATTTGGGCTTCATCGGCCAATTTGCCTGGAGTGAACATCGATAAAGTTTTTTGTTCAATATCAAAAAATACATCGTTATGCTTTTTATTGAAGTCTAGTTTGGTTGAGTTGTTGTTTGTTCTCTCAAATTCAATTTCATGATGCTCGATGCTGGGGGACTCAACTGGCTTATCGTTTATTTCTCTAGGTCGAGAAGAAAGTGTGCGGAGTGGCGGTGCGGGTAACTTATACCACTTGAAGTCCGGATGCGCATTGAAAAAGGCGTCTTTATACTGAAAAAATAAATTATAAATTTATTAATCATTAATTTATTTCATAGATTTTGAATTTGGTTCGTATTGTATGAAAACGTACCTGTTTAGCAAGACCTGTGTAGCAAGCTTTTTCTTCTTTGTCCAAGTTGGCCCACCACTCCCCGAGAATCTTCGTTATGGCCCTGTACATAAAAAAAACAGTAACTGTAGAATTTGTCTTAATGAAATTAAAGTTGAACTGGCCGGTCTCTTCTCCATACAAACTTCGTAGGGTGATCACTCCCTTATTTGAGATTATAGATCCAGAACTAGTACTTTTAGATATCGATTGATCTCATTATTATCTAGGCTTGTATCGTAATTCAATTTTTAAAAGATAAATAACTTGAAAGTTATTAGCCTCTAAAACTTTATATGAAAATATTTAGAGGCTCATAATTCTCAATTTAATTATTTTATTAAAAATGTGTTACGATACAAACCTAGATAATGAAGAGATCAATCGATATCATGCTTCGTTTTGGACTTACATCCTCAAATAAGGCAGTGATCCTCCTGTTGGATATTATCGATTGCCATACATCACTATTTAGTACCTCATCACTATTAAACTGTGTATACTCTATATACATAACTGTGTTATCTTTGGAACAATAAAAAATAAGATGTGAAACATGACGTTTTTTTATCTCTTCTCCTGAAGTAGGTACATTTTTAACAAATAAGTCAGCACGCGAAGGACGCGCAATAAATGGAAAGCCAACACATCCTTCAGCGTTTGTATGGTGAAGTGACGGCCAGTCCACGAAAGAGCGATGTTCGTATAACCAGTAAACAATTCATTTACGCACCTGTTTTCTAGATTTGGGTATTTGTCGCGAACGACGCTCCTGTGACGTTTGCAGAATATGAGGAAAGCATTCATGGGGCGCCGCGCGTGATGCGCGGGCTCACTGTCGCCGTCCTGCTCATGCATTGTTGACTATCTGCAATGAGGAAAAAAACTTCGTTACATTCTACATTACACAATTAGCCTGGCATGGCGGCCGAACTGTCATGTACATGTATAACATAATATATCTATCTCATTCCATTGACCTATATATACTAGACGCGACATCTCACACGAGGATAGTCGAACAGAGCAGGTAAGCCGGCCGGCATACTCTCCCCCACACGCGGCTGGGCACTCGTAGATATTACACGCGCTTTACGTTCGAAAATTGTGTAATATCAATTGTGTATTTTGAATACACAATTTTCGTATGAGTGCCTAGCTGCGTGTGGGGGAGCATGCCGGTCGGCATACCTGCACTGGTCGACTATCCTCGTTTGAGATGTCGCGTCTAGTATACACCGTGTCCCAAAATTCAACGATAAGCCGGCATCGGTGCATGGACCTACTCATGACTCCTCGGAAAAAAATAAAAAAAAAATTATAACTGTTTTTTTTTATTAATTACAGAGACTTTTATAAATTTCATCGATATTCGATACCCATTATGCTATTTTCAACTACCATGACCACAATTTTTGACATATTTTTGATATTTTTTGTGCATTAGCAACCTAAGAAGGACGGCTATCTACCACAATCCTTTAAAATTACAGAAAGTCTGTAGTTATTTTAAAAAAATCAGTAAAAAAAAATTTTTTTCTTATAATTTTCATAGATTTTAACATTCTATGCACTTTCTATAGTCTGGGTTAAAAAAAAAATATGGACACTACCATGGCAAGTTTTATTAAAAGTTGGCGCAACTTTATAAAAGTCTCTGTAATTAAAAAAAAAAGAGTTATAATTTTTTTTTTATTTTTTCCCGAGTAGTCATGAGTAGGTCCATGCACCGATGCCGGCTTATCGTTGAATTTTGGGACACGGTGTATATAGGTCAATGATCTCATTCACGCGTTGTTGTTTTGTTTTTTGTGAGTGGCTCCTAGTGCGATCTGAAGTGCTGGTACCTATATGCGCAAAACATATCGGTTTATATATTGTGCTTTACCCGCTTAGTCCTATTCTTTTGTTAAGTATATAAGTGTAAGCTTATGCTAATCTATTTAAATTATGTTATGATATATAAGAAATGACAATAGCATGCACATTTTTATATAAGTGAGAGCACAATGCATAAAACAAAACAAGCCATATTTACGTTTGGATTTGCTGTATCACTCTGGACTATCTGTAAATATGATAAAGACCTTTCTTTGCCAAGTGCACCAATATTTCCCTCGCGATAAGAGCTGATAAGAAGGGTCGATGATCGCTACTATGATGGTATTATTGTTAAAAAGATTTATTGTGTTGTATTTAACTTGGTGGTATTACAGTCCTATATCGCACCTATTACGCGTCTAAATTTAAGAGTCATGAAACGGTACAAGTGTCGTCAAACTGAATCCGAAAGAAAAATATAAAATGATATGATAATAAATAGATTCAGGCGTTACTTTGCGGAAATCCATATTTACTAATAAAAAATATTTTAGAAATATTTGTTATAACATCAAATTAATATTTTAATAAAACACTTAAAAAATACAAAAATATATCTAGTGACAATTCCGCCTAATATTCCTGTTAAGCCGACGTGACGTCACAAACGCCACGCAGCCAAACCGGAAGAATTTTCGGTTTAAGGTCACGTTCGAGTTTCATATCTCAAAACCCCATCTTCCGACCTTGACCCAAAGCCGAAGTGTGCCGAAGTGTGCCGAGGCTGGGCGAGGGGCAACGGCCCGTGAAAGTGAAAACTCACGCGCAACGGGACCACGACCACGAAGTGCTACAACTGCGAGGATCGCATGCGCAAGTGCGACCGAGCTTTCCAAGTGAATGGGAAATATTTGGGTTTACGTCAGTTGGACGACGCGCGTGCGATATGAGTGTGGAATTAAAGAAATTTCTCCAGTTGACATGCGATACACTAGATATGTAAATTCGTTATTGGAACATTTTGTTAGCTATTGTTTTCTTGATCCAAATTGGTAGGTAGGTACGTATTGTTTTTGAAGTTTGCTGATCATTCCTTGTACGACTTGTGGGCTTTTACATGGAATTTATTGCTCTACACAATCATTAATAATAAAAGTAAGACATTAGATTCTTTACACAACGAATCAATGTGTTTGAAAATAACACAACTAAGAAATTCATAATCTTAGTCCATCTACGAAATCCTGTTATGGAATAATCATCGGTAGGTTTAGCCTTTGACCACTATCTAGTAAGTGATGATGTGGACGAAGATGTTGTTCAGGCTAACCTAGAAATTACTGGCTCTCAAGGACAGCTGCCGGAACACACTGTTAGATGTTTGGTGATAGATTTTCGACTTAGCTAGCCAGGCGGGCATTCGCAAAATGCCCTACCATCATGCTGTCACGACTGCCATCCTAAGACAACAACCGGGACCGACGGCTTAACGTGCCCTCCGAAGCACAAAGCGCTCAGTAGTTAAGTCACTAGCGGTCACCCATCCGAGTCATGACTGCAGCGGACGTTGCTTAACTTCGCTGATCGGTTAAGCAAACTTCGCTACGAGCTCTTCAAAAGTAACCAATTTCTTCATAGCTTATGCATAAAACCCCAAGTTATAAAACTCATAAAACTGCAGTTACATAGTATTTATTACAGTACAAACTTAATAGTTATGTACACAGCAGTAATTCCGCAGCCGTGGCAAAGGTAGTAAAGTCGTTCTTGCTACATTTTCACTTGCCCGTGACGAAATGGAATCGATCAATAGACAATTATATACTTCAATTGGTATCTATTGATAGCTGAGTCTCTATTTGTTGTCTAGTGATGCGTCGTACAGTCCTGTTTATATATCAATTATTTAAAGTCACTATTGATTATTTTTCAAATTGTAAGAGCGGATGGGAAATTGCGCCTTATTTTTGTTCTTCGCTGAATATGTAAATGGATAAGTTATTTGTTTTCAATATAATTACGATATATTTCTAGGTTATCCTGTACAACATCTTCGACCACATCATCTCTTACCATCAGGTGAGATAGAGGTCAAAGGCTAAACTATCAGGCATAATATATATATTTAAGTAACTTAGATAGTTTAGTCATCAATTTTATTCGTTCCTGGGGACTTATTTTCCCTGATGATACATATAATAACTTTGGTAATCCAATCTAGGACAATGAAAATTAAGTTATGATGTTTTATTCCTAATAAATAATATATACAAGCCTTACTATCCCCAAAGGGATATGCAGAGGATTCTAGGTACTCTCGTTTCACCGGACTGTTAAAGAGACCATAGGTCGCGAATGTAGTAACCTACTGCAATTTTGGATTTCGGATTACTATACTAAATAGTCACACTGTCAGACTTACAGAAATAGCTAGCACCTAAATTACTGACGTCGTACTAAAGCTTCGAAGAAGAACCCTAGGAAAACCCCGGCGCTGCCTTTAAAAAGAGGACCAGGGAAACCAGGACGGATGACAGTCGGACAACCCTAGAAAACCCCAACATACCTATGTCCAACTCGGCGATCGAACCCTGTAGGCTATAACTATAAGTCATGCTTCCACAGCGACAATAAAAAGCTGAAACAAATTTTAACAAAAAAATACTACCTACTCGTCTGATTCCACTCAAAATTAAATGGGACCACACATGACAAGCATCAGCATTGGAATATAAAAAAAAAACAAAATCGGCGCACCCTCTAAGAGTTAGGAAGTAAAACACACAAAAACAGTCGACTTGAGAACCTCCTTTTTTAAGTAGGTTAAAAATAACCTTATGTTAGGTCACAACGAGCGTCCAAACCATGGAGGAATGAATGGGGAGGAGTGAGGGATTCCTCAATTGTCCAAACAATACATACAACACCCCAGAACTAGTACTAAGCATCCAAAATCTTGATTGCCATGATTTTTTTATTGAAACTTCATTGCTTGATTTCAATAAAATTAGTATTTCCGAACGGATACGACTTAGGGGCCTTCAAGAAGAGATCATATTCCCTCCTCAAAGGCCGGCAACGCATCCTCGATACCTCTGGTGTTGCGGATGTTCGTGGGCGACGGTGATCACTTACCACCAGGTGAGCCGCCAGCTCGTTTGCCCTACTAACTCATAAAAAAAATAATTATAACGGCAGGATCACTTCCTGTATAATACTCGAATCACAAGACTGATTGAGAATATGACTAAAAGCGCTTATTACAATCAAGGTTACGTTATTGCGGAATCTATTTCACACAGCTACAGCACAGCAGCCGACTCGAGCCGCGGCTGAAGGTCACGCTTGTCAAAATGCACGACGCCGCTACAAGGTCAAGGTCTGAACCTGGTCTGAACCATCTTACAAGTTTGCAATCGTGAAGGTCACCATATTTTTGACACATTTATTTCAGTATGTTTAGTGTTCTATTTTAGGTAGTCGCCAACGCAACAGTAAATTAATTTTATAGTTTTAATACATTGAGATATTATTACTAACGTATACTACCTATATTATACCCTATGTACCCAGCTTTGTCTCTAAAATTCAAGCCACAATTAGTAATGGACCAGGCCCCTTTCTATCAATAACATAAACTTCTGCTATGGCAAAATGATAACCGGACACAATACCATAGTTCTGTGTTCCAAATACTGTGCGTAAAGTTTTAAAATTAATATTTACAAATCATTAAATCATACCCTTACACTTTACTCGTACTCAAAACTCATCACCTGATCTCACACTATCCAAATTCACTACACACTACCTTTCTAAATAAAGCAGAAGAAGAAACAGTAGACGGAAACAAAAAGAAATGAAATTGTTTTAAATAAAAGATAGCTGTCGAAACAAACTCGAAATGTAATTAACGTCTTATATAGTGTTTTAAGATTTGTTTATAAGGACTTTAATTAAGCAAATTCTAATTATATATATGTTAGTAAGAAAGGGACTGAATCCCACGACACAGGGTCAGTAGTGTCGGATTCAGGGATACTTGTCAACACAATACATGTTAATTGTACCTAGCTATACTTAAATTAGTTATACTTATAAATAACATGTAACTGTAGCCTAAGTTTTCATATCAATAAAGATAATATATTATAGTATATCTCAATATTTAAATATTTTTATTTTTGCAACGACGCATGCTCTGTATTTTGTAATTTTATAGTAAAGACATGCGAGATACTTAGCGCTTAAATTAATTGTTATTAGTAAAATTTTTTATTGCTACCTGTGGTTGTCGTAAGAGGCGACTAAAGGTAAAATACCGGAAGGTGGACAGCAGCGTCTTCCGAGGTACTGATATCTTAAACTGCGATTCCCAAAAAGCCTCCAAGCGTGGGGATTATGACAAATCCCCCCTTAAAGGGGGAAGCTGTGTTCAGCAGTGGACAATCCGGCTGATACAGTATAAAGTATTAGAATTTATAAAATATTATACTTTGACTAATTAAAAACAAAACATCACGCCTTTCTTTATCCTCCTCATCATCATCAGCACATCCACCGGAATGTCCACTGTCGAACAAGATCTCCCCCTTTGGGAGGGATTTGCCATCATTCTAATGCCGGATGTAAAACATCTGCCTGTATCGGCCGAGGAGTTATAACACCATCTTATATGTTTATAAAGTGATTATGATAACGCTTTCAAATTCTGAGATTTTTAAGATTAATTTTTACTTGTCGATCATAATTCTAAAAAAAATTCCGCAATATATTCTAAGTCTAACTATTACAGTTATAAATAACTACTTTTTATGGGTTTCAATTTATATTTTTTGTTTAATACCTGAGTAAAGCCGGAGCGGGCCAATAGTATTAAATATATATAAAGATACTATTGTTATGTGCTAAGAAAAACATTTTTTTTTTCAAAAAAAAATTAGTATGAGATCTTAACAATGAATGTGTAAAATGAAAATACTTTTCTTATTTTTTTTTGTCCAATTTTGATTTAAACACTGCTCAAGTAAAAAATATTTTAAGAGTTACATCGTCCTGCCAACGAATATGCTACACACATACTAGCTTCAGTATGATCGAACGAACCACTTTGTTCTACATAATCGGTACACTACCAATAATTATTTATTGAACTGTTTTTGTTTGCGTGTGTGATTTATATTAGGTCCTTACATATGAAATTGGCGTTTTGTATGGGAGGAACAAAAAGTCGAATATTTTTTAATATAATATAATTAATTAATCAAAGTATGAACCATTATTTTCTATGCACTTTTGCCATCTCATAGGTAGTTCATTGATCCCTTTACTAAAAAAACCAGTCGGACGGGAATCAATAAAATCTTTGAAGGCGATTTGGACTGCCCCATCGGAGTTGAATTTTTTCCCTTGCAAGAAGTTATCCAAATTTCGAAAAAAATGGTAATCTGTTGGAGCAAGGTCCGGGGAGTACGGAGGATGTCTTAGACTTTCCAATTGAAGCTCTTCTAATTTAGTAGCCGTCTGTAGCGCAGTGTGTGGTCTAGCGTTGTCGTGAAGCAGCAGTGGCGTGGAGCGATTGACCAGCCTAGGTTGTTTAGCCGCTAGCTTTTCCATCATGGTTTGCAATTCCTGACAATAGACATCAGCCGTAATAGTCTGGCCAGATTTGAAAAAACTGTAATGAACAATACCGGCACTAGTCCACCAAACGCTTACAAGTAACTTTTTTGGGGTTAATTTTCGCTTGGGGCAGGATTTGGCTGGCTGGCCAGGATCTAACCATTGCGCTGAGCGCTTCCGATTATCGTAAAGAACCCATTTTTCATCACAGGTAATGATTCGGTTTAAAATACCTTCATTATTGTGCCGGTTTAGTAATGTAACGCAGCAGTCGACGCGCGTTTGCCGGTTTGTTTCAGTCAATTCGTGAGGTCCCACCTTTCAAGCTTTTTAATCTTCCCAATTTGCTTCAAGTGAGTTAAAACAGTTTTATCACTAACATCGCAGCCTGCAGCTAACTCGGACGTGGTTTGCGATGGATCCGCTTCCACAATAGCCTTCAACTCTTCATTATCAACTTGAGTCTCAGGCCGTCCACGGGGCTTGTTCTGCAGGTCGAAATTTCCAGAACGAAAACGTTGGAACCAAAAACGAACTGTGTTTTCTTTTGCAACACGACCGCCATACACATCATTCACCCTTCGAGTTGTTTCCGCAGCACTAGTGCCACGGCGGAACTCGTACTCGTAAATAATGCGATATTTAAGGTTTTCCATTTTGTAAAATGAGTGACACAAACAGAAAAAAACAGAAGAAAAAAAACAAATGAATGACGATCATCGAAGCACAAATACATGAGTCTATAGCTGTACAAATTTGAATTTGGAATTCCTTACCAAAGAGGAGAAATTCGTGATTAAAGTGGCCAGTACGAAAAACGCCAATTTCATATGTAAGGACCTAATATATTATGCTTAAATGTTTAAACATAACTTATAATAATGATATAAAATGCTTTATAGTCTGTTATTTTATAAACAACAACATATGTAACACGTGTACTTTGTGACCGTGACAAGGGGAATGTTCCGTCACCAATTCCAGTTTCTGATTGCTTATCTACTTTACTTTCTTTGTAATTAATATAAATTATTTTTTAAGCAAATGGTTCAGTGTTTCAACTCGTTTTACCAGGGGCCCGATTCTCTTAGCTATTGAACGGCGTTAACGCAACTTAATTGAATGAAAATTGTAGTTTTTGACAGTATCCGTAGTCTGCCCGCTGTTTAGGTTCGATCGCAAGTTAGTGGCTTGCTATCAATAGTTTTTGACATATTTGGTATGCTGTAAGCTATTTTATTGCAATTGCGTAGCTACAGTGGCATAAAATATTTTAGAGGATTTTAGATAGAAAAATAGCTAAATGATTTAAATATATTTATTTAATGTATTGTTTGCTAGAAAACCACTGTGTTGATGTTTTGACTGATGCTTGATTGATAGAAGTTATTATTATTATATCAGTGGCTACATTTGCAAGCCATTGCACAGCCATACGATAACGACGCGATTGCTATACAACTGCGATTAGGAGCTAGAATTAGCAGACTACCGAATTTGACATTATCAGCATCGTGTCGCTCCATCCCGATACGATGGTTGAAGAACGAGAGCAAAAATTTGAGTTATGAGTCATTGTGTCATGTTAGCTCAATTGGTTAGAGCATACCCCGGCTAACGGGGTGGATGGACGCGGGTTCGAATTCCACACATGACTATATTTTTTTCTCTCGTCAAATTTGTAATTTTGTAATACAAAGAGGTTAAGTTCTGGTGCTCTCTAGATCGTTTATTTGACAGTCAAGTACCGCCCGCAAACCGCGTTGCTAACGTTACAAAATTACAAATATACGATAGAAAAAATGTAAGTCATGTGCGGGATTCGAACCCGCGTCCATCCACCCCTTTAGCCGGGGTATGCTCTAACCAATTGAGCTAACATGACATGACGTGATAACTCAAATCTTTCCTATCATTCTCTAACCATCGTATCGGGATAGAGCGAAATCTATAGTACCACTTGCGTTGTACTACAAACAAGACCAATTTTGCAATTGGTTATATACTTGGAAATGATGACACAACCTTATAATTTTAATATTATTATGATAATATAAGACACTTGTTTAACGATTCATTATACATAATATTATATGTAAGTCTAAGGTATTTAATTTATGTTATGCCTGTTTCTTTCGGCCAAAAGAGGTCACGATATGGGGCTTCTTAAATTGGTTACTTGAGATTCCCATCCCGCCAAACTTCAACTAACGTGATAAAATATAACACTTGTTTTACGACTTTTTATAATATTACATGTATGTAAGTCTAAGGTAAGTATTTAATTTATGTCATACCTGTGTCACATGTAATAATTGGTCACTAATTATTACCATGAGAGGAAAATGTTTATTGTGTAAAATGGCTATTTCCTTGCTATTTGTAGTATTTTTTTTAAATCTGTTAATGGGGATCAATATTCCATAATAAAATATGGAGAGTCTCCTAAGACCATTTCCGAGTAGCTGCAACAGGTAAGGTACTTCCCCTACTGCCCCGCTGAAAGTTTCCACTCTGTATAGTCAGACTATTGCGGCAAAGTATAACCCTTATTGGCATTCAAACAATCTCTACCTGAAATATGTACTGCATTATATTTTTACAAATCATTGGAGCACAAAATTGTATGCCCCGGGCGGGAATCGAACGCGGGTTCCTCCGATTCCATAATCCTCCGATTTTATAAATTATAATTTTGTGCTCCAATAAGTTGTAAACATATTATTTTCGCTCAGCACGCGATAGAGCTTGTAATCATATTTAGAAATATACTGCATTAAAATGGCAATCTAATTTCGGTCCCAAATATTAAGTTTACAATTTCACCGATGGGTGTGACAGAAGATAAGAAGGGTATGAGAGCAAGTGAGATAGCTATTCTAACACAACTGCACTTCAAATGTTGCTATGTGTAGGGCTTAGTAGACCTCTCAGGCACTTAATAATATAGGATCATATCCACAACCATTGACATCTTAACTAGCTGGCTATAAAACTACGACAGACTGAGTTATTGTCTATATTGATATGATTATCTTAAGTATGATACATATGATAATAGGTAGTAGATCTAAGTTATTATTAGCATGTCATTTCAAGCACGTTTATATTTTTTAATGCCTGATAGGTTAACTTTTAACCACTATCTCACCTGATGGTTAGTGATGATGTGGTCGAAGATGTTGTTCAGGCTAACCTAGAATTACTGGCTCTGAAGGACAGCTGCCGGAACACACCGTTAGGTGCTTGTCGACAGATTTTCTACTTGGTAGCTATCCAGGCGGGCGTTCACAAAATGCCCTACCGCCATGCTATAACGACTGCCATCCTAAGACATCAACTGTTACCGACGCTGTGAAGCACGGAAGCGCTCAGTAGTAATGTCACTAGCGGTCACCCATCCAACTTTGCTGATCGGTCAAGAAATATGAAAGTTCATAACGCGATTTCATATTACCTATGTAGTTCCATACCGCCATTATCATATAGTTGTTTAATACAGACTACTCGCAAAGTCGCATCCCACCACATTTTTCATGTATAATCGCAACTACTGCCTACTCAAGCAATTGTTTTACTGTATAGTACCACCAACTTAACTGTGCAGTTTTCGAGGGCGCTACTGGTCAAGGAAATCAACTACAAACTGTCACAATTTGAAGGAATGTTGTAGTTCTTTTTTTTGCCGCCTGAACAGATAAGTTGGTTGGACTGTATTTACGTTTAGTATTACACCCACACTAAGACGTAGTGTACAAACCAGCCTACCCTCACAAATCAATAATTTACTGTGGAGGTGTTCCTAATTGAACACGTGTGTGACATCCTACGTCATTTCTATGAGAACAATAACACTTAGGTATTTTTAAACAATAAATAGTTCCAATTTTACCGCAACCACAACGATAGGGCCAGTAATCAGTATGCTGCGCGACACGTAACGAGTTTCCTGCACGATAACGCTAACTACCAACCAACGGAAGGAAAGTGTCAATTCTATACATAACTCTACCACACTTTGGCAACGGTTCTTATTACTTACTTAATTATTATTACAAGTGGAATTACGTAACACAGGTTTCATACATATTGGATAAGCGTTAACGTAATTAATTACAATATTAATGCAAAAAAACTCATCCCCGTAAGGACCGTTTGCTTTGCTGTTCCAAAGTTAAGCAACGTCCGCCGCGGTCATGAGTTGGATGTGTGACCGCTAGTGACATTACTACTGAGCGTGCACGTGCTTCGGAGGGCATGTTAAGCCGTTGGTCCCGGTTGTCGTCTTAGAATGGTAGAGCATATTGCGAATGCCCAGTTGGCTAGCTACCACCCTCAAGTAAAAAATCTGTCGCCATGGACATAACCATAGTAGAACTATGACATAACGGTGTGTTCCGGCAGCTGTCCTTGAGAGTCAGTAATTCTTGGTAAGCCTGAACAACATCTTCGACCACATCATCACTTACCATCAGGTGAGATAGTGGTCAAAGGCTAACCTATCAAGCATAAAAAAAGGAAGCTTACAAACGGTAATGGAATCGCTCTGACGTTACATTTGATACAGCGCCGTCTGAGGAAATGATATGTTAAACTGCGATCCCCAAGACGCCTGCCTAGCGTGGGTATTATGGCAAACCCCCCATAATGGTGGAGGCGGTGTCCAACAGTGGACAATCCGGCTGATACAGTACAGTATAATGACATAACTATAATAAAAAAATAATGCTATATTTTATATAATTAATTATTATTAATAATATCGTCATCCATTATTGAACAAGTGCCCTTGTTATGCCCTATAATTAACGACATGTCTAAATATTCATTATTATACAAATATCAGAAAAAATAATCCAATATCCATTATCTGGAGTTTCCTGTTATATTCAAATCTTGTCCATTTGTATAACTGAATAACAATAAGTAGGTACTAATATTAACAAATATTAATAACACGATCGAGAACCAATTACTCGATCGTGCGCTCGTAGAGTCAAGACCTCCTGAGGATGCTTCGTGTAGAAGCAAAACGCGTCGAAAATTCTTCCGGTTGGCTGCGTGGCGTTTGTGACGTCACGTTGGCTTAACAGGAAAATTAGGCGGAATTGTCACTAGATATATTTTTGTATTTTTTAAGTGTTTTATTAAAATATTAATTTGATGTTTATAATAATATATTTTAAAAATATTTGTTATTATTAAATATGGATTTCCGCAAAGTAACGCCTGAATCTATTTATTACAATAAGTACTCTTCATTTGACATTTGATTAGAAGCGCTCGTAGCGAAGTGTGCTTAGCTGTTCTTAACCGATCAGCAAAGTTAAGCAACGTCCACCGCGATCATGAGTTGGATGGGTGACCGCTAGTGACAATACTACTGAACGCTTTCGTGCTTCGGAGGGCATGTTGTGCCGTCGGTCCCGGTTGTCCTCTTAGGACGGCAGTCGTTATAGTATGGTGGTAGGGTATTTTGCAAATGCCCGCCTGGCTAGCTCAAGTAGACAATCTGTCGCCAAGCACCTAACTGTGTGTTCCGGCAGCTGTCCTTGAGAGCCAGTAATTCTAGGTTAGTCTGAACAACATCTTCGACCACATCATCACTTACCATCAGGTGAGATAGCGGTCAAAGGCTAACCTATCAAGCATAAAAAAACATAATATACATAAGTACAACTCCATCAAGCTAAGTTTCCCCCTCAGTTTTTGTGAATATTTTATATTCCTATGTATAATATAATGATAATAACAATAAAAGTAAAATCTAACTAACATTTATTTACTTTTTAAAGTCATAGCTAATCCTTTTTAGCAGACCGTGCCTAAGCAGTGATGGCTCAGTGGCATTGGCTATCAACTGCCGCGCAACACGTCCATGGTTCGAATCCCGCCGCGGGCTTGAGCTGCACCGCATGGTGGAAGGTCATTTTGCGAATGCCCGCCTGGCTAGCGACCACCCTCAAGTAAAAAATCTGTCGCCAAGCACCTAACGGTTCCGGCAGCATGTCTCAAGGTGACGGGGGCAGTGCAATTCGTGACTTGTGACGAAATGGGTCTGTTATAGGCAGAGGTTAGTCCGCATCAGGTGGGCTTCGAGTTTGTTGGTGCATATTTAGTTAAGTCGAGTTGTATAAGCTATAACATCATTTTGTATAAAAACCACTTTTATGTTTTTGTGACTGAACAAGCCCGATGCCCACCTGATGTTAAGTGGACTAACCTCTGCCTATAACAGACACGCATTTCGTCAACGACGAATTGCACTGTGCCCGTCATACTGAGACGTCCAGTTGTTAGGTCTCATTAGCCTGTAATTTTTCTGGCCCTCAAGGACTGCTGCCGGAACACACCGTTAGGTGCTTGGCGACAGATTTTCTACTTGAGGGTGGTCACTAGCCAGGCGTTTTTGATACACTATTCAGCTCACAATATAGGCATTGAATACACCTACCTATTGACGAAAACATAGTTATCCCGAGACCGTATATTTCCACTTGTCTTACTTTACGAGATTGATCGTAGAAGACGGCTTAGATAATTTAGCATAATGGATGCAAAACTAACTTCGCATCAATACTTGTTAGCACCTCATCAGATCACTGATCAGTCATACAATGTTTACATCAAATAGCTATTAATAGAGACTTTCGGAGATGGAAGACGAGGGCGTGCGACGCACGTCAATAATGACGAGCAAATGACGATGGTAATTTAGGGTGCTTACCATTTGCGTGAGATTCGCTAAAAACGCTAAAAACGATCACACTCCCAAAAAGTTTTCCACATGGGCCTTGGCGTTATTTTCGCCTTAAACCCTACATCTAATGTCAAAAGTGACAGAAGTGGCAAATTTTAGTGGCATTCTTAGCGTTCTTATCCAAAAATGGAACGGGGATGACAGTTACAAACGATCACGTGATCACAACCATAGACCATATAATGTGATCGAAAATAACGTTCTTAGCGACTAATGGAACATACCCTATTATGACAATTATTTAACTGTCAAGCGAGTTTGTAGATTATGGGCCTATTCCATTTGACGCTAATTTCGTTATTTTCGATAACTTTGATCACATTCTGCGTCTATGGTTGTGATCACTGTGATCGTTTGTAACTGTTCTCCCCTGTTCCATTTAAGATAAGAACGCTAAGAATGCCACTAAAATTTGCCACTTCTGTCACTTTTGACATTAGATGTAGGTAATTCAAACTGTTCCAGTAGCCTCATAGCGTTTATGGCGAAAATAATGCCAAGACCCAAGTGGAACAGCTTTTTGAGAGTGTGATCGTTTTTAGCGAATTTAACTTCAAATGGTAAGCACCCTATATCGATTGATTGCAGCGTTTTTAGGTCCATGTTTCGTTAACACAGTGCTTAGTTGATGGAGTAGTATACTACAAGTTCCGTCTGATGTGTGATCAGTTTGTATCATCAGAATTTGGACCATAGGTTCTGAACCTTATTTTGCCCACAGCCTGCTTTGTTTTTTTTCTGGATACCCCATTTTATAATATTTAGCATTTGTCGCGAATTACGCCCCGAATACACTGAGCAAGTCAGAACAAGAACATTTAATATTACAAAACTAAAATTATACGACAAAAAATAATAGTCATGTGTGGGATTTGAACCCTCGCCCATCCACCCCTATAGCCGGGGTATGCTCTGACCACTTGAGCTAACATGACAATGACTCATAACTGAAATTTTCCTCTCGTTCCTTATTTAGACATCGTATTGGGATGGCTCCGCCGAGCAGGCGTTATTGCAAACATAACAATATTAAAACATATAATATTGTCAACTCTTTCAAAATAGCTATATTGAACGAACAATTGTTGTATAACTTAATTGCCACAAACATATTTTTAGTTTTAATTTATTACAAGGCTATAATTAACCTCATCTGTATTCATATTTATATGAGACATTACATGCGAAATTTTAATTTATATATCAAATAAAATATTTTATGTAATCCAACTTAATGTGGTTGTGAATGTGATTGAACCTTTCAGTTTAATATTAGGTCCTTACATATGAAATTGGCGTTTTTCGTACTGGCCACTTTAATCACGAATTTCTCCTCTTTGGTAAGGAATTCCAAATTCAAATTTGTACAGCTATAGACTCATGTATTTGTGCTTCGATGATCGTCATTCATTTGTTTTTTTTCTTCTGTTTTTTTCTGTTTGCGTCACTCATTTTACAAAATGGAAAACCTTAAATATCGCATTATTTACGAGTACGAGTTCCGCCGTGGCACTAGTGCTGCGGAAACAACTCGAAGGGTGAATGATGTGTATGGCGGTCGTGTTGCAAAAGAAAACACAGTTCGTTTTTGGTTCCAACGTTTTCGTTCTGGAAATTTCGACCTGCAGAACAAGCCCCGTGGACGGCCTGAGACTCAAGTTGATAATGAAGAGTTGAAGGCTATTGTGGAAGCGGATCCATCGCAAACCACGTCCGAGTTAGCTGCAGGCTGCGATGTTAGTGATAAAACTGTTTTAATTCACTTGAAGCAAATTGGGAAGATTAAAAAGCTTGAAAGGTGGGTACCTCACGAATTGACTGAAACAAACCGGCAAACGCGCGTCGACTGCTGCGTTACATTACTAAACCGGCACAATAATGAAGGTATTTTAAACCGAATCATTACCTGTGATGAAAAATGGGTTCTTTACGATAATCGGAAGCGCTCAGCGCAATGGTTAGATCCTGGCCAGCCAGCCAAATCCTGCCCCAAGCGAAAATTAACCCCAAAAAAGTTACTTGTAAGCGTTTGGTGGACTAGTGCGGGTATTGTTCATTACAGTTTTATCAAATCTGGCCAGACTATTACGGCTGATGTCTATTGTCAGGAATTGCAAACCATGATGGAAAAGCTAGCGGCTAAACAACCTAGGCTGGTCAATCGCTCTACGCCACTGCTGCTTCACGACAACGCTAGACCACACACTGCGCTACAGACGGCTACTAAATTAGAAGAGCTTCAATTGGAAAGTCTAAGACATCCTCCGTACTCCCCGGACCTTGCTCCAACAGATTACCATTTTTTTCGAAATTTGGATAACTTCTTGCAAGGGAAAAAATTCAACTCCGATGGGGCAGTCCAAATCGCCTTCAAAGATTTTATTGATTCCCGTCCGACTGGTTTTTTTAGTAAAGGGATCAATGAACTACCTATGAGATGGCAAAAGTGCATAGAAAATAATGGTTCATACTTTGATTAATTAAATATATTATATTAAAAAATATTCGACTTTTTGTTCCTCCCATACAAAACGCCAATTTCATATGTAAGGACCTAATATTTATCCACTTCCTGAACTACTTAAATATGTTAATTTTTCGCACACTAAACTTGGTACATATTATTACAATGCAAACAATAACAAAAATAAAAAATATACTAAAAAGTAAAAAATAAAACGCTAATTAATTTTTTATCACGTTCTCTTCATAGAAATCTCTATATACTTAAATATGGAATAATCATCATAAAGTAACACTGTGAGTTACTTTACTCTATGAGCAAGTGATTAGCGTTTTGTTTTTTATCTTATTTAGACTATATTTTCTTATCCTGTCCACATCTTTCAATGTGCCACCTCAACGACCCCTAATTTGCTCTGGGTATTCTATTACTGTACTGTTTAAGACGGGGTGTCCACTGAACACAGCCTCCCCCATTATCGAGGGTTTGTCATAATCCCCACGTTTGACAGGCGTCTTGGGAATACCAGTTTGAGATATCAGTTTCTTAGAAAGCGCTGCTGCCCACCTTCTGGTGTTAGTCGCCTTTTACGACACCCACGGGTAGAGATGGGGAGTGACATTCTAGCCCGACAATCCACGGCACGGCCTATTATTCTGATTATTGCCTCCCTGAAAATCTCAAACGCCCACAAGAGTTCGTTATCTCAACACCCACGTTGGGAACCTATGATCTAGGCTACAGACATAATTAAGGCATTTTTATCAAGACTGATGTAACATTTTTGTAGGAATAATAATGTACTTCTAGGTTAGCCTGAACAACATCTTCGACCACATCATCGCTTACCATCAGGTGAGATAGTGGTCAAAGGCTAGCCTATAAAGAATAAAAAAAAAATGTAAGCGAATTTTTTAAGTATATTGATTAATGTTCGTTAATTATAATATAATCTAAGTGCTCAAGTGGTCATGTTAGCGAGATGGAATTCTATATATAAATTGCTTGTATTTTTAGAAAATATTTAAGTTCACCGTGCAATATTGAATCAACGAAATTCTCACTACATAACATCAAGATATTTACGAAACCATAGTACAATTAATGATTTCAATAACCGGCTGTACTCACGCGTATTGGTCGAGATTGTCGACCTAGGTTTCGGGAACTCACCTGATGAAGGGCATCGGACATGCCCGAAACCTAGGTCGACAATCTCGACCAATACTGTGTGAGTACAGCCGGTTATTTAAATCATTAATATGTCTCAGACTCACGGGAACTTTCAAACAAAAACATAGTAATATTGTTCAGATCGTTAGTTCATAACGAGCCCGAAGGGCAAGCGAAGTGTCTCTGTTATAATGCTTTAGTATGTCTGTCCAGATGTCCGGATTCGCGGTTGTTATTTTCTACAAGTCATTTTCAACAGACTCTCGTGAAATTTTGTGAGTAGGTTCAATAATAGTATATAAAAATATGTTTGTCGAATCATATTTGTAATATTTCAAAAGAGCGGAGATATGGGGGTTGAATATGTAAAACCATTTTAATGAAAAATAATTGAAAGTGAGCAGGTCCAATGTGTGTATGTGGAAATGTATTTGTAGAGTCAGTTTTTGTAGTTTTTTCAAATGATCGGAGTTATGGGGGTTGAAAACGTAAAATCATTTTTCAATCGCGAGATCTTCAGTTCTCAGAGCCAATATATTTTAAATATATTTTCATCAAATTATAACAATTTGCTACTTGGTCTGTTTGTCAATTTGAGAACGGATGGATGTGGAGCAGCACTGAACCACACACTGAACTCTATAAAACGCAACGATTGAATTCCACTGTGTAACTTTAATTACTTCGTATAACTATATCGTGTGTCTGTAATGTCTGTATATCGTATTCCAATTTCCTAGAACAAAACCATCGACTCTACAACTAAATTCGATAAGAATAATGTAAAGTTAATTATGACATAATGTCACTCGGTGTTGTAATGTATGTAACCAGCGCCGCCCACCTTCAACAGTGTTAGGTAAGTATATTTTAATGTAAACGATAAAGTAGTTGTGTGTCGTGTTTCATGAATCATCGCGACGTACAATACCGGAACAATACTAATTGTACAATAAAGTTTATTATTACAAAATGCGCTTATGATTGCTGCACCTACATTATGATGGGATTATGCAATATTGATTTAGCAATCGAAGACAAAAGCTGCGACATATAGGTAGGTATTTTAGGTAGTCCGCTAAGGATCAGCTCGGTGAGAACTATCAAAAAATTACAATAATTTCTATAATAATATAGCAGTTACTGTATCAACACTAACCGCGCAGAGAGGCTGTGTTCAACTGTGGCAGGCGTCTTGGGGATCGCAGTTTAAGATATTAGTACCCGAGAAGACGCTGCTGCCCATCTTGGAAGGTGTGTGAATACTGGAGTATTTCACCTTTACTCGCCTCTTACGGCCCCCACAGGTAGCAATGGGGGGGTTGACATTCTAGCCCGGCACCACACGGGGAGTATGTAGCGGTTAAGTGCTTGTAATTTCACTAGTTACGCGCCTTCTAATACAGCAATATGCTAACATACTGTACCTCGATATGTTTTTGAGTTATGTTTTAAATTTATGTATTGAATGACAAGACAACCCGTGAGATGACAGGCGCATTTAATAAGACAATCTTGAAATTACTAGAATAGTATAACTGTTGGGAATAACTATTGGCCGCATGTGACGCCATGCATTGTATGCATTCTTCCTGAAATTCAAGTCTATGAAACCTACCTACCTACTGCGGTAAATTTGTTAAATCACATTTACTTCAAGAATAATAAAAACGCGATCTATTACATTTTGGAAATTGATCGTTGTAGACGATCGTAATAGTCGCCTATCTAAGGCTCGTAACAAAATTACAAATTTACGAGAGGAAAAATTTGATGATTACATTACAAATATACAAATTTACGAGAAAAAAATATTATAATATTTTTATTTTTGCAAAAAACGCATTCTCTGCGGATTACATTACAAATATATAAAAAAAAACTAGAGGTTGGTTTGCTTCAAATGCGAGTACAATAATGTTGTTGAAAGTAAATCAATTTAAGATCTTACACATTTCACCAAATTACTGGCATGCAAAAACTTATAATGAAAATTTAATTTCTAGAAGTACATATTGTTATGATAAACAGGTTTCTTAAATCTAATCGAATATAACTAACCATGCGCCTTAAAAATAAAATATTCATCAAGAGAGTAGAAGGCATGATGCAGCAATTTAAGCGTGACCTAAGGGTCTGGCCCTTAGGTCACGCTTAAATTTGTGCAAAGGTATTTGTTTAATATATTGTGGTAATTTATTATATATTGTAGTATAAGCCCAAATCAGCTGAACGGATATCGCGATAACTCCATAAAACTGATCAAGCGTCTCCAAAGATAATATTCATGTTTAAGCTTGCATACCGCAAAGCAAACCGGATCCTCAGTGAATATTATTAGTAAGATGTTTGTGAGCCTTCATCTATTTATTAAAAATATTACCGATTTATATTTTATTAAATAGTTTAAGTAAGTTTAACTTTAAGTAAGTTATTATAACAAAAAACAATTAGTATTATTATTTCATTCAACTGAATTTTCACTATAATTTCTTAATTTTTTTTTTTTTTTTTTATGCCTAATAGTTAAGCTTTTGACCTTTATCTCACGTGATAGTAAGTGAAGATGTTGACGATGATGTTGTTCAGGCTTACCTAGAAGTACTGGCTCTCATGGACAGCTGCCGGAACACAGCGTTAGGTGCTTTGCGACACATTTTCTAATTGAGGGTGGTAGCTAGCCAGGCGGGCATTCGCAAAATGCCCTACCACCATGCTATAACGACTGCCATCTTAAGACGACAACCGGGACCGACGGCTTAACGTGCCCTCCGAAGCACGTGCACGCTCAGTAGTAATGTCACTAGCGGTCACCCATCCAACTTATAACCGCGCGCGACGTTGCTTAACTTTGCTGATCGGTTGAGAACAGCTAAGTAAACTTCGCTACGTGCGCTTCAGCGCATTTTATATATAAGGCTACGTATAGTTATGTTATTGTACATTGAAGGGTATGCAGAACCTACGACACAAGATTATTCTTAGTACAGGTTGTGTACGTCAACACAGCAACAATTACAAGCCACTATATGTTATGCTTAGTTATAATATAATAATAATAACAAATATTTTTTAAATCTTTTAAGAAAACATCAAATAAAAAACTCTACGAGCGCACGATCGAGAAATTTTTCCTTTCCTTCCTGCTTTTCTCGATCGTGCGCTCGTAAAGTTAAGACCTCCTGGGGATGCTTCGTGTAGAAGCAAAATGCGTCGAAAATTCTTCCGGTTTGGCTGCGTGGCGTTTGTGACGTCATGTCAGCTTAGCAGGAAAATTGGGCGGAATTGTCACTATTTTTTAAGTGTTTTATTAAAATATTAATTAGATGTTTTATAAATATTAATTTTATATAATAATTAGTGTGAATATCTTTAGTGTTTTATTTCAACTGTAGCAAAGTTTGTGAAATAAAAAAATATTACTACTTCTAATCTACTCATAGTTTACATTTAATGGCAAGAAAAAAAATTCTAAACAGAACAGGAAAAAGAGATACGATGACGTTTGGAACGCAACAAAACCGACAGCGAAGTCGTATACGGCTAATTGGCTGATTACAGTCACAAAAGGACTCGAGCCGTTAGGAAAGGCGTAGACGTGACGTATGTAGAAGCGGCTTATAGCTGAAGCTAACTTTAGTCTTCTAACATATACCTACATGTAATAACTTTTGAAGTGCTCGTAGCGTTTGAAGCAATGATGGCCGAGTGGTAATAGCTTAAAGTTAAGTAATGGGATCACACGTGAAGCACCAGCTTACAAATAAAAAATAATCATCAGTTCACCCAGTCGAAAGTTCTGATATAACAAATATATTTTTGTTTTTTTATTGTGACGGAACAATCACGAGTCCCACCGGATGTTAAGTGGATTAACCTCAGCCTATAACAGATGCATTTCATCATGTGACGAATTACACTGCGCCTGTCACGCTGACACATACATTTGTTAAGTCTCATGTACCTGTAATTTTAATATTACATTCTAATTAAGAACCTCCTCCTTTTTTGAAGTCGGTTAACCCATTGGCATCGGCGATAATGATAACAATAGAATTTCATTCATAACTAGGACACAGTGGTCCTGACGATGCCAACTTATAAAAAGCAAACACGATATCCCTTGACAAACATAAATATTATGAAACAAACACATAATCATAACGACGACAATTCACTCAAGCCTCACAATAATAAGTCCATTTGAAGCGCTCGTAGCGAAGTTTACTTAGCTGTTCTCAACCGATCAGCAAAGTTAAGCAACGTCGCGCGCGGTCATGAGTTGGATGGGTGACCGCTAGTGACATTACTACTGAGCGCTTCCGTGCTTCGGAGGGCACGTTAAGCCGTCGGTCCCGGTTGTTGTCTTAGGATGGCAGTCGTTATAGCATGGTGGTAGAGCATTTTGCGAATGCCCGCCTGGCTAGCTACCACCCTCAAGTAGAAAATCTGTCGCCAAGCACCCAACAGTGTGTTCCGGCAGCTGTCCTTGAGAGCCAGTACTTCTAGGTTGGCCTGAATAACATCTTCGAACACATCATCACTTACCATCAGGTGAGATAGTGGTCAAAGGATAACCAATCAGGCATAAAAAAAAAGTCCCAACTGAGCGAACAAAACTTCAAGCATGTCACCCACCGCAATGGTCAGATGCAAAGTATTGTCTCGATGAATACATGAATATATATTCTGTAGTAGACAATCCTACCTTTAAACAAGATTAGCTCTAACTGCCAAGGATATTAAAACCAGATTTACTTACACTATTTGGTTGATGAATGTGGGCGATGTGTCAGTACAATAACGACTGAATCAAATATGTTAACACTGTATTTTTACTGTGACTGAGACATCAAAAGTTGCTCTTAACCACCAAACGAAGTCCAATAGTTGTGACGTAAGAGGTATTTCCCGTGGGAATTCCATATATTAATCTGCTTGACATATATAGTATTGTACCTACAGTCTAAGAATAAGTTCCTATACATTTTCTGTAGCTCCTACCTTCTTGCCTAAGTTTTTGTGACCTGATGTGAAGCGGACTAACCTCTGCCTATGACAGATGCATTACGTCACAAGTGACGAATTGCAGTGCGCCCTTCACCCGGAGACATACAGACATACAGTTGTTAAGTCTCATGTGTCTGTAATTTATAATGATATTTCAAATGCATCTGTCATGAATACATATATATGAATAAATTATAGATGATATATTGTTTTACGCAGTTGATAACAAAGGTAAATGATAGTGTAGGAATTCATAGTCGTAACCAGATAAGACATAGAAAAAAAAAGAATTGCTAAATCATTTTCTACAACCACACAATTATAATACGGAATTTAGAAATAATTTACAACTGAGATAATTAATAGATTCAGGCGTTACTTTGCGGAAATCCATTTTTAATAATAACAAATAATTTAATAGTATTTTAAGAAAATATTTAATTAATTATTTAATAAAACACTTTAAAAATCTTTATAATAATGATATATATCTAGTGACAATTCCGCCTAATTTCCTGTTAAGCCCACGTGACGTCACAAACGCCACGCAGCCAAACCGGAAGAGTATTCGACGCGCACGATCGAAACATCTCTCTATCGTGCGCTCGTAGAGAGAATTCGACGCGTTTCGCTTCTAAACGAAGCATCCTCAGGAGGTCTTGACTCTACGAGCGCTATAAAATATTTGTTATTATTTTACAACTGAGATATAAATAAAAGTGAGAATGTGTAAAAGCCAACGTTGATTATTAACGATGGCGGCGTTATCAGACCTATGCCGAATATTTAACAACATAAGTACCTATATATAGTTATTAACCATTTGCCTTTCTAGAAAACAAATGAAAAAATAATAAATCCATATTTTATGACCTTACAAAGTTACAAATATACGAGAGGAAACAATTTATGTCAAGTGCGGGATTCGAACCCGCGTCCATCCACCCCTTTAGCCGCGGTATGCTCTAACCAATTGAGCTAACATGACATGACGTCATAACTCAAATCTTTCCAATCGTTCTTTAACCATCGTATCGGGATGGAGCGACAGCTATAGTACAACTGACGTTGTACTACAAACAATACCAATTTTGCAATTGGTTTTATACTTGTAAATAATGACATTTCAAAAACCTTCCGAACCCATGACACAACTACAATGCTCAACTGGTTGTGCCATGGGTACTTTTGATTCCCTTCTACACAACTGATTGGTCCGTTGGTGAAAAAAAAAACGTACCTATGGCACAACTGACGAATGCTCGAATCCTTGGTTGGGCCATGGGTTCTTTTGAGACACAACTGATTGATCCGATGGGGAAAAAATGTACCTATAGCACAACTAACGAAAACTGGACGCAAACGGCCATACACTGCCAAAGTTTTAACCGCTTCAGACCCACCGTATTCCTTACCATACCCACGGTGGTACGGTAGGACTTTTAGAGTTAATCAGTACCTACCAATTAATAGTGATGTATCATCAAAAGTTTTAAAAGGACTTTATTATTATTTCTATGTTAATGAAAAGGACTTTGAGAAACAAATAGTAAATTGAATTTTATCTATGAAAGGGACAAAAATAGAATATAAAAAATTACTTTGTTATTTATGTCTCTTTGACATTTGTAAATTCTTGGTTTTAACAACAACGGTAAAGCAGCGGTAAGGCCAACAATTCGTCTTTCAGTTAAGCTTTATTTTTTTTCTTTTCTTTAGAGATAATAGAGGTGGTTGCGCGATGGGGAATCAGAGTGATTTCTAAGTTTCCTACGACTCAACCAGCTGGGCATAGTAGTTGTGCCATGGATCCGGGTTGAGTCGTTGGTACCTCAATAGTGTAGAAGGGAATCAGAAGTGCCTATGGCACAACCAGTTGAGCATTGTAGTTGTGTCATCGGTCCGGAAGGTTTCAAAAACAATATGTCATACATTTTATCGTCTAAAAATTTATTTATTTGCAATATTCGGATTGATCAAAACTCTCTAGCTAAATTATTAATGTCAATGGATAAGGATTTTTTTATTTGAGTATGTGTTACAAAATTTATTCCGAAAATATGTACCTAATGATAGGTCTTTTACAAATGGATTGATTCGTAAAAAGGTTGATTTGATACCAATACGGAATCGAGATTCTGTAATGGAACAGAATAACTTTCTTACCATCTGGGCTATGACTATGGAGTTGTGAAGAAACAGCGCGAGGCCCACCTGATGTTAGTCCTCTGCCTATAACAGATGCATTTCATCACAAGTGACGAACTGCACTGCGCCCATCACCTTGAGATATACCTGTTAAGTCTCATTTTGCCTGTTATTTCACTGGCTCTCAAGGACTGCTGCCGGAACACACCGTTAGGTGCTTGGCGGCAGATTTTCTACTTGAGGGTGGTCGCTAGCCAGGCGGGCGCATTCGCAAAATCCCCTCCCAACATGCAAGAATTTTGAGATGTTCCTTTGAAAACTAAACTCATGCAGTTCAAATGTGAAAATGAAGTTAATTTTCAGTATCACTCTTTTTACAAATAATCTTTCAAATCTATTATTTGCTCTTGTATTTCTTGTTTGCCCGTGGCGTGTTTTTGTAAGGAGGCACGAAGAGGGAGCGGTGCTGCACAGCGAGGCGACTAAAGCACGCCGTACGCACAAAAACCGGAGCAGCCCTATAATATAACACTAGAATGGCAGGGCTTCTCACTTGTTACTATCGGAAACAATATCATTTGATACAAAATCCAGAATACACCTTATAATAATCAAATTTATATTAAACTAATAATAATTCTAGCTCAAGGTCGCTCAACGAGCTATGGAGAGAGCTATGCTCGGAGTTTCTTTGCGCGATAAAATCCGGAACGTGGATATTCGCCAAAGAACCAAAGTCACTGACATAGCTCTCAGAATTTGCAAGTTGAAGTGGCGATGGGCGGGCCACATTGCTCGACGAACTGATAACCGATGGGGAAGAAAGGTTCTCGAGTGGGTACAACAATACACCGGAAGACTTAGAGTTGGTAGGCCTCCCACTAGGTGGACTGAAGACATCGTGAAATTCGCGGTTAGCCAATGGTTACAAGCGGCTAATATTATAGCCGTTCTTTGTGGCGTTCTAAGGGGAAGGCCTTTGTTCAACAGTGGACGTCTTCCAGCAGATGATGATGAATAAGAATTGGTTTGACTTTTATATACTACAAACTATGGTAACCAATTTCAACTCTTATGTAGTCTCTATCAGAGAGTTGAAATACATAGAGTAGCTATATCCGAACACCACTGCTCTAAAAACTAACTAGAATTCACCTATGCACATGTATATGCAGTTTTTAATGACAAGGAAAGAATATTCAAATATTATGCGTCATATCTGTTGTAAGACAGAGATAAATAAGCAATTTGTGTTACCACCGCACCGCCATGCGCCACGAGACGTTCAGAATAATTCAGATCACCATTACGCTGCGATCTCTTTCACTCTCACACAAGACAATCCACACATCTCGCTTATTAATTTCATTGTTACAACACTCGCCTAAGATGACGATATTTTCTATTTCAATAATAATAACAATACTTACGCGCGAAATGAAACATTTTTCTTATCTCTCACAGTGCCTGTATAATAAGAGCAGTGTCTAAAGACACAGGAAGGCATATAGTCCACAACTGGTTCCTAAAAATACATAATTAGCGGCAACGTATTTACCGTACGCTCGGAAGTGCAAGACTGGTAAAACCTTGCTACAACTACGGCAATTACCTTGCATTCGTCTAGTATATCTGGGGACACAACTCATCTACAGGTAAAAAAATCTTAGGTCTCTATATGAATAATTCGTCAAAATAAATTATCTTACTTTGTAGAATCAACATTATACCACAAAGTAAGCCACCTTCACCAAGCTTAAGCTTTTCCCACACGTGATCGGAAACCGTCGAAAGCGTAAACAAACTAATTAAGTCCCATTGCAATCAACCTTTCCACGCGATTGCAATGCGGTTATTTATAAAGCTCGTTATCGGGCTTCAACAATTGTAGTATTGTAATAACATGCCTGAAAGTAAATACGGATGCATAATACATTGCCGGGTTATAATGCAACATTCCCCATTTCGTCCCGTGGGTGTCGAAAGAGGCGACTTTGGGAAACATAACGGAAGGTGGGAAGCAGTGACATCTGTAGAACTGACAACTTCTACTGCGTTCCCCAAGACGCCTGCCAAGCGTGGGGATTATGGCAAATCCCTCCAATGGGGAGACCTTGTTGGGGGACGTTCCGGTTGATGTGATGATGAAGAATAAGGGATGATTTATATTAGACCGGGCCGTGTTCGGGCCGGGCCGTGGCCGGGGCGGGCCCGGGGCGAAGCCCGTCCGTACGTTAGTAGGCGGGCCCGGACGGGACACGGATCAGGCACGGTCTAATATAAATTGCTTCATACAAAATGTATGTAACGTTTCAAATCCGTGCCCCGTACGGGCCACGTGCACGGCACGCCCCGGGCACGGCCCGCTCTAATATAAATCTACCCTTATGGTGAATTGTGTTATTGAGCTTTTCTATCTAAAATCAATATTTCTGATTATTATAAATCCCAAGTTACTACCATATTGTATACAGCGTGTAGCAAGCAAATTGTTCATAGTAAATAATCCATTAAAATCTAATTTAATTTTTTGGTTTGATTAACTGTGATATGCAATACATAGTTGTTTATCAATTGAAGTAAGTATTTTTAATAAATACGTTTCAATAAAAACAAAATGTAAAAAAAAAACAATAAGTCAATTAATATTTTATGTGTGTAATTTAATGTTTTCTTTAAATATTTGTTAGTATTATATATGGATTTCCGTAAAGTAACGCATGAATCTATTCAAAAACGTTTCAGTTAAAATTGGTAATATTATTTGTGGTAGGTGAAGGCTTGAGATAATTGCATCATCAACCATTTTAATATTTGCTTAATTTAAAAATCCTTGCCCAGCTGTTCGACAGATTTTTATTATGAGACATATTTACATCAGAATGTATTTCTTTTTATTTTAAGGAATAAAACTTATAAAATTATTTCTTATGTTTTTCCGAGGACTTTTCTAATCCTGTAACATCACGCTGTATTCAACGCCTAAATGATAAGATACTACATATTCCTACGTAAGTACATAATCGCATTAGTAACTAAGCAGATCTTTTTGGTTGTAATGAAAATTAATATTCGATTTTGCTCTATTATTGTATAAATTTTCACAAGTATCTAGTCAAATTTGGGGAGCACTCAAAAGGTTTTTTAAAAACTAAGATTAAAAATACGTCTTGCCGATACTGAGGCTTTAATAATAATGAATAATAAAAATGAACAAAAGGCTTAATGTTAACTTAGGTAGACATGGTGGTCCTAGCAGAAGTCTTACTCAGCATTCGCAAGGAATTACATCGTTGTTTGCTGAATAAGCCTCCTCTAGTCTAAGGCTGAAGGGCGAAGGGGATGCATAACTATCTTTTTGAAAGCCGATTCCGTAATATTCAAATAATAATAAGACAATAACAACAAATATTTTAAAAGTATTTTAAGAAAACATCAATTTTATTATTTAATAAAACACTTAAAAAAACTTTATAAAAATTATATATATCTAGTGACAATTCCGCCTAATTTCCTGTTAAGCCGACGTGACGTCGCCCTCTCAATATTTGTTATTATTAAATATGGATTTCCGCAAAGTAACGCCTGAATCTATTCAACAATACTAATCACAAATATACTGAAATAATTACTTATCTGAAGTCAATTTAATAACGACATTTCACCACAGCTAACAAGAAAACGTGATAGAAACCATATAAACAAAAAATTACGAAATATTTCGTCAACTCTGAAGTTTGTTTTCTGAATCATTCGCCTTCAGAGGGTAAACTCCGTAAATAGAAAAATACGTGGGTGGAAGCAGACTGAAAGGGTAGATAGTAAGTTTCTGTAAACAACGCGAATATTGTGTAGCGATAACATTATTGATGATAGGTTTAAAGCGGTCGCAGCAAAGTTTGCTTAGCCATGCAACGTCAACCGCGGTTGGATGGGTGACCGCTAATGACATTACTACTGAGCTTCTTTGCTACGTAAAGCCGTCGGTCCCGGTCTTAGGATGGCAGTCGTTACAGCAGGTCATTTTGCGTATGCCCGCCTGGCTAGCTGCCACCCTCAAGTAGAAACTCTATCACCGAGCATCTAACAGTGTGTTCCGGCAGCTGTCCTTGAGAGCCAGTAATTCTAGATTAGCCTGAACCACATCTTCAACAACATCATCACTTACCATTAGGTGAGATAGTGGTCAAAGGATAGCCTATCAGCTATAAACAAACGATAGATGTAAACATGAATGCTATTCTCTTTATAACAGCGATATCATCGAATATCGATGCGGCAGTATTTAGATTTTTTAGATTCTTTGGCGAGGCTGTCGCGTTTGGCAACTTTCCATTCAGAGGCGAGATGTGTTGATTCCAGTGCATCATAATATTGCATATTCAAGAGCAGCGTCATGGCCTCTAGGCCCTTGACTGCTTTCATTTTTAGAACGTGTATATTACGGATTACATATAATATTATAATTATTATAAAGAAGAATGATTTGTATTTTTATCTTTAAACTACTGGACCGATTTGGATGAAATTTGGTATGGAAATAGTTTGAGACCCGGGGAAGGACATAGGATAGTTTTTATCCATCTGCGCAAAAAGAGGTTAATGGTATAGCGCGATAACCGACATACGCGAGCCGCGGCCGAAAAGCTATGTATATTGATTAGTGTTCCACGCCTATTGCTTTGATCAAGTAGCTTGTTATGTCAAAAACAATATACAAACACAAATAGCGTCTGAAGTAATTTTTAGCCGTGATTAGCAAAATGAAGTGAAATAATGAAGAGAAAGCTAAGTAAAGTATCAGGAGTCCGTTCCAGAAATGCCTTGGGCAAATATTGATCGAGCTAGATTCGCTGGAGGCTCCTGGAACAACCTTTAAATCTTCTGTCCATATATGAGTTTGATAGCGATGTTTTTAGGTGGTAAAATATTTTCTGCATGTTTTGAAAATGAGGCTTTACGTAGTTAAGCAATAGTAATTTAGTAATCACTAATCTTTGGCTCAGTTTGTACAAAATGTATTTTAAATTGTAAAATCTGTCACATTTCACAGCTAGCCAAGTTCAGCCGATTCAAAAGGTAGTAAAATTTTGGCTAGACAGAGCATAATTAGCTCTGACAGGTCGCCCGAAATGGGTGTGATCAAATCTTGTCAGGATCATATTAATCTAGATTGGAGTGCTGGAACGGCGTGCGTCCGCAGTTAGAGCAAATTTGCGGTGGACGAAGGAATGCCTGAACGTACCCCAGAATACGTATGAGTAAACTAAAGTTAGATAACTTGTTGGATAATTGATGATTCACGAACGACTGCGAACAAGAAACCTGCACTTTTGTATTTGTAATGGCATATAAAGCAACTATTATATATTAAGCAACTATTGCACATAATAATCTATCTATATTTATAATAAAACTGTAACAGATCCAATTCTCAACATGGCATAAATTTTGAAAAAATAAATTTGACAGCACTCTGTAGCTGACACTGATGCCAAAACTGTATTTTATTTTTGTCTGTCTGTGTATGTAGCCCGGCCGCGCATCACTCCAAAACTACTGAATAGAATTCAATGAAACTTAACACGTTTTGAGTACATACTACGAAGAAGGACATTGTATACCTACTTTTATCCCGAAATTCAGCACGGTTCCCTCGGGAAAGGGGATGAAAATCAAAATGTACACTTAGTTGTAATTTATTAACGATTTCAATTATTCTTCTTTTGTTAGAATAGTGACGAATGACCCTACGGACAGCCCGGCACTCCACGGGCATTCCGGCACCCCACGGGCCGCCCGGCACTCTTATTTAGTTTTGCAAGCTTGCTAAGATAAAACTCTAAACTCTGGAACATTCAACACAATCAGTTTTTTTAATTATCTATCTTTTGCCGGATACATTTTAGTTAACGCAATGGACGTGCACAATCTAATATATTTTCGTTCTACCGCCAAACAAGGAGAACCTCGGCAAAAAGACGCCATTTTAAATTCGAATTCCAAAGAAACGCACAAAGTACTTTGCTTCTTACTTAACTACTGTCTTCTGGAAATTACGACCCAGGAGTTTTCAAATCCAAAGTAAAAGCTCCTTCCTAAGCTATGCTTTACTAAGAGTGATTCACCACAGACCACAGCGTTGCATAATATGAGATAAACAGTGCTCAAATGTGAATAATTAGTCTGCAGGTACGGCAATCGCGAACAAAGTCGCAGGTACAGCTAGTAAGTAGCGAGAATGAAATCAATGTAATCGTCGTCGTACCTATCGAATATCTGCATTGCCTTACGTTTCTCCGAGTATTAGAAGGAACTCGAGTGAACTTGCGAACTATCGATCCAATTGCAAAACTGTAACACAAATTAGCTGTGCAATATGTCACTGATATAGGTACCTAGTACTCGTACAATCTGAAGAACTAAATTGAATGAATCACGAGGGTGCTAGCCTTTGGCATTTTGATTAGATAACCACTGTCGCATTATCTTACTGAGCCATTTCTCTAGCTTTCCATTTATTGTTGGTAATTTTAATCTACTCCTTTGCTGTGTTGCCTGTGATATCATCCAGATTTGTTGATGCAACGAAATTGATATACGAAGCTTTAATATAAATTAATAAGGTTCTTTTTATAATCACGATATAAAAGTAATGTTATGTAATCATTGTGCAATTTTATTTCTGTACTTAGGCTGCCCCAATTTCCTCGTCGCAATATTTAAGCTTTGCATCTGGCTATAATTGTAGGTCATTAATATGATATCTTGCCCGTGGGGTGCCGGGCTAGAATTTCAACCCCCCATTGCTGCCTGTGGGTGTCGTAAGAGGCGACTAAAGGTAAATTACCGGAAGGTGTGTAACAACGCCTTCTGAGGAACTGATATCTTAAACTACGATCCCCAAGACGCCTGCCAAGCGTGATGGCGAATCCCTCCTTAATGGGGGAGGCTGTGGACAATCCGGGTGATAGAGAGTAGAGATATGATATCTAATTTATGTGATTAATCATCAGTGTCAGAAATGAATTACAACGCGTGAGTTTACTTTAGTTTACTTAAGTCATGATTTATCTCAGAAAATGTTTACAGGTTCAAGAAGTTCGGCTTCATAGATTGACAAGCTCACGTAAAAGTTAGTCTGGTGTCAGTAAGAATAATTTCGCTACATGTTGCCTCACCCTTTAACTTTAAAATTGCCAATATGTATACTTCTTCCCCCGTGGGGTGCCGGGTTAGAATTGCCTACCCATATCACCGTGGGTGTCGTAAGAGGCGACTAAGGGAAAAATACTGGAAGGTGGGCAACAGCACCTTCTAAAGAACTGCCATCTTACACTGCGATCCCCAATCCGCCTGCCAAGCGTGGGAATTATTGCAAATACCCCTTTAATAGGGGAGGCTGTGTTCAGCAATGGACGAGTCGGCTGTTACAGCATACAATATACTTCTTGAAACGCTCATTAATGTTTCCTGTATTTACACTTCATTTAAATGTCCTTTACTACAACGTTATGCCAAAACGAATAGAGCAATGGCTTTTGCCTCTGTCAACCTGAGAGGTTTTTCTTTCGGTCTTATTATCTTTGTTCAACATTGGCATGAACGAACAATGAACGGGGGGTACAAGCGATGTGCATTCATTATATAGTACCACCAACTTAACTGTGCAGTTTTCGAGGGCGCTACTAGTCATGGAAATCAACTACAAACTGTCACAATTTGAAGGTATGTTGTAGTTCTTTATTCTGCCGCCTGAACAGATAAGTTGGTGAGCCTGTATCTCCGCAGCTCTTGATGTCGTCTAGGAGAGCCTATTTACACTATGTCCCCCAGTTTGCAATCGCCACCATTATTGCCTATCTAATATTGGTTTTTAGAGAAATAAATTAAGTAAATACAACTTGAGTTTTCCAAGGACGGAAAATTTACTTCGGTGAATTTCTTCGTTTCGGATATTATTGCGCAAAGAAAGTCCTAGCAAATCTTTTCAACAGTTATTCGTGTGATTCTGGGCTATTAGTGTATGTCATTACTGGCAACACATACCTACTGATTGAAGGTTTTTTTCTCAAATGTGCGGCATTTTGGACGAGATGACACGTGTTTACGTAAACGGTGTCCATCAGAAATGCGCAGCTTCGTGATGGATTCTTCGCATGGCTTCTTTGTTGAAGTTGGATCTACATAATTGGCTTGACATTCTGTCAAAATCTTTAGGTATACAGAAGCAAATTTTAAGCTTATGTATCGGAGAAACTATAGGTTCATAATTAGGTTAAGTTAATGAAGCAGTGATGGCTCAGTGGCATTGGCTATGGACTGCCGCGCAGCAGGTCCATGGTCGAATCCCGCTGCGGGCTTGAGCTTCACCGCCTGATGGAAGGGCATTTTGCATGTGCCCGCCTGGCTAGCCACCACCCTCAAGTAGAAAATCTGCCGCCAAGCACCTAACGGTGCTCCGGCAGCTGTCCTTGAGAGCCAGTGAAATTACAGGCACATGAGACTTAACAACTATGTCTCAAAGTGCCGGGCGCAGTGCAATTCATGACTTGTGATGAAATGCATCTGTTATGGGCAGAGGTACGCTTAACATCAGGTGGGCCTCGAGCTAGTACCGTCACAATAACATAAACCACGTACATACCGTCTATATGTTAAAGTGTAAAGTATCAGATGCCAAATTAAAATGCATAGAAATAACATTATTTCTTGTCAGAATGATTATTTGTTAGAATGCTTAAGATGAATCGATAAACCTTAAATCTAATTTGAATCTCATTTTATTTTGAGCTTTATCTAAATAATTGACGGAGAGAACGCGAGGCGGCTTCGTTTCGGCTTGGACAATAATGTTTTCTTTTGTATGTCCGGATGTCCAGCTGATCTCCTCCACAGGTCGCATTTCTCAACCGATTCTCGTGAATTTTTTTGAACAGGTTGGATATTTTAGAAAGGAATCCATCCAAGGAATAGTTTTATAGATTCAGTATGTGTATTTTTTCTCAAAAAGACGCCGGCGGAGATAGTGGGTTTAAATACGTAAAAAAAACATATTTTAGTCGCCAGGTGTTCAGCTCAAAGAGCCTACAGAACTAGTATTTTAGCATTCGTCCAAGCAATCGTCAGCTAGTGAGGCACCCAGAGTAGTGTTACAGATAATCAACATATAAACAATACTGTCGATACAATGACCGAGATTTCAAGTGTCCGACATAGTTAACATTTTTGTCAGCTACCCTAATTAGTTTATACGACAATTTGTCGAAGAGATTTAACCTTTGCACCTTAGGACATAAGAGTCAAATCATAAAACAGATTCTGCGAATGAGGATGTGCCTCTGAGAACCACTTCTTATCAGCTCTTATCACCCGTACCTATTTGATTGAGGTTCTTCTTTGTATTTTCGTACTAATTTTATTTAACAAAATTTCAAATTTACGAGATAAAAAATTAAAGTCATGTGTGGAATTCGAACCCGCGTCCATCTACCCCTTTAGCCGGGATATGCTCTAACCAATTGAGCTAACATGACACAATGACTCATAACTATAACTTTTGCTCTCGTTTTTTCAACCATCGTATCGGGATGGAGCGATACCTATAGTTCAACTTGCGTTGTACTACAAATAAGACAAATTTTGCAATTGGGTTTATACTAGTGGGTACATGATGACGCAATCTTATAATTTTAATATTGTTATGTTTGCAATAACGCCTGCTTAGCAAATTACATTACAAAATCACCAAATTACGAGATAAAAAATTACAAACATGTGCGGGATTCGATAATTTTACTTTATTAAATAATCGATTTTTTACAACTATTATGGGTACCGACTCCATAAAAAATTATTTTACCTTATGCGATTTTAGGGATTTAGGCAAGTTATTTGCGCGCTCTCTAGGTGGACTGACGACATCGTAAAAGTAGCGGGTAGCCAATGGTTACAGGCGGCTAATAGCCGTTCTTTGTTGCGTTCTATGGGGGAAGCTTTATTCAACAGTGGAAGTCATCTAGCTCATGATGATGATTTGAGTACTAGATTTCAGGGTTTTCATACTACCGAAATGGTAATTTTTTTTTTAATGTTATTTGACAGGACAAGCTCGAGGCCCACCTGATGTTAAGCGGACTAACCTCTGCCTATAACAGATGCACTTCGTCACAAGTCACGAATTGCACTGCGCCCGTCACCTTGAGACATAGTTGTTAAGTCTCATGGGCCTGTAATTTCACTGGCTCTCAAGGACTGCTGCCGGAACACACCGTTAGGTGCTTGGCGACAGATTTTCTACTTGCGGGTGGTCGCTAGCCAGGCGGCATTAGCAAAATGCCCTTCCATCATGCGGTGAAGCTCAAGCCCGCGGCGGGATTTGAAACATGGACCTGCTGCGCGGCAGTCCATAGCCAATGTCACTGAGCTATCACTGCTTCAGATATAAACTGCTTATATAAACACCAAAATTGGAAAAAAAAACTTAAAATGTCCTACACCTACCATACCTACTGTGTCCTACAATCCTACCTCTAACATTTTACACGTCCCTCCTTATTTAATCGTTTTTCTTTGGGTCTCTTATACCATCTTGGTCATTGAAAATATTGAAGCTTACATAAGCCAGGTTGTACAGTATAATCAACAATAGGTAGGCATGACTGTGACATACCTCGAAATAAAAGCATTGTTGTTGCTGGTAAACAAACATTAGTGGAGCAATCGGTAATTACGTAGTCAATCAATGGCCGATTACTGTAATAGACACCTCAACGCCGTAGCTACAGACCCACCAACTTATCTGTTCAGGTGGCAGAAAAAAGAACTACAACATTCCTTCAAATTGTGACAGTTTGTAGTTGATTTCCATGACCAGTAGCGCCCTCGAAAACTGCACAGTTAAGTTGGTGGTACTATAAAACAAATTGCCAAAACGTAGGTTGCTTTTTACTTATGTGTACCTTGTCGGATGTTTAAATTGCCGTCTTCAACTGTTTATCATGATTGAAATTAGGTATGATACGTAATTAAAATAGTTACGTATATTGATATGATCTGATAATTAACGCGAGTTATTCTCACGTCTCCTTTTAATCACGTTTGTTTTAGGGTAAACAATTTATTGTGGCAACCCTAGATACAGGACGGGGGCGGGTAAGGCCAGACGAGGAGGGGGGCGTCATGAATTGTTCTTTCTATTTTAGGTAAATATTTATTACCAACCCATTTTGGTTAGGTATTAACCGTTATTATAGTCACTTATTTGAGGAGTGTTGGGTCTGTTTTAAGTTTGTATTTCTTGAGACATAAAGTTTGCGGGGAATCACTGTCAATTGCTGGAAAAGTAGGGGAAAATACACACCAAGTTATTTGTATGTGTGAGTATGTATCTATTATTATATCTGTCACAACACAGCTAGGTTCATGGTAGACGAGACACACGTAAACAAATACCTATGTCTAGTTCGTTTTATATGTACATACTTATTTCGGTAGGCAAGTTTACTTAGTTCTCAAATCAATCTATTACCTCAGTTGGAGTACGACATTCAATTTAGTTATCACGGATTTTACTTTCGTAGTCAATCTGTGACGTAGGTAGGATTCTATTGTATCTAGGTGTGGAGTAGACACTAAAACGGCTAATTAGCCACAGACAAGCAACAAGACCTGAACAAGACGGTTCGTACATATTTACAAAATGAACACGATATAAGTTTATACGTGTACCGATAAATTGTATATGTATGTATTTGTGTCGAGCGAGCGATGATCGCACGCCAGCTAGCGAACTCGAAAGTTGCGGCAAGTGGCGAAAAACAACTCATTAATTTATCAATTGGACGGCCATTTTCGCATTGATACAGAAACACCAAGTCCGCAACACTTCAATGTTCATGAACAACAATACTTTCTATGATAATACTTATTATGACTCGGTCGAGAGCATTCCATTTTTAGCTGTATATATTGTGAACACTGAATTGGGTTGCCATGCAAAATGAAATAGGTATTCGAGGCACCGCAGACGCTTTGTCATGAAAGGAAAAGTATCTGAAGACGTTAATCACGCGAAACTGACACCATCAACACAAGAGAGCCGTGATTTTTGCTGCATAATTTTCAAGGGCATCGATATCCCCCACTTGCAGATGCGAGTCGCGCTACCCGACCGTAGGCCCCACTGTATGCCACAAACGAATCATGAATGAAATCAACACCGATTAGCCACGGAAAACTACTAATTACAAGCGTCGATTACATTAAATTAACACAGTTATAAAGGAAAATACTTACAAACTCCTCAGCCGCGATACGTGTATAATCACACACATGACGTCATTTGGCGCAACACAAACCCGAAATCTCGAGCAAAATGTATAGTAACTGCTCCGAAAACAACACCAGAATGAAATATACACTGTACTTTATTAAATACAACTTGAATGTTATGTCATTACAAGCGAATTAGGACATTTTACAATATTTATTTGTTGTCACCGACTTCGAGTTTTGACAAGATGGTCGCGCACCGACTGTTTTGCTTTGGTTGTCAGCTGATACGAAACGCTGCTGTTTCTGTATCTCAAACGCAACTACGAGACATGCTCTACTCCTTTCACACAGCGCGTGAGCGTACATGTGGAAGCGAGATAGACGGCATGACTAGCTAAATGAAGAGTATCTACTTCAAATAATTTTCTTGTTGCATTATTATTGCGAAGGAAAACTCGTATATAAATGTATATAATAGTTGCTATGAATTGAAACGATACTAGAAATGGATATAAATGCGATTCTATTTCACAATAACATGCAATCATACACGAATAAGCTATATTTGGGCGTGACTTACAATTTATTTGTTGAACAGCTAATGCCACCTATAGGCGAGTAGGAAAACTATTTTGATCAATTATCACCAAAGCCAAGGTCATTTTATTTGCACGAAACGATTTCTGCGCACTGTTAAAAATAAAATACAACTCCAGCTTTTTAGAACATATTCAACAAATATGAACATGTTTCTTTTCTTAAGTAATTAAAGCATTATATTATATAATTATAACCACAGCTTGCAAACATTTAATCTCCGTAAAAGTTCAACCAACCTGTCAGAGATGGCGCTACACGCTAAAACGTGTGTTCGTTTATTATGATAATGAGAGATATTTTTGAATAAACATGGGATGTTTTAAGTTTTTTTATGGTAATTAAAAATAAGAAAACTGACTTCTCCAATCTAAAAGTATGAAACGCAAATTAGTTTTAGTTTCTTGAATGACAAAGTTTGTTCCAATATATTTGACTTTTTATGATTTAAAAACCAAACTACTGAACCGATTTTATTAACATTTCTGTGGGCTCAATCTGAAAGTATATATCATTAAATGAACATCAAATAATTTTCATAATCAGTACTTATGTTACAAAATTACAGGGTTATAAAATACCTACCTACCTTTCGAAGTGATCGTATAATAGGAAAGCCACTATTTTTGTGTCGTATAAAAATAAAACACATTTAACGAACTTCATTAAAATAATCATATTAACTAAGGCTTTTAAAAATACATATCTATGATTAAAAATTTGGTAGTGGAGTCAATCATGGTTCTATTTCAGGTTATCAGTGTTGGAAGGTTAGAAGTAGGTTCCTTATATCATAAATCATTTATCAATTTATTGGTAAGTACAGAATTACACGTCAAGACATACATTAATTTTTATTAAAATAAACATTAAGTAAATAAAATAATGTTGAACTTGCCTAATAATAAGGTATAAAATAGGTTATTATAATTAATTATAATAGTAAATTCTAAAACTAGGTATTACTACAAGTAATGACAAGTGATAAGTAAGTAGATATACTTCATAACTTATGTTTTACAGTCACCAAGTTCTTCAAAGCTGTAAAACGTTTGCTCGATAAACCAGCGTTTTACTCGCGACTTAAAACAGCTCATATTAGGCGATGCTCTTTCTTATATGTTAAAGTAGTTTGTTATATATTGTTGATCCCATAACATACGAAATTTTAGTGGACTTCGTCAACGAGCAAGTTACATCCACGAGTTTGTCCTTACCACGGGTGTTGTATGTGTGCATGTCACTGTGCTTTGTATAAGAAGCAAGGTTACGGTTTTTTTATGCCTGATAGGTTGGCCTTTGACCACTATCTCACCTGATGGTAAGTGATTATGTGGTCGAAGATGTTGTTCAGGCTAACCTAGAAGTACTATGATAAATTATTTGACATTATTAATAGACACACTCCAATGATGACCTCAAAGTCTTTGTCTTACCCAATTTGGTACAGTAAACCTTTAATTAAATGCAACGAGGAAAAGAACAAGTACCATAAGCTGTATAAAAAATATAATAATCCCCGTGATTATGACACCTTTTCTTTACTCCGCGAGAGATTCAAGCAAATGGCAACAGACTGTTATAATAAATATCTTGCTTCAACTGAAGACTCTATTGATAAAAATATTAAACTATTCTGGAGCTTTGTGAACAGTAGAAAGGGTCAAACGTCAATTCCACATTTAATGAAATTCGGAAATGCCGTGTCTTCTGATGGCCAAGGTATTTGTGACTTATTTTCTCGATATTTCGGTTCAGTCTTCGAAAAAGATGATCCAAATCGTTCAATTTATTGCGATGAACACCTAACATCTAACATGTATTCAAGTGATTTTGCAAATTGCTTCCATAGCTCGATATCAAATATGGTAATTACAGAAATAGATATAATAATCAAAATTAAAAAACTAGATAAGAACAAAGGTGCTGGTCCTGACTTACTCCCCGCCTCTTTTATTAAGTTGTTTGGCAAAGAATTGGCTGTTCCCTTACGTATAATTTTTAATAAATCGCTTTCAAATGGCGTATTCCCAAAATGTTGGAAAACCGCACACATCATACCGATTTTTAAAAATGGTGATAAATCACGTTGCGAGAATTATAGACCAATCAGTATTCTGTCTTGTTTTGCGAAATTATTCGAATCAATTATTTACGACCTCTTATACAATCACTTCAAACCAATCCTTTCCACCAAACAGCATGGCTTTGTCAAAAATAGGTCAACAATTACTAACCTCTTAGAATATAAGAATTATCTTTGTAAAAGCTTTGCTGTAGGAGGTCAAGTCGATTCTATCTACACGGATTTTTCTAAAGCTTTCGATAAGGTTAACCACAGAATACTATGTAGTAAGCTTGCTACGCATGGAATCAGCGGTAGCTTATACCGCTGGATATGTTCCTATCTCGATAACAGGAGTCAATTGGTTGCATTGAGAGGGTATGTTTCGTCTCCTATACAGGTAACTTCAGGGGTACCACAAGGGTCTCATTTAGGGCCCCTCATGTTTGTCATATTTATTAATGACCTTATTGAGCGCCTGTCATGTCAGTGTCTTTTATACGCTGATGATTTAAAGATTTTCAACGTCGTGACTAGCACAAACGACTGCTATGTTTTGCAAAAAGATTTAAATACATTGTCAAATTGGTGCAAGTTAAATAATATGTTCTTAAATGTCAGTAAATGCTTTACTATATCGTTTACTAATAAGCGCAATAAAATCATTTATGATTACACTATCGACGGACAGGTGCTGAATAGGTCGTATGTAGTTAAAGATTTAGGCATCCTTTTTGACGAACAGCTTTCATTCCGTCCTCATTACCAACATATAACAAATAAAGCCAACCAACTTCTCGGTTTTGTTTTAAGATCGACGAAAGGTTTTAAAAAGTCTCGAAGTCTTCTGTATCTCTACTTTGCACTTGTAAGAAGTGTTTTGGAATACGGAAGCCCGATCTGGTCTCCGTATTACAAAATTCACATAGATAATATAGAAAGAGTACAGAAAAAATGCCTAAAAATACTATGTTACCGTCAGAAGCTGGGGCGATCCCACCTCAATTACGCTATGAGGCTGACTAAATTTAGGACTCAGTCTTTAGAGTCGCGCCGTAAGTATTTTGATTTTATTTATCTCTATAAAGTTACTCACTCTATAACAGACACCCCTGATCTACTTTCAAATATATCCCTGAATATTAAATACAGCCGACGTCGGTCTAACACTACTAATTTATTTGTTCTCAATGTTTGCACAAACAACATCTCGTACTTCAACCCTCTAGTTAGAATGTTCCGTCAATATAATGAATTATCAAAAAAATATCCAGAATTAGATATTTTCTATCCTAAACTCAGCGGTTACATTAAAATTGTGAAAGATATCCTCTATCCCAAAACAGAAATTTCGGTCACGTCTGGGGAGGCGTGTCCGTATGATCCTAGTTAATTATCAATAATAATATTATATAGGTAACGTGAGTGGGCATGTATGTACGTAGTGGTTGAATTGGTGCTGCTAGCTATGTGGATAATTATGATTATTATTAACCAAGAAAATAAAAATATGTCTTCTTACATAGTTTGAAGCATATCGCTTAGCTTGTTTGCTCGCTCGTGCACGTGTGCCCCCATAAGCATCATTATATTAAGTTGCAGGTTTATAAATTACCTTTTTGTAAATTTATCATTTCTCTTATTTTATTAGAGCACAAAAGTGCCCGTTCGATACTTTTTGTTTTTGCTGAATGCACATATGTTTAAATCACAATCCAGTTCAAAACTAAATATATTTATTATATATATATATATATTGTAAACTTAGTTGATGTTATGATTGTTATTTGTTTTGTGCATCTAAATAAATAAATAAAATAAAAATAAATACTGGCTCTCAAGGACAGCTGCCGGAACACACCGTTAGGTGCTTGGCGACAGATTTTCTACTTGAAGGTGGTAGCTAGCCAGGCTGGCATTCGCTAAATGCCCTACCATCATGCTATAACGACTGCCATCCTAAGACAACAACCGGGACCGACGGCTTAACGTATGCCCTCCGAAGCACGGAAACGCTCAGTAGTAATGTCACTAGCGGTCACCCATCCAACTCATGACCGCGCGCGACGTTGCTTAACTTTGCTGATCGGTTGAGAACAGCTAAGTAAACTTCGCTACCAGCGCTTCACGTATACAGCAATTTGATATATAACAACTGCAGGCACTCAATATGTCGAAATCACATTTTCACGGATCGACTTCAACAAGTTATTTAATGCATTCCAGAATCCAGAGCTAGAAGCAGATGCTGTAGTTGTGAACCAAAGATAGCCGACCTGCAATAGCCATGGAATGCCATGCCGCAGGTCTATGGTTCGATCCCTACCGCCGGACTGAGGTTCACTGCATTGTAGAAAGATATTTTGGGAACGCTCGTGTGGCTACCGCTGGCTACGTAGAAAATCTGTCGCCAAACACCTTAAAGTGTGTTCCACTTTTTTCAGCTACTTAAACTTAAGTGCGACTTAAGTTGAACCATGTTGATAAAATTTCTATGGGATGATCTTGGGAGTATACCTACTACATATACCCAAAAAAAACGGCCAAGTGCGAGTGGGACTGGCGCACGAAGGGTTCAGTACCATTACATCATTTTTAGCAATTTAATTATTATTATTTTTAGCAAATAAACGGCGAAAACCTCTTTTATTGCATGGGAGCATCCTTAATTATTTATTTTATTTTAATTCATTATATTTAGAGATAACATAAAACTAAACATTCTGTGAATAGTTAAAGCGTCTCTAAACCTGTCACCGTTAGGTATTAGTATCGAGCAAGAAACGGTAAAAGAAAACAAGTTTGTTGTATGGGAGCCCCCCTTAAATATTTATTTTTAAGTATTTGCTGTTATAATTTCAACTGTCTAGCTATTACCGTTCTTGAGATGCAGCCTGGTGACGGACGGACGGACGGACAGCGAAGTCTCAGTAAGGTCCCGTTTTTACCCTTTGGGTACGGAACCCTGAAATACATCAAGATTGGATGAACCAGAGAAAGTTATGCATATATATTAAAAAACTATATGTTATACGAGTACCTACTTCTAGTTGAGAATCATACTTATTTTCTCTGGAAGTCGGATAAAAAACTATGAATATCTGTATATAGATCCCATATAGGTATCCCATATTAAATAAAATTACAGTAAAAAGGTAACATGTTGGTATACTAGGATAAAAAGAACGTCATGCATGCAGATGCAATACTTCTGCCTACTATAGCCCTCAAGGACAACTTCTGAAATAGAATGACACCTTAGTTGCTATACTTAGTTTTTTTTATATAATATAATGGCTTTGGATACATGTGCTTGTGTCTTGTTTATGTTTTTAATAAAATAACTACATAAGTTTTTTTCATTTCCATTTCTGTCAGTGTTCTATTTGTTTCACATGTGATATCACTTTTTATTGGTTTACTGTGCAAATACGTGGAGTTGGTAGGACCCCAACTAGGTAGCCAATATAAAATATAAATAATAAAAGCCATTCTTTGTGGCGTTCTATGGGGGAGGCTTTTGTTCAACAGTGGACGTCTTCAGGCTGATTATGATGACTGTGCAATGTTTACTGCCATAATTAACTTTTTAAGTTATATCTTTTCGAGCGTAGAAGAAACATATAACATATATTGCGACAAATGTAGGGGAAAGTGGTACATGATGATCCTTTTAAGGGAGAATGATTATAAGTCTAAAAATATTCAAAAAAACTTTGATATTATACCGCTATCTAATCGTTAGTAAATCCTTCAAAGTAATAGCAAATTAGTATTTTTGAAATTGATATATTTTTATGGAATTATGTATTATTTTTTTAAATGGTACTAAAGGATCAACTTGTACATCGGGGTGGCCAAGATGATCCCAGTGGATCATCTTGCCCCTATTGGTAATACATTTTATTAACAGGTATCATATTTAGTATAAATATTCAATAAAGAAATAAAAAACATCATGGTTTAAAAAGTAGGTCTTTATTGTAACAGGTACAATCATTTCACACGAAACAGCCATATGCGTACAAATTAATAAATAAAAGCTTAAATTTAAGTCCAACATTATTCTTATGAACTGCATTATCTAATATTGTAACACTTCTATTACTTCTTCTACTTATTTAACAATCTTGTAACCAGAATGAGATCAATTAAAAATTGAGGATAGGCACAATCAACATCTTAAGTAGAAATATTTTCCAACGACAAATAACTTTGCTTAAATTGTTTCCATGTGTTTCAAATAACAAGTTCACGTTCTTGCGTGAAAGTGAACACTGGTCTTATGCCACCCAAATATTTCACTCCACCTACAGCCTCTTTATTTTTACGCTTTGCACGTCTTTTCAGAGACATTACGGGAACAGAAAATTCTTGACTCGCTATTCTATATAGCATTACCGCTTTCACTGCATCTAAAGCCTTAATCATTGAGCTTTCATCCCAAGCTCCACGTTTGGTTTTCCTTTTACAATTACCCGGCATTTTTCTGTGAACAAGTTAACAAAGCTATATACTTATTTGCATGAGTCAAGATGATCCACACGGATCATCTTGACCGCAAACAGATGGATCATCTTGCCCCGTACCCGGTTTTAGCACATTGAGGCCAATAAAATAACCTCGTGAGTTTTTTGTGGCTACCAAACTATTTATAAAACAAAATTAAGTATTTTCTGAAGCCGCAAATATAACAATTCTTCCATATAACCACATACGAAAAAAGTTGCATGGTCTCAAAGTCAGACTTACCTTAGATCAGCAGTACACAATTTTTATTTTTTATCACAACATATCACGCTTTGCTCGCGGCGCCATGACTCTTTAACTGGCGGCTGGGTAATGCTGGGCTTACACTTTACCTAAAAATCAGGTAGATGGCTTTAGTTGTTTTGGCATAACAGAGAAGGATCATCATACCCCAAGGGATCAACTTGTACCACTATCCCCTACTTAAATTCGTCACTTTCATATACACTAATTAAGGGTGCTAGCTTCCAAATTTGTAAGCTACCATCCTCAAGTACTATAATATGGCGAACCGATAGTAATAAAATTAGTGTCGAAAATTATACATATTTCCAACCTAGTCCATAGATAGTGATTTTATCACATTTTGTAATATAAAAAAAAATATAAAAATATCATTTACGAAAATATTTTCAAAATTGCTTTCTTGTGGTTGGATATTAGGATATTACATATAATTTAAGGTATATTTTACAAATAATGATTTAACCGTATCATATCTAGAAGAGCCCAAACTTGGTATGTTTTTAAAATGTTTTTTATTTTAATTTAAAACAAGTGACTATAATATAATGTGATAGATATATTTTTAGAATCGCCTTAGTAAGCCCTTTCATTCAATACCACACTGAGAAAAACGACTTAAAGGCTTAAATCAAATTTGACCTTTTACCGTTGAATTGTAACTACGTAAGATGAATTCTCAAATCTTAAGGTGATTTTCACCAATCAATAAAAATGTACCATGTTTTATAATAAACACAACCGTCAAAAACGCCTTCCGTAATGTATTTTCAGAATTGAACTTGTTATACGATAATAATTGCAGTATTGACCATAAAATATACCTTACTTTTACAGCGGTTTCTATACGGTGATTATCACTATAACGTACGACTTAATCAGCCTCATCAAAAAGTCAATATTTAAGAAAGACCACAAAATACACCTTAAATGAAGACGAAAAGAAACATTCGCCTTCACTGACCTCGTTTAACGCCTTCTAGTTGGAAGGCGTTTTTGTACGTATTTACGTTTGGTCGGTTTTTCGCCTTATACCATATAAATTGGCCGTCATTAGGGCGCTTTTGACTTTAGATTTTTCTCAGTGCACACACGAGTGCTTGGAAAGGCGAGGCGGTACTTCACGTCGGCCCATCGCCTGCAACTTTATAAGGCTCAGGTTCGGCCTCACATGGAGTACTGCTCTCATCTCTGGGCGGGAGCTCCTCAATACCAGCTTCTTCCATTTGACCGCATACAACGCAGAGCGACTCGAATCGTTGACGATCAAGTTCTCTCCGACCGGCTCGACCCTTTGGCACTACGTAGAGATGTTGGATCACTCTGCATCTTCTACCGCATCTATCACGGGGAGTGTTCTGAGGAACTGTTCGATTTACTACCTGCAGCTCAATTTCGCCATCGGACGTCCCGACAAAGCATGATGTTTCATAAATTTCATGTCGACGTCTGGAAGTCCACAACTTTGCGATTTTCACGGCATTTTCTACCTCGCACTCCACAATATGGAACCAGCTGCCAGGTGCAGTATTTCCGAAAGGATACGACTTAGGGGCCTTCAAGAAGAGAGCATATTCCCTCCTCAAAGGCCGGCAACGCATCCTCGATACCTCTGGTGTTGCGGATGTTCGTGGGCGACGGTGATCACTTACCACCAGGTGACCCGCCTGCTCGTTTGCCCTCCTATCCCATAAAAAAAAAAACGATAGAATAAGAGAATTTTTTTTTCTATATAGAAAAAAATATGACGTTATAACTCTCTTCTTTTGTTTTTTTTTTGTACTACGGGTCAGATTGAAGCGAATTGCCTTTATCAATCGTTCCGATTTTCATGTTTTTACACCATTTGCAGGTTTTTTACTCAATTTCGGGGTGTACAGCTAACACTAAACATAAGTTTTTTTTATGGGATAGGAGCGCAAACGGGGAGGTGGCTCACCTGGTGGTAAGTGATCAACTTCGCCCACGAACACCCGCAACACCAGCAGTTACGAGGAAGCGTAATAAAATAAATAAGATTTTAGCCCAATAAAATAAATAAACATAAATGGATCACCTTGAGCGAGTCAATAAACACGAAATTTATAAATTTAAAAAGATTTTTGATTTTTGCCGAGCGTGGGGATTATGGCCAATCCCCCAATGGGGGAGACCTTGTTCAACTGTGGACGTTATGGTTGACGTGATGAAGTTAATATACAGGGTTATTAGTAAAATGCTAACAACCTCTTGGGAGTTTTTTTTTAGCTAGTTATTAGACAATGTCTACTCCGGGCCAAGAGCCGCCGCGGCAACACTGGACCTCGCCTCACTCCATTGAATAGAGTTTTGAATATTTAAATCGAGAAAAGTAATAAAAAATGTGAAATTATAAATTACAGGCAGACTTCTAACATCAGGTGGTCGTCGTGCTTATTACGTAAAGTACACACAAAAAAAATACATCTCAAAATAGTAATTAAACTTTAAACGGTTTAAATCGCGTATATTTATCATTATTTTTGTCCCGACGTTTCAAACACTTTGCAGTGATCGTGGTCACGGGGTGACTGCAAAGTGTTTGAAACGTCGGGACAAAGATAATGATAAATATACGCGATTTAAACCGTTTAAAGTTGTTTAATTACTATGTGTAATAATCGCGAAAACCTAAGACAACATTACATCTCAAAATATTTGTTAAGACTCGCAGAAGTGACGGAAGTGATATCCAGTGTTATATAGATGTACCAATAACACTTAGTGACAAATATTTTTGTAATTCTAACCACTTCACAGGAAAATTATGAGATTTCGCAAAATATTTCTTGGTTAGTTTATCTGTCGCTTTGAGTAGGGTATCGCTGAAACGGAAATTAAAAAGGAAATCATTAAGGTCAAGTTTTATTATGAAATATTCAAGTCGTGGAAATTTTCCGTTATACAGAGTTTAGTTTTTTATTGCCATTTAGATGGGTCAGTATGGGGCAAGTCTGAAACTATAAGACATGCAAATATCTCTATCATGTCATCGATTTTAATGTCGAGGAAAAACTGCATTCAAATATATAAAAAAACCTTTTACTCAGTACGGTAATCAACCCGATCTATTATTCTTATAATACTTATTATTATTTTTATATCGGTTGCATATGTAAGTCATTAGCAGTAAATATTGCTATGGAACCAGATATTAAAAATTTATTGTATTCAATGCGCTAATTGTTCATTATATTTATTCATATTAATAGATTCAGGCGTTACTTAGTGGGATTCCAAACTTAATAAAAAAAAAAAATAATTTAAAGTATCGTTCAACACGATCGTTTACGTCTTTTTCTATGTGTGCTACTACCTATATTAGGTACCTACCTCTTGATAATAAAACAAAAAGCTATCGAATCAAAGTAAAAATTGTTCGCGACATACTAGCACCATCAAACAAATCCTAAGCAACGCTCTTGAAAAATTTTTTGCCACCCTTGTCAAAGCATAGAATTAAACAGGGCGTCCCACGGCGATGCCTCATGGATGGAGAGTATCTTGAATATTGTAGATGGAACATTTTACTGAAAGAATACATTATTCAAATTTAAATAATGTCTTCTTTCAGTAAAATGTTATTTTAAAAAATAAAAATTATTTAAATTTAAATAATGTCTTCTTTCAATAAAATGTTCCATCTATAATATTCAAGGTCTATCGCAGTAATACATAATAATAATAATAATAATTTATTCGTAGCTCAAAAAACTTTTTTTGGTACATAAGCTTAAAAATATCGTAGTTGGTATATTACAGTATAATATTTCAAATTGTTGAGTTAGCTTTTTTGAAGCCTTGGGAATCTCTGCACCCCATACTAGGTCACATTCGAGCCTGTGTAGTGGGCCTGCATTAACTCTCCGGGGTCACTTTAATCCAATCGTCAGCATAAAATAGGTCAGGCTCTAACGTCCTCAACCCATCCGCACCAAATTCCAAAACGGTACAGCACCTTATAATGATAAATTATTATTGGGACGCCCTGTACACTCATTATAACATACAGCCGTTGTCACTCAGCAGAAATACATATTCAAAGAAGAAACTTTGGTACACCAACGTGACGTAGGTATAAGCGTCAGATTGGTGACGATAGTAGGCATCAGGTAAACCACGAGAGCAAGCTAGTCAGGTGCCAGGGGTAACCATAAGGGACATTGATGAATCTGGGTCACGTGGTGTCAAGTCACTTCGGGTTACCTACGAGTATGTTCCCACACCTATTTTATATGCGAATATCTTTATTGGTTTGCCTTGACGCTGTAAAGAATCAACAGATTTACGTGATTTTGTGCACAGAGATAGTTTAAAGTCTGAAGGACAAATTAGACTGCTTTTATTCTAAATAAGTACAGTTCTTGTAGGGTAGCAGTACAGTCATAGAGAAATGTGCTTTCTCTTTTCTGTGAGTACAGTACTATCATTAGAGAAAGGACCTTTCTCAATGGTTCTATGAAGTTTTTAGTATTTAATTAAAAACTCTTTAAACATTCTGAATGTTATAAAAAAAATACGTTTCTGGTTAACGATTGTCATTCTCCTTAAAATCGTCAAGGGATTTATATGTATTACCTAATGGTAATACTTTGGTATTGCGTAATATTTAAAGTAAAAATCTTCAAAATCATAGATGGTATCATCAAAAAGATCAGAAGTAGGAAGGCACATGAAATTTTTAACGTCCGGCGGTCCACGTGTTTATTCCGTGAAATACACATAAACAAACACAAAAAAAGAAACTCAAGTGTTTGTTACGACTAGCAGAAGTCAATCCTGAAAGTTTGTTAGCATTTTTCCAATAAGCCTATATATAATATTATTAAAACTCACGCACATTTTTATTTATCGATTAGAACAGGTTATTCACTTGATGCTATTTAATACCTACGAGTTGTCGATGTAAGGATCGACAATTGTTTCGGCTTCATAAGGAAGCCATCTTCAGGATCTGGAGTGCGGTTCGATCGCTGTCGCGGACCGTTTCAGTGTTAAATAATATCACGTAATCAACGTGTTCTAATCAATAAATAAGCCTGTATATGTATAATAGGCGAGGATGTGTGATGCTCAGCGTCATATCTTCTTTATTTACAATATTAAAATAAATACAAATATTAAAAAAAGAAAACATTACGTCCTTACACGAATAGTTTACTCTTTTGAAGCGCTCGTAGTGAAGTTTGCTTAGCTGTTCTTAACCGATCGGCAAAGTTAAGCGACGTCCGCCGCGGTCATGAGTTGGATGGGTGACCGCTAGTGACATTACTACTGAGCGCTTCCGTGCTTCGGAGGGCACGTGAAGCCGTCGGTCCCGGTTGTTGTCTTAGGATGGCAGTCGTTGTGTTTGATGGCTCACTGTGTGTTCACACTGTGTGTTTAAGACACAAAAAAAATAGATAAAAATGTTAGAAAAAACCAATTTGAAAAATTTTATCCGATTCCGAATAATCCGAATTCCGACTAAATTACCTGCTAAGCCGTCGAGACATTACAAACGCCACGTATCCCAGCCGGATTATTTGTCGGCGCATTGCACTTCTACACGAGGCATCTTTAGGAGATTTTGACTCTTCAAAAAGTAATATTTGTGACGGTAGTACAAAATTAATTCTTTGTAATCAAGAGACAAATAAAACCGATTCGAACCGATCCAATCACCCCGTGACCATGATCACTGCATAATGTTTGAAACATCTCGGGATATAAATAATGATATATATATTAGAATTAAACCGTTTAACTCATTGGCCTCATCGATAATGATAAGAATAGAATTTCACTCATAAATAGACCCAAGTGGTCCTGATAATTTATGGTTACTATGTGTAACAAATTAATAGAGAAGAGCATATTCCCTCTTCAAAGGCCGGCAACGCATCCTCGATACCTCTGGTGTTGCGGATGTTCGTGGGCGACGGTGATTACTTACCACCAGGTGAGCCACATGCTCGTTTGCCCTCCTATCCCATAAAAAAATAAATAATAATGGTCGCAAAAATGTAAGACAACATTATAACATTATTATGTATTTCGTTTTTTCAATAAGTAGTTAGAGATAAGTCACGTCGATACAATTCAGGGCCTGAATGAATTCCATAGGGCGTCTGAAAATTACTAAATTCTCTGGGACGCTGAAAATTTCTAAAATCTCTGAAATTTTAATTTTCTTTAGTGAATTCTATCTCTGCGTTTTGTTTTTTATTTTATTATAAGTAACGTGGTTGTATTTCTTGAGATTTTGATTAATTGTCATCAGATATACCTGAAACCTAGGTCGACTATCTCGACCAATACGCGTGAGTACCGCCGGTTATCTATAACATTAATGTATGTCATAAAATTCTCGCGAAGTTTACACATGTTATACTTTACACATAAATATTACAAAATTAACCGGTATAACACTCACGTTAGGGATCGAATACGTCTCGCGGGTTTCCAGCATATCACATGCAATCACCAGGGTGACTGCGCAGATGCGTCTGCGTCCTCCCGGCGCACAAATCCCTAACGGGAGTGTTTTGCCGGTTGAATTACATATAATATTTAAATATGTATATATTGCTCAGAACACCGACAGGTACATTCGAATCGAAGTACGTTCAGCTGGCATAATTTCAATGGAATGCTGAATTGAAAAAAATATATTTCGAGCCCTGCTAAACGAATCCTCTTCAAATGTGTAAAAAATATTCTAAAACTAAACTGAAAAAACTTGTCTGACCTGAAGGAGTATTTTTCAGAATGTACACGATTTTCCAAATTATTTGCTTAGTGATGTGCTTGTAGAATCAATGAGTGAACGTTAAGTATAAGATTAAGATATTAATTGCAGTTAATTATATTATTCGAATATTTTTTATACGAACCACACTATACATACTAATACATCACTGTACTGTATCAGCCGGATCGTCCACTGCTGAACACAGCCTCCCCTATTAAGGGGGTATTTGCCATAATCCCAACGCTTGGCAGGCGGCTTGGTGATCGCAGCGTAAGATAGTAGTTCTTTAGAAGGCGCTGCTGCCCACCTTCCAGTAGAATTATTCCCTTAGTCGCCTTTTACGACACCCACGGGATGATATGGGGAGGTGCAATTCTAACCCGGCACCCCACGGGGAAATACATCACTATTTCATATTAATTAGTCATATAGCATAATCAATGTGCCCATATTCATTTGGTCTAACATTGTGTTTATTTTTATTTTAATGAACTTTAAGTTTTATTGTATTTAATATAAGATATAATAGAATATGTTTTTAATTAATATTGTTTCACCATATAAAATATATTTCACTTTGACTGGAAGTATGTAACTTGGTAATATTAATTCAATTCCTATTGCAAAGATTACGTTCGTTAGAGAAATCAGATTATTTACGGAATTATATTCTTATATAAATAACTACATCCAGGTACGTTGAGAAATCGCTAATAAAATTGTTCAAATATAGATTTCGACAGACATATCCTTATTAACCAATGACATTTACCTACATTTTAGAGCTAGTACTTCTAGGTTAACCTGAACAACATCTTCGACCACACCATCACTTACCATCAGGTGAGATAGTGGTCAAAGGCTAACCTATCAGGCATAAAAAAAAAAGTTAGGAATTTAAATAAAATTCTTCAGGGAATTCTCACTGTAATTTTGTTGTGTTATCTACATCTACACTAATATTATAAAGAGGATATATTTGTATTCTTGTATGCAAAGAAAAAACTTGAAAATTACTGGACTGATTTGGATAAAGTTTGGTATGGATATAGGTTGAGACCCGGGGAAGGACATAGGATGTTTTTTTTCTAATTGCGCAATAAGAGGTCTATGGTTTTGCGTGATAACAGACATACGCGCGGGCGGTGCCGCAGCTGGAAAGGTAGTTTTAAGTAAAAGCAGTTTGAAGCAGTGATGGCTCAGTGGCATTGGCTATGGACTGCCGCGCAGCAGGTCCATAGTTCGAATCCCACCGCGGGCTTCAGCTTTACCACATGTTGGAAGGGCATTTCGCGATTGGCCGCCTGGCTAGCGACCACCGTCAATTAGAAAATCTGTCGCCAAGCACCTCACGGTGTGTTCCGGCAGTTGTCTTTGAGAGTCAGTAATTCTAGGTTAGCCTGAACAACATCTTCGACCACACCAATCATGCAGGTGAGATAGCGGTCAAAAGCATAACAAAAAAAGAAATATGAGAGAAAATATTAAAAAAACAAATTTCAAATATATAATCCAGTTACGGTTCCGACTAAATTACCTGCTAAGCCGTCGAGACATTACAAACGCCACGTATCCCAGCCGGATTATTTGTCGGCGCATTGCACTTCTACACGAAGCATCTTTAGGAGATGTTGTCTATTCAAAAAATAATATTTATGACGGTAGTACAAAATTATTTCTTTATAGGTAATCAAGTGACAAATAAAACCGATTTGAGCCGACCGAATCACCCCGTGACCGTGATCACTGCATAATGTTTGAAACATCTCGGGATATAAATGATGATAAATGTATGAGAATTAAACCGTTTAACTCATTGGCCTCATCGATAATGATAACAATAGAATTTCATTCATAAATAGACCCAAGTGGTCCTGATGATTTAAGGTTACTACGAGTACTGTATCAGCCGGATCGTCCACTGCTGAACACAGCCTCCCCTATTAAGGGGGTGGTTGCCATAATCCCCACGCTTGGCAGGCGTCTTTGGCATCGCGATGTAAGATGGCAGTTCTTTAGAAGGTGCTGCTGCCCACCTTCCAGTATTTTTCCCTTAGCCGCCTCTTACGACACCTACGGGATGATATGGGGAGGTGCAATTCCAACCCGGCACCCCACGGGGAACGGCAAGTATGTGTATCAAATTAATAGTCGCAAAAATGTAAGACAACAACATAACATTATTATGTATTTCGTTTTTTCAATAAGTAGTTAGAGATAAGTCACGTCGATACAATTCAGGGCCTGAATGAATTCCATAGGGCGTCTGAAAATTACTAAATTCTCTGGGACGCTGAAAATTTCTAAAATCTCTGAAATTTTAATTTTCTTTAGTGAATTCTATCTCTGCGTTTTGTTTTTTATTTTATTATAAGTAACGTGGTTGTATTTCTTGAGATTTTGATTAATTGTCATCAGATATACCTGAAACCTAGGTCGACTATCTCGACCAATACGCGTGAGTACCGCCGGTTATCTATAACATTAATGTATGTCATAAAATTCTCGCGAAGTTTACACATGTTATACTTTACACATAAATATTACAAAATTAACCGGTATAACACTCACGTTAGGGATCGAATACGTCTCGCGGGTTTCCAGCATATCACATGCAATCACCAGGGTGACTGCGCAGATGCGTCTGCGTCCTCCCGGCGCACAAATCCCTAACGGGAGTGTTTTGCCGGTTGAATTACATATAATATTTAAATATGTATATATTGCTCAGAACACCGACAGGTACATTCGAATCGAAGTACGTTCAGCTGGCATAATTTCAATGGAATGCTGAATTGAAAAAAATATATTTCGAGCCCTGCTAAACGAATCCTCTTCAAATGTGTAAAAAATATTCTAAAACTAAACTGAAAAAACTTGTCTGACCTGAAGGAGTATTTTTCAGAATGTACACGATTTTCCAAATTATTTGCTTAGTGATGTGCTTGTAGAATCAATGAGTGAACGTTAAGTATAAGATTAAGATATTAATTGCAGTTAATTATATTATTCGAATATTTTTTATACGAACCACACTATACATACTAATACATCACTGTACTGTATCAGCCGGATCGTCCACTGCTGAACACAGCCTCCCCTATTAAGGGGGTATTTGCCATAATCCCAACGCTTGGCAGGCGGCTTGGTGATCGCAGCGTAAGATAGTAGTTCTTTAGAAGGCGCTGCTGCCCACCTTCCAGTAGAATTATTCCCTTAGTCGCCTTTTACGACACCCACGGGATGATATGGGGAGGTGCAATTCTAACCCGGCACCCCACGGGGAAATACATCACTATTTCATATTAATTAGTCATATAGCATAATCAATGTGCCCATATTCCTTTGGTCTAACATTGTGTTTATTTTTATTTTAATGAACTTTAAGTTTTATTGTATTTAATATAAGATATAATAGAATATGATTTTAATTAATATTGTTTCACCATATAAAATATATTTCACTTTGACTGGAAGTATGTAACTTGGTAATATTAATTCAATTCCTATTGCAAAGATTACGTTCGTTAGAGAAATCAGATTATTTACGGAATTATATTCTTATATGAATAACTACATCCAGGTACGTTGAGAAATCGCTAATAAAATTGTTCAAATATAGATTTCGACAGACATATCCTTATTAACCAATGACATTTACCTACATTTTAGAGCTAGTACTTCTAGGTTAACCTGAACAACATCTTCGACCACACCATCACTTACCATCAGGTGAGATAGTGGTCAAAGGCTAACCTATCAGGCATAAAAAAAAAAGTTAGGAATTTAAATAAAATTCTTCAGGGAATTCTCACTGTAATTTTGTTGTGTTATCTACATCTACACTAATATTATAAAGAGGATATATTTGTATTCTTGTATGCAAAGAAAAATCTTGAAAATTACTGGACTGATTTGGATAAAGTTTGGTATGGATATAGGTTGAGACCCGGGGAAGGACATAGGATGTTTTTTTTCTAATTGCGCAATAAGAGGTCTATGGTTTTGCGTGATAACAGACATACGCGCGGGCGGTGCCGCAGCTGGAAAGGTAGTTTTAAGTAAAAGCAGTTTGAAGCAGTGATGGCTCAGTGGCATTGGCTATGGACTGCCGCGCAGCAGGTCCATAGTTCGAATCCCACCGCGGGCTTCAGCTTTACCACATGTTGGAAGGGCATTTCGCGATTGGCCGCCTGGCTAGCGACCACCGTCAATTAGAAAATCTGTCGCCAAGCACCTCACGGTGTGTTCCGGCAGTTGTCCTTGAGAGTCAGTAATTCTAGGTTAGCCTGAACAATATCTTCGACCACATCAATCATGCAGGTGAGATAGCGGTCAAAAGCATAACAAAAAAAGAAATATGAGAGAAAATATTAAAAAAACAAATTTCAAATATATAATCCAGTTACGGTTCCGACTAAATTACCTGCTAAGCCGTCGAGACATTACAAACGCCACGTATCCCAGCCGGATTATTTGTCGGCGCATTGCACTTCTACACGAAGCATCTTTAGGAGATGTTGTCTATTCAAAAAATAATATTTATGACGGTAGTACAAAATTATTTCTTTATAGGTAATCAAGTGACAAATAAAACCGATTTGAGCCGACCGAATCACCCCGTGACCGTGATCACTGCATAATGTTTGAAACATCTCGGGATATAAATGATGATAAATGTATGAGAATTAAACCGTTTAACTCATTGGCCTCATCGATAATGATAACAATAGAATTTCATTCATAAATAGACCCAAGTGGTCCTGATGATTTAAGGTTACTACGAGTACTGTATCAGCCGGATCGTCCACTGCTGAACACAGCCTCCCCTATTAAGGGGGTGGTTGCCATAATCCCCACGCTTGGCAGGCGTCTTTGGCATCGCGATGTAAGATGGCAGTTCTTTAGAAGGTGCTGCTGCCCACCTTCCAGTATTTTTCCCTTAGCCGCCTCTTACGACACCTACGGGATGATATGGGGAGGTGCAATTCCAACCCGGCACCCCACGGGGAACGGCAAGTATGTGTATCAAATTAATAGTCGCAAAAATGTAAGACAACAACATAACATTATTATGTATTTAGTTTTTCCAATAAGTAGTTAAAGATAAGTCACGTCGATACAATTCAGGGCCTGAATGAATTCAGAAAAATGCTAAATTCTCTGGGACGCTGAAAATGACTCAAATCTCCGAAATTTTAATTTTCTTTAGGGAATTCTATCTCTGCGTTTTGTTTTTTATTTTATAATAACATGGTTGTATTTCTAGGGATTTTGATTAATTAATTAAATTAGAGACTAGTCTAGCCGTGTTGTTGTTATGAACCCTTTTTTTTTAATTCGGTATCTAACTTATAACAATCGAAAATAATTGTTATCTTTAAAAAATTAGTCATGGCAGATCCTCAGCAGTTAACGTAGTTTTTTTTTAACGTGATTGCGTCGTATCATGAACGATGCCCTCCAAGTGTTAAACGGTAACCGCTGTCTATAACAGATGTATTTCATCTTATGTGATGAAATGCAATGCGCCTCACCCTAAGACATACGAGTATATTTCACAGACAGTTTTTTTTTCAATTACATACATAAAATCACGCCTCTTTCCCGTAGGGGTAGGCAGAGACCACGGATTTCCACTTACTACGATCCTTACATATCTCTTTCGCTTCATCTACACTCATCAATCCTTTCATACATAAGCGTCGGTTTAGGGTACTCTTGACCTGGCCTTTTTTCAGAACGTCTTCAATCTGATTTCGGATCGTTCGCCTAGGTCTTCCCCTTCCAACACTTCCGTTCACTTGTCCCATGTATAGCTATTTAGTCATTCTCATTTCATTCATTCTCTCCACATGTCCAAACCATCTTAACATACCTTTCTCGATTATTGTCCCTACATCCTCATTCACACCACTTCGTTCCCTTATCACACTATTCCTTATGCTGTCACTCCGTTTGACTCCAATCATGCCCCTCAATGCTCTCATCTCCACTGCATTTATTCTACTTTCATGCTTTTTCAATTAACTACAAAAATTAACTATACCTAGTAGGAAAGTTAACCACACATATTTTTTTGTGAGACAGTGACAGTAGCTCTGAGTCTTGACTTTAATAATTACAAGTAGGTAATACTTTTAGTCACATAGGCTAGTTTTAAGTATAAGCAGTTTGAAGCAGTTATGGCTCAGTGGCATTGGCTATGGACTGCCGCGAAGCAGGTCCAGAGTTCGAATCCCGCCGCGGGCTTCAGCTTCACCGCATATTGGAAGGGCATTTTGCGATTGGCCGCCTGAATAACTACCACCCTCAAGTAGAAAATCTGTCGCCAAGCACCTAACGGCCTAAACGGTCGACCATATCATCACACATCCGGTGAGATTGTGGTCAAAGGATTACCTACTCGTATCAGCAATATAAAAAAAATGGTTAGTCGTATTCAATTTCTAGGGATTATAGAAGTGAGAGCCTGTTTTAAGGGTGAACTGGCCGGTCAGTTCTCCATACAAACGCCGTAGGGTGATCACTTCCTTGTTTGAGGATTTAGGTCCAAAACAAAGCATGATATCGATTGAACTCGTTATTACCTAGGCTTGTATGATGCCGAAATTTTAATAAGATAATTAACTTGAGAGTTATGAGCTTCGAAACATTTTCATATAACATTTTCAAGGCTCATAACTTTCAACTTAATTATCTTTTTAAAATTTCGGCATCATACAAGCCTAGATAATGACGAGATCAATCGGTATTATGCTTAATTCTGGACTTAAAGTCTCAAATCCGGGAATGATCACCCTACGGCGTTTGTATGGAGAAGCGACGGCCAGTTCAACTACACACACTTAAGGGTGAACTGGCCGGTCAGTTCTCCATACAAACGCCGTGGGGTGATTATTCTCTTATTTGAGGATTTAGGACCAAAACAAAGCATGATATCGGTTGAACTCGTCATTATCTAGGTTTGTATAGTAACGAAATTTTTAATAGATAATTAAGTTGAGAGTTATGAGCCCCGAAACATTTTCATATGAAGTTTTCAAGGCTCATAACTTTCAAGTTAATTATCTTTTTAAAATTTCGTTACGATACAAACATAGATCATTTTTATTTATATATTTTATTTAAGTTCAATCGATATTATGCTTAATTCTATATCTAAAATCTCAAATAAGGGAGTGATCACCCTACGGGTTTGTATGAAGAACTGTACGGCCAGTTCAACCTTAAATTTCAAATACCTAGACTATTTTTCACACATTTAATAACAACATTTCCGATGTTTTGAAATTACATAAAATAAGCACGATGCTCACCTGATGTTAAGCGGTAACCTCTGCCTATAACAAATGCATTTTTACTGAATGATGAAATGCACTGCGCACGTCGCACTGAGACACAGTTGTTAAGTCCTATAATTTTACTGTCCTCCAACGACTGCTGCTGGAACGCACTGTTAGATGCTTGACGACAGTTTTTCTACTTGTGGGTGGTAGCTAGCCACGTATGTATATGTATGCACTTATATATACATATTAATAAATTGAGTATTGTTTAAGTGAATGCAAATATTTCTGACTATTACCTAGCGTTACTGTATGAAATCTGTGCAAGCAGCGTTTCAATTTTTAACGTTAACTTTCACAAAATCCCTAAATCGAACACACAGCCAAATATTCAATAATTTATAAGTTTACCTCGTTTTTAAATGCGAACTTATGATGAATGGAAACTTCTGTGTCAAAATACTCACCAGTGTTTAAATATATGAATGGGAGCTCTCCATTCCCTATGATAGATATAACAGGTATGAGAATTGTTCCTATCTGTCATATAATTACATGGCTTATGTTTAAGTTAAGATTTATTTGTTGTTATCTTAATGATTATTTTTTTATTAATGATGCTATGAGCATTCATACAAACCGATCTGCGGTTTTTGTAATGCGTTTAAGTAAAATATTGCATAAGAAATGTATAAGATAAATAAATGGAAAAAAACATAAAAAAATGTAGTCACAAGTGAGTTTCAAAAATACAATTTACTTGCGGCCCGCCCCGGCTTTGCACGGGTATTTAATAAAAATATAAATTGAAACATAATAAGTAGTTATTGTGACATCACTGTAATAGTTACACGTATGGTATTGCGGACTTTTTGGTAGATATTGATGTTCTTTATAAAAATGTAGTACATCAATTTGCTCTATTGTCAACAATTTTTGCAGCGTACGTGATATAACGATTATTTGGTATTTTTTTTCACACGTTGGGTTACAATATCGAAATTTTCATACGGAACCCGAAATTTTTGAAAATATAATATTCAATAGCCTATGTTCATCAGGGATAATGGAAGATTCTAATCGTGAAAGAATTTTTTAAGTTGGTCCAGTACTTTTAGTAAGTTTATTCGTTACATACAAAACTACAAATGTTTCCTCCTTATAATATTAGTACAGAATGGAAATCGGTGACTATCGGCCATTTTGATGATATTTAGTAACTGAACGAGATACAAAAAGCGCACCTGTGCTTCCGAAATTATTCCAGATGGTTATAAAAATAAAGCAATAAAAAAGCCTCTGTCTCAATATTGCTTTCGTCCTAGTAAGAGACTAGTAAGTTTGTTAACTGTGTTAGCAATCTCCTAAGAAGTGTTGAGTAGACTTCAGGGTTATATTACTGGCAACACAATTAAAAACAAACTCTACCTTGGGTAGGTGACGTGAATACATTTTGATACTCTTTTCTTCGGCAATACCGCCAGTCTGCGGATGCGAGTCATTCCGAGTAGACCATGGACATATATCTATAGATCCATGGAGTATACGAATAAGGAGACAATTACGAGTGTGTGTATTTAAAACCTAAATCTAAGGTACTGTAAACCATTAGAATCCTATTTAAGATGTTAAAAGTTGATATCTGAGTCTAGCGTACGATGTAAGCATCGAATATCGGTTGGCTGTTGATTTCAAAATATAATGTTATGTCATCGGTCATAGATGTTTCATTTTAAGAATAATAATAATGTTAATATTGTTGCGTGTCAATTTGTTCGTTGTGAATTTCTTGAAGTAGGCAGCTTGTGGCGGTCGGTAATACTCCAGTGGATCCTTGGAGAAGGCTGGTAAGCCAGGCCAAGTCTATTAAACGTTGTGACAAAGCTTGTAAAGCACAAATCGTTGGTGGACATCTCACTTCTTCATCTATTGTTTAGAACATAACTTTTTCACTTGATAACATTTGGTCTCGTTGGGAATTCATTTGGTCATTTTCTAATAACTTTCATCATATTTTCATAGAATTTAGCACGATTTTTCGTATTTAAATAAACATTAGTAGTAAACAAAGATAGGTCTTCTTCTTCTTCTTTTCAATGTTCAATTTCCATTCGAAGACTTAACAGAAACAAAGACAGCTATTAGGAGCTGACGTTGACAGTTGTACGTGGGTTTCGTACAAAAGTGGCATCTGCTAAATAATCGAGTCTCCTAAAGCTGTGCCTCTGCGAGATGTTTCGATAGACATACAATCTTTTGTGTGGAGAAAATTAAAAATGTTTGTTTTTTGTCAAGTTTAGAACATTTATTGAAGAATATATAATTTTATTTTTACACGCCCTTGGTATTCTCTTCAACTGCAGTCGTGTAGAAGGATTTTACCAGAGAGTTTTGACCATAACTAAAACCTAGAGGTAAATGGTTTGTAATCGATGGATCTCAATTTCCTTTTTTCTTTTCGTTCCGGACAAAGAGAACAGTGAACATCATTTAACATAAAAGAATTGAAAAAGTGCTATAAGAGCAAGTAAGTGTTAATTTCTTTGGACGTTTATGGTCCCAGGCCTCACATAGTGATCCGTGAGATAATATTTTTTCCATCTTTATAGGGAGGATGAAAATGTGCCGGCTGTACGTCGTGGCGGCGTGCCGACCGTATCGTGCGCAATGGCGCCTTTTACATGCTAATTGATTTGCTTTAGAAGGGGCGGCAGGTATGTAAATCACCCCATGTAATAGAAACCACATATAGGTTAGGATCGTTCTCGTGGTAGTCTGTAACGATGTTCTTCGTTTGCAGATTGCCGCTCCCTAGTTTAATTCAAGAATATAAGAGAAAAAATCACCACATATGCACCTGTCAACCATGATGCTCGTCGACTTCGGCTTACTACAAAGCGTGGTTTTTGCCCCTCACACCTGGAGTCTTGGTGCACACTCGCCGTCCATCTGGTGACATTTTTTAACTAATTTAGAAGCCCACATTGTCCAACATACAGGATGTATTGATAAGATAATTTCACGTGTTAATTTAGCATAGCCCACACGTAGGAGGGCCCGCCTACATGTAGGATTTACCAGAAATCAGAAATAATTTAAGAATATGTAATTACAAACTTACATAATGTTTACATAAGAATGTTTTAGAATATAAACTTGTACTAACCCCCATAGGTTAAGTTTACCTCATAAGGAACACAATGTAAAGTTATATTTTTGAGAGAAATTATAGATAGATGCGTATGTAAGGTGATCAGACGTTTCATTTTTCTGTCAGCATTCACAGAATATTCCAGTCAGTAGACAGTAGACTGGTGGCGCCCTCACTATTAGAAAGATCCACTACCCCAATGTAATTTTCGCCAACAAATAACACCCCCTGTGTCTAAGAGAACCCACCGCTCTCCCAACCATAGCCGGCTGGCATATAGAAAACGCGCACCCTCATAAAGCGAGTAACATAAATTGGCACCTACAACGTGGGGCTTGGTATTGTTGGAGTTACATGGTGGTTAGTGTATTGTTGTGTTAGTTTGTTCCAAATTTAAAAATATTCAAAATGTCTGACATAAAAATGAACTTCCGTCATCTTCTTAGTGATGAGCTCAAATATGAACTCAGAATTAGAGGTCATTGTCACATCAAAACGGTTGCGGACATGCGAGCAAAATTAGCTAGTATGTCAAAAGCCTCTCGATTAGAAGTAGTCACTAATCTTTCAGAATTAGATGTAGAATCAGAACTAGAAGTCTGTGAAGACAAATTAAACGACATTAGCCTGTCAGTTTCATCTGGAGATTTGACCCCTTCCCAAAAGGATAGATTCACTTCTCGTATTATACACATTCAATTAAGAATAGGTCGTCTTGACACTGAGGAAGAAGAACATTTAGAAAGAATTTCAGCTATTAAAAGTGAGTGTGAGAACATCCTCAAAACTTTGAATATAAACATTTTAGGAAAAGTGGGCCTGTGCTACACGGAGGAACAAGCAGCAGCAGAGATGAATCCAGTACACAGTGGTCAACACACTCCGGCGGAGGGGACAGTGACAACACAGGACTCTTCTGTAGGAACAGGTGAGCTGAGGATAACCATTGACCCAACTCGCAATGTATCAAACTGGAATGTTAGGTTCTCTGGTAGGGACAGCAAAGTTAGTTTACACTCATTTTTAGAAAATGTGGAAGAATTAAGAATGTCTAAAAATATTAGCCAATCAGAATTATTAAGAAGTGTATCTGACCTCTTAGAGCGTAGTGCAGCAGAATGGTACCGTTTTTATGGTAAACAAGCTTTGACCTGGAATGACTTTGTTTCAGCACTGAAACAAGAATTCCTACCTATTTCCTACAATAGGAAAACTCTAAAGGAAATTTATAATAGGACTCAACATCCAACAGAAAGTGTAGTGTCTTACATTTATGTAATGAAAACATATTTTAACCGTTTAGACAGTGCAATCTCTGAAAAGGAACAAGTAGAAATAATAAAGGACAACCTAGCTCCTTATTATAAATCGAAGATATTCTGTGATACATTTTCAAATGTAGATAAACTACGCCATAAATGTAAACAATTAGAAGACATGAAGTTGGAGTGCTCAACACATGTTAACCCCTCAATTTCAAACCCTAATCCATTGCACACTGACTTGTGTTATAAAACCAAAACTTTTTACAATTGTGGTCCCCAGAAAAAGAAAATAGAAGCAACTATATCTGAACAAGCGGCGATTAATCGCATTGTTTGCAATAAATGCAAGAAGCAGGGTCACATTCAAGTAAATTGTAAATTTGACAGAAAGATACATTGCTATGGCTGCGGTAAGGAGGGAGTCATACGACCAAGGTGTGAGAAATGCAACCCACAAAACCATTTAAACTCGGAAAGAGCCTCTTCCACCGGGGAAGGATGAGCCCGCCCTGCCAAAGTCATAGTAATGATAGAACAGAAAAGGATCTAGCAACAAAAATTAGTAGAGCTGTAGTAAATAAGAACTTTAAAAATATTAGAGTAGAACATCAGAAAATTCAAGAGGTCTATTTTAATCCTATGCCTGGAGAAACTCGACCGTTTCTCGAAGTTTCAGTTTTTGGTAGAAAATGTAAAGGACTCCTTGACTCCGGTGCGATGGTCAGTGTAATTAGCGGTATTGCATATAGATTTCTAGAACCAAATGGAGCTACATTGAACAAATCAGAACGTGTGCCCATTATAACTGCTAATGGTTCGTCAAGCATTGCTGCTGGATCCACATATCTAGACATAGAGTATAAAAATTTAATACATAGAATAAAATTTCTAGTAATTGAAGCAATAAAGACACCTATTATTTTTGGCATTGACTTTTGGAAAATTTTCAAAATCGGTGGAGACATTTTACAATATATAAAAGTAGACAGTTTAACAAGTCAAAATTGTTTTGTAGACTCAGGATTTTTACATACTGCTAGTGATTTAACCTCAGAACAGTTAGCTCTACTTAAAATTAGAATAGAAAAATTTAGAAACTTAACATTAGAATGTGGCTTAAGTAAGACCGACCTAGTGCAACATACCATCAATACTGGCGATCATCCCCCAGTACGACAGAAAGGATACCAATTCTCCCCGGCTGTGTTAGCACTAATACATGCTGAAGTGGACCGTATGCTTGAGCTAGGGGTTATAGAGCCATCCACTTCACCGTGGAATAGCCCTCTAGTGGTAGTGAAAAAACAGAATGGAGAACCAAGAGTATGCCTAGATAGTAGAAAGTTGAACTCTATTACTAAATTTGATAGCTACCCTTTGCCAAACATAGATTTTATATTGAACAGTTTGAGAGGTGCTAGATATTTGACGTCAATCGACCTCAAGTCTGCGTACTGGCAAGTAGAGTTGTCACCAGAGAGTAGAGAGAAGACGGCTTCCGCTGTAGCGGGCCGCGGTCTCTTTCATTTTCGTAGAATGTGTTTTGGCTTGAGCACAGCGGCTCAAACACTGCAAAGACTAATGGATAGGTTGCTAACAGCAGAATTCCAGAACGCAGACTTGACTCTATCAGTCTTTACGTACCTTGATGACATAATTTTAGTGAGTAGAGGCGATTTTCAAGACCATTTAGACCTGTTAGACAGGGTTTATGAGAAATTAAGGGCCGCGAAACTCACGGTTAACATAGACAAGTCACATTTTTGTAGAGAAGAACTGGATTATCTCGGGTATAGAGTAGATAGAGAAGGACTTAGAACTAACCCAGATAAAACCAGATCTATTATTAAATTAGCAGTACCTAAAACGCCTAAGGAAGTGAAAAGCTTTTTGGGGATGGTAGGGTGGTATCGTCGGTTCATACCAAACTTCGCGACAGTAGCAGCTCCCTTGAACCGCTTAACGAGTAAGAAGCTGAAGATGTGGGAATGGAACGACGATGCCCAAGAGGCTTTTGACAACCTTAAAACGTGTTTGGTTACCTCACCAGTTTTAACTTGTCCTGACTTCTCCCGAGAATTTGTTATTCAGTGTGACGCGAGTGACAAAGGCGTAGGCAGTGTTCTCACCCAGAACGTAGACGGTGTAGAGAAAGTAATAGCGTATGCTTCTCGAAGCCTGACTGCTGCAGAGCGTAACTACTCCGTAACAGAAAAAGAATGTTTAGCTGCATTGTTCAGTGTAGAGAAATTCAGATGCTATGTAGAAGGACATCCATTCACAGTAATAACTGACCATGCATCTCTACAGTGGTTACTGAGTATTAAATCACCTAGCGGTAGGTTAGCCCGCTGGGCTATGAGGCTTATGCAATACAAATTTGAAATCAAACACCGTAAAGGACACTTACATGTTGTACCTGATGCACTCAGCAGGTTAGAAATAGAATCGATAGAAGGAATAAGTTACCCTTCAGGTGACGTTTGGTATGATACATTATATGAAAATTGTAGAAGATCACCCCAACGTTACCCTAAATTTAATATCATAGAAGGAAGGTTGTACAAACTTATAAAAAGTAAATTTGCTTTAGAACAAGATACTTCATGGAAATTAGTAGTTCCCCTTCAGAATAGAATAAATGTCTTATCAGAAAATCATGACCAACCAACAGCAGGACATTTTGGAATCAGTAAAACCGTAAAACGCATAGCTCTACGCTTTTACTGGCCAAAATTACTGAAAGATGTCAAAGAATATGTTAGAAAATGTGAGGTTTGTTTGGCCAATAAGTCTACAAATAAGGCTAGACCTGGTTTGATGGGTCAGCCTAAGAAAGTAGAAAGGCCTTTCGAAACCATATCAGTGGATCTTCATGGCCCCTTACCAAGGTCAAAGAAAGGTAACACTTTTGTGTTAGTAGTGGCAGATAATTTTTCGAAGTATGTTTTCTTATTTCCCATACGAAGGGCTGTCGCTTCCACTATAATACAGAAATTAGAAGAATTCGTTTTTCTTGTGCATGGGATACCCAAGACATTAATTTGTGATAATGGTAGTGTGTTTACTTGTAAAGAATTCAAAGAAATGATAGGCAGGTATGGTATTACAAACCTTTTCTATACTGCTGTCTACACTCCTCAAGTCAATCCAGTAGAACGTGTCAACCGAGTAATGGGAGACACGATATCATCATTTCTCAAAGATGACCACAGAGAATGGGATGTTCACTTACCACACATCCAGTCTGCGATGAACAATAGTGTACATGAAGCCACTAGTTTCACACCATATTTCATAGTACACGGTAGGGAAATTATCTTGGATACAGGACATTACAAATTTAAAACGTTTGACTCCCAGGATTTGAACTTTCCAGAAAGAAAAGAATATGTAGGATCATTAAGAGAACTTCAAAAAATATTTTTGAAAGTAAAAGAAAAATTAAACTCTGCATATGAACGTGGTAAACGTTTGTATGATAAGAGAAAGAGAGAAACTAGCTTACAAGTTGGGCAAGTAGTATGGAAGAAAGATTACACACTTTCTAAAGCTAGTGATAGTTTTGCAAGTAAACTAGCACCTAGAAATATTAAGTGTGTTGTAGAAGAAAGAGTAAGTCCTTTAATTTATCGTCTCCGTGCAATTAATGGTAAGAAACTGGGTTTAACCCACATAAAAGACATAATTCATGTCATGCCACATTAGCTTTTAGTTAAGAAATAGAAACATTAAACTGCATATAGGATATGTACAAACTCCTTATAATATTAGAAACAAATATATATACATAAAAACCTAGGAAATAGTAATAGTAGTTTAAGTTCAGTTAGAGTGTATATCCCATATATGCTAGTAAACAAACAATAAATAGTAATAGTATACAAGTAACGGGCTAAATTTAAGGATTTACCATATTTAAATGTAAGTAGGCAGACATACCCGGGTACTGCCACTAGTTATATTTAATTAGGTGGGAATATTTAGATTTTAATTAATCAGTAAAGGTGGACTGTATAGTGAAAGGAAGTAATAAGGAATAAGAGAAGAGCATATAAGAGAAGAATAAACGGTAGTTTGGGTGGTGATGAATATATGTCTCAATAAATAATAAGTGTTTGTATAGAAGAATGAAGGTTGAGATTGATGTCTAAATTATTGCCGGTACACTGAGATTTTTGGGAATGTATGTAAGAAGTTTGTGTGAAAGTAGTGTGGATTTTGTTTCCTTTTACCTTACCGTTTACATTTCTGAGGATATGGTAGATCACTAGGCTATTATTTTATTAGTTAAGTAAGTTACCTAGGGTAAGATGAGTAAAACACTTACATTATTCAATGCTGATAAGCATTTTTATTCAATACTATGAAAATAGTTAGAAAGGTCTAAGAGAAGGCATGAGGGAAGTGGTTAAAAACACAAGATTTTTAGAAACTTTATATTACAGGTTATTTAAAACTTAGAATTATACAGAGTTATTAAGAAAAGAGATACAATAAGGTACCATGGGTCTTTGGGTACTCTTCAGCTCACTGTGTGCATATTGTATTCTTGTTCATTTTATAACTTTCCCTTGCAGAACACGAAAGAAGATAGCGATCCAGTTGTCACTGTTGCCTCAGAACAGATCATTCTTTAGGTGGTTTACATTTTGTTCGCATAAATTATGTTTCATTTCTTTACCATAATTTTGCTCTTAGCAGGGGGGTGTTGTTGCGTGTCAATTTGTTCGTTGTGAATTTCTTGAAGTAGGCAGCTTGTGGCGGTCGGTAATACTCCAGTGGATCCTTGGAGAAGGCTGGTAAGCCAGGCCAAGTCTATTAAACGTTGTGACAAAGCTTGAAAAGCACAAATCGTTGGTGGACATCTCACTTCTTCATCTATTGTTTAGAACATAACTTTTTCACTTGATAACATTTGGTCTCGTTGGGAATTCATTTGGTCATTTTCTAATAACTTTCATCATATTTTCATAGAATTTAGCACGATTTTTCGTATTTAAATAAACATTAGTAGTAAACAAAGATAGGTCTTCTTCTTCTTCTTTTCAATGTTCAATTCCCATTCGAAGACATATCAGAAACAAAGACAGCTATTAGGAGCTGACGTTGACAGTTGTACGTGGGTTTCGTACAAAAGTGGCATCTGCTAAATAATCGAGTCTCCTAAAGCTGTGCCTCTGCGAGATGTTTCGATAGACATACAATCTTTTGTGTGGAGAAAATTAAAAATGTTTGTTTTTTGTCAAGTTTAGAACATTTATTGAAGAATATATAATTTTATTTTTACACGCCCTTGGTATTCTCTTCAACTGCAGTCGTGTAGAAGGATTTTACCAGAGAGTTTTGACCATAACTAAAACCTAGAGGTAAATGGTTTGTAATCGATGGATCTCAATTTCCTTTTTTCTTTTCGTTCCGGACAAAGAGAACAGTGAACATCATTTAACATAAAAGAATTGAAAAAGTGCTTTAAGAGCAAGTAAGTGTTAATTTCTTTGGACGTTTATGGTCCCAGGCCTCACATAGTGATCCGTGAGATAATATTTTTTCCAACTTTATAGGGAGGATGAAAATGTGCCGGCTGTACGTCGTGGCGGCGTGCCGACCGTATCGTGCGCAATGGCGCCTTTTACATGCTAATTGATTTGCTTTAGAAGGGGCGGCAGGTATGTAAATCACCCCATGTAATAGAAACCACATATAGGTTAGGATCGTTCTCGTGGTAGTCTGTAACGATGTTCTTCGTTTGCAGATTGCCGCTCCCTAGTTTAATTCAAGAATATAAGAGAAAAAATCACCACATATGCACCTGTCAACCATGATGCTCGTCGACTTCGGCTTACTACAAAGCGTGGTTTTTGCCCCTCACACCTGGAGTCTTGGTGCACACTCGCCGTCCATCTGGTGACATTTTTTAACTAATTTAGAAGCCCACATTGTCCAACATACAGGATGTATTGATAAGATAATTTCACGTGTTAATTTAGCATAGCCCACACGTAGGAGGGCCCGCCTACATGTAGGATTTACCAGAAATCAGAAATAATTTAAGAATATGTAATTACAAACTTACATAATGTTTACATAAGAATGTTTTAGAATATAAACTTGTACTAACCCCCATAGGTTAAGTTTACCTCATAAGGAACACAATGTAAAGTTATATTTTTGAGAGAAATTATAGATAGATGCGTATGTAAGGTGATCAGACGTTTCATTTTTCTGTCAGCATTCACAGAATATTCCAGTCAGTAGACAGTAGACTGGTGGCGCCCTCACTATTAGAAAGATCCACTACCCCAATGTAATTTTCGCCAACAAATAACACCCCCTGTGTCTAAGAGAACCCACCGCTCTCCCAACCATAGCCGGCTGGCATATAGAAAACGCGCACCCTCATAAAGCGAGTAACAATATATAGATGTTTCCAACATATCAGAAGTGGGAGCGACGGACAAGTTATCCATAATTGTTCGTTGATCCCGCCCACGTGGTATATTCATTTTCTCCTTGTTGTTTTTTTTTTTTTTTTTAACTAATGCTAACTTTGAAACGCTATGACTAGGTTGAAGTAAAGTTATAAAAAGGTTTTGCCGTGACAATAAGAAAACAAGTAATACTCCTTGCTGTTTTTTTTAGTTAGTGCTAACTCGTAAACCCTATGACCATAAAGTAACTTTGTATTTAATACTGCCTACATAAAGTAACTTTTGACTGCCTATGACTAGGTTAAAGAAAAGCTGTGATTACTTATATTTTTAGATTTTCGCGTGACATTTTATAAAATAACGCAAGTAAAAAAAAATCATTTTTACTAATAAGGATATAGAATGGTTTAAAAGAATGTTTTGATTCCGGAACTGGAATTATTTTGTTGTTGTGATCTATTATACATATACAAAAGATTTGAAGATAAAACACATGTCTGCAAGACTAATGGCTATACCTTGAGCATGTGTGTGTACGATCGCGAGTAATTTATTTGTATTATCAAAGTATTCTGCTAGGAATGTACCTAGAAATACCCAGAGAGCGATCTCATTATGTATCCTGATATAATTTATCACAGTGCTAAGGAATTAGTACCTATAAGTATCTGCTACCTACATCTTACGAAGATTATGCTGCCTACTAGTATCTATTAGTGGGACGTGCGTTTAACATTAAGGCCAGGTTGTACCTATATACATAAGACATTTTTTAAAATCTGTAACTCGAATAGAATTGAAAATTTAGAATAAGTATATAAAATTATTTATATATAGTTGAACAAAGAGCGGTGACTCACGCTCGAGTCTAGACAAAGGCGTGCTAACTCAGCCCGTCTATATAAAGGCGTGCCGAGCCGCCGGCCGCAACAAGTGCCAATAAGAAAGAGTACGTCGCAGTCGTGCTGCTTGATATGGAAAAGGCGTTCGACAGAGTATGGCATGAGGGGCTGCTATACAAGCTGTCGGAGTCAGCCTCTCCAAAGAGGATAGTAGAGGTCCTGTCCTCCTTCTTGAAGGACAGATACATCACCGTGGCAGTAGAAGATGTCTTATCCTCCAAAAAGCCAGTGAAGGCCGGAGTACCACAAGGAAGCTGCATCTCACCCGTATGCTACGCCTGGTACACCAACGACATCCCGGTCAGGCAGGTCCGGCAGGCGCAGCTCGCTCTCTACGCTGATGATGCAGCTTTCTACGCCTCTTCGTACAGACCAGCCTTCGCAGTAAGAAGACTTCAACCCACGCTAGACGCCTTACCTGAATGGTTAAACAAGTGGAGATTATCAGTGAATGTGGGGAAAACACAAGCGATGATTACCGGGAACACAAAGCTGCCACAAGAGCTCAAACTCCTAGGACAAGACGTTCCGTGGAGCCCAAGAGTTGACTACTTAGGCGTCAAAATTGACCGACGCCTTAGTTTTAAACACCATATAGATGCCACCATTGGAAAAGTGAAAGGCGCAAGAGCAGCGCTAATGCCAATCCTCAAATCGAAGCTACCATTAAGGATTAAGACGGGGATCTACAGAACCTATATTAGACCCCGTCTTACATACGCAGCCCCGGCATGGTACGCCTTTGCATCTACCACTAACAAGAAGCGTCTACAATGCCAAGAAAACCTAACGCTAAGAGCTATAGTCGACGCACCGCGCTACGTACGAAACGCGACTATAGCACGTGATTTGAAACAAGAAAATCTGGACACCTTTATCAAGAAGCTAACGACCACGATGTTTGAGAGAACAGACAAGTCGCGGCAGGAACACCTACGGGGCATAGCCCCGTTACACGCTAGACCACCCGACGAAAAAGGGCGCAGGAAAATGAAGCCATACTCCAGAGATCTCGTAACTACGAAACCGACAGCAGAGCGTGACAGCGCTACAGAAGAGAGTGGGACAGCAACAGGAGCGGGGCCGCCGACCGGCCGTGGCTTGTGTCGCTGATCGGTCCACTGGGCTTCCCCCGTGTAGGCGGGGGTTCCACCTGGTGCGGCCTGATAGCCCTGGCTAACTAAGCGACGGCCGGGCCTAGGCCGCCCTGTTGCACTATTGAAACCACCAAGCACCTAGAAGAGGTGCAAAAGACCTGCCCGTTATTACGGGCAGCGATTGAAGCCTAGGGCATAGGGCATAGCCCTGAACCCTATTACCCCACCACCAACCCAAGGTGGAATGGGAAACAGAAACCCGATTGCCGGCCGCTCATTCTCGATCGTGCGCTCGAAGAGTCAAGACCTCCTGAGGATGCTTCGTGTAGAAGCGAAACGCGTCGAAAATTCTTCCGGTTTGGCTGCGTGGCGTTTGTGACGTCACGTCGGCTTAGCAGGAAAATTAAGCGGAATTGTCACTAGATATATTTTTATATTTTTTAAGTGTTTTATTAAAATATTAATTTGATGTTTTCTTAAAATATTTTAAAAGTATTTGTTATTAATAGTTGAACATACTCTCCAGGAACGTACAAAGTCAAAAACGCGATTATGAACAATTTCTACGATAAAAAAAAAATTCATGCATGACACCATATCGCTACTTAAATCAGATAGAACTAAAAGATACTATCATGAAACTATGTGGAAGTTTTACCAATGGATAGATCTTGTTATTTATTAGTAACGTTTGAAGGCACATTTTCAAATTTAGCTATAGTTTTTTAACAAGAAAAAATAAACTACAAATCTAAAGATTCAAGCTCTCGCGCACGTCATTCTGTACCCGCCTAGGCGTCATCGAGGTAGGACGCGTGTCGTTTTCTCCAGCTAAATTCTCCCCGACGATTACGAGCTAGAAATATTTATAAACAGAATTATTATTAGCAGAATGGTGACACTGCAACATTTATGGTTATCCGCTGGCGTGAATCTTCCATCAGGCGAGTGTCTTGTACGTCATTTCAAACCATGCCAAATAAAAAAAATACTTTCTCGATGGCATTGTTTTCACGCGCCACAGTATAAAAAGTACAGTATGGTCACGCCCCAATTACTAACTGTGGGTGTCGTAAGAGGCAACTAAGGGAAAATACCGGAAAGTGAGCAGCAGTGCCCTCTAAAAAGCTACCTCCCTCCAGTAAAAAATCTGTCGCCAAGCACTTAACGGTATGTGCCGCTATGAGTCCTCCAGAACCAGTAATTTTGCATGGTGGTAGGGTATTTTGCGAATGCCCGCCTGGCTAGCTACTACCCTCAAGTAGAAAATCTGTCGCCAAGCACTTAAAGGTATGTGCCGCTATGAGTCCTCTAGAGCTAGTAATTTGGCATGGTGGTAGGGCATTTTGCGAATATCCGCCTGGCTAGCTACCACTATGTGTCAAGTAGAAAATCTGTCGCCAAGCACTTAACGCCATGTGCCGCTATGTGTCCTCTAGAACCAGTTATTTGGCATGGTGGTAGGGCATTTTGTAAATACCCGCCTGGCGTGCTACCACGTTGTGTCAAGTAGAAAATCTGTCGCCAAGCACTTAACGCTATGTGCCGCTATGTATCCTTGAGAACTAGTAGTTGTGCATGGTGGTAGGGCAATTTGCGATTACCAGCCTGGCTAGCTACCTCCCTCAAGTAAAAAATCTGTCGCCAAGCACTTAACGGTATGTGCCGCTATTAGTCCTCTAGAACTAGTAATGTGCATGGTGGTAGGGCATTTTGAGAAAACCCGCCTGGCTAGCTACCTACCTCAAGTAAAAAATCTGTCGCCAAGCACTTAACGCTATGTGCCGCTATGTATCCTTGAGAACCAGTAATTTTGCATGGTGGTAGGGCATTTTATAAATACCCGCCTGGCTTGCTACCACGATGTGTCAAGTAGAAAATCTGTCGCCAAGCACTTAACGGTATGTGCCGCTATGAGTCCTCTAGAACCAATAATTTTGCATGGTGGTAGGGCATTTTGCAAATACCCGCCTGGCTTCCTACCACTATGTGTCAAGTAGAAAATCTGTCGCCAAGCACTTAACGCCATGTGCCGCTATGTGTCCTCTAGAACCAGTTATTTGGCATGGTGGTAGGGCATTTTGTAAATACCCGCCTGGCTTGCTACCACGTTGTGTCAAGTAGAAAATCTGTCGCCAAGCACTTAACGCTATGTGCCGCTATGTATCCTTGAGAACTAGTAGTTGTGCATGGTGGTAGGGCAATTTGCGATTACCAGCCTGGCTAGCTACCTCCCTCAAGTAAAAAATCTGTCGCCAAGCACTTAACGGTATGTGCCGCTATGAGTCCTCTAGAACTAGTGATTTGCATGGTGGTAGGGCATTTTGAGAAAACCCGCCTGGCTAGCTACCTACCTCAAGTAAAAAATCTGTCGCCAAGCACTTAACGCTATGTGCCGCTATGTATCCTTGAGAACCAGTAATTTTGCATGGTGGTAGGGCATTTTTTAAATTCCCGCCTGGCTTGCTACCACGATGTGTCAAGTAGAAAATCTGTCGCCAAGCACTTAACGGTACGTGCCGCTATGAGTCCTCTAGAACCAAAAATTTTGCATGGTGGTAGGGCATTTTGCAAATACCCGGCCTGGCTTCCTACCACTATGTGTCAAGTAGAAAATCTGTCGCCAAGCACTTAACGGTATGTGCCGCTATGAGTCCTCCAGAACCAGTAATTTTGCATGGTGGTAGAGCAATTTGCGATTACCAGCCTGGCTAGCTACCTCCCTCAAGTAAAAAAATCTGTCGCCAAGCACTTAACGGTATGTGCCGCTATGAGTCCTCTAGAACTAGTAATTTGCATGGTGGTAGGGCATTTTGAGAAAACCCGCCTGGCTAGCTACCTACCTCAAGTAAAAAATCTGTCGCCAAGCACTTAACGCTATGTGCCGCTATGTATCCTTGAGAACCAGTAATTTTGCATGGTGGTAGGGCATTTTTTAAATACCCGCCTGGCTTGCTACCACTATGTGTCAAGTAGAAAATCTGTCGTCAAGCACTTAACGGTATGTGCCGCTTTGAGTCCTCTAGAACCAATTATTTTGCATGGTGGTAGGGCATTTTGCAAATACCCGCCTGGCTTCCTACCACTATGTGTCAAGTAGAAAATCTGTCGGCAAGCACTTAACGCTATGTGCCGCTATGTGTCCTCTAGAACCAGTTATTTGGCATGGTGGTAGGGCATTTTGTAAATACCCGCCTGGCTTGCTACCACGTTGTGTCAAGTAGAAAATCTGTCGCCAAGCACTTAACGCTATGTGCCGCTATGTATCCTTGAGAACTAGTAGTTGTGCATGGTGGTAGGGCAATTTGCGATTACCAGCCTGGCTAGCTACTTCCCTCAAGTAAAAAATCTGTCGCCAAGCACTTAACGGTATGTGCCGCTATGAGTCCTCTAGAACTAGTAATTTGCATGGTGGTAGGGCATTTTGAGAAAACCCGCCTGGCTAGCTACCTACCTCAAGTAAAAAATCTGTCGCCAAGCACATAACGCTATGTGCTGCTATGTATCCTTGAGAACCAGTAATTTTGCATGGTGGTAGGGCATTTTATAAATACCCGCCTGGCTTGCTACCACGATGTGTCAAGTAGAAAATCTGTCGCCAAGCACTTAACGGTATGTGCCGCTATGAGTCCTCTAGAACCAATAATTTTGCATGGTGGTAGGGCATTTTGCAAATACCCGCCTGGCTTCCTACCACTATGTGTCAAGTAGAAAATCTGTCGCCAAGCACTTAACGGTATGTGCCGCTATGAGTCCTCCAGAACCAGTAATTTTGCATGGTGGTAAAGCAATTTGCGATTACCAGCCTGGCTAGCTATCTCCATCAAGTAAAAAATCTGTCGCCAAGCACTTAACGGTATGTGCCGCTATGAGTCCTCTAGAACTAGTAATTTGCATGGTGGTAGGGCATTTTGAGAAAACCCGCCTGGCTAGCTACCTCCCTCAATTAAAAAATCTGTCGCCAAGCACTTAACGCTATGTGCCGCTATGTATCCTTGAGAACCAGTAATTTTTCATGGTGGTAGGGCATTTTATAAATACCCGCCTGGCTTGCTACCACGATGTGTCAAGTAGAAAATCTGTCGCCAAGCACTTAACGGTATGTGCCGCTATGAGTCCTCCAGAATCAGTAATTTTGCATGGTGGTAGAGCAATTTGCGATTACCTGCCTGGCTAGCTACTACCCTCAAGTAGAAAATCTGTCGCCAAGCACTTAACGGTATGTAGTTTAATAGTAATAGTTAAAGGTTATCAACTGTGTTAGTTGCACTATAAGGGAATAGTCACAAGAATATAATAATTGAGTACTGGATTTAGTAGCAGATACCTAAAGTAGATCAACTGTTTACTTACACTATGAAGCTGATAGCGTGCGGCTGGGGACATCGACCTGACGAGCGCTGTGCATCTAAAGCGCAGCGCCGCGTAGTGTCCATAGCCTGCAACTCTCGCACGCTAAATTTGCCTACTGTGCAAGTACAAGACGGCCTTAATACTGCGAGTTTCAGACACATTGAGCGGGGCAGAGCCGAACGAGCTGCGCAGAGGTAGCGTGTCGAGTTATGGCGTGGGGCACTCCCCACGCCGTAACTCGACACGCTACCTCTGCGCAGCGCCCCTGAGACTGAGCGCCGCGGAGGGAGCGGTCGTAGAACGGTTACTCCACTGCTGACTGGTGAACGAAGCGAGGGAGTGGAAGGGAGTCTGGATAACAGGCAAGTCCACAAGCGCTCTCGTGAACCAAGCGAGGGAGTGGAAGGGAGTCTGGGTAACAGGCAAGTCCACAAGCGCTCTGGTGAACGAAGCGAGGGAGTGGAAGGGAGTCTGGATAACAGGCAAGTCCACAAACGCTCTAATTATGATACGATGAATAAAGTTTAGTTAAATCAAAGCGATTGAGCAGGGAGTTGTTGCGGCAACAAGGCTCAGAATATGATGACCATGGGTCAAACACTAGCGATGAAATGAGGGTGTCACGTTCTCGTCAGGAACATGACAATGGCGACACACAGAAGGTCCTGTAGATGTCCTGTAAAATAGTAATAATAAGGCATCGGGTTCGCGACAGAAAAGCACTTCTCGTCGTAAACGGAAAACTAGTACAGTCGATGACTATGAGAGGTTGCCAGCTGACGGAAGACCAACTAGTCGTGGCAAGAAAAGAACCCACATCGACAGAAAGATGATACGGTGACGGCATTATGAAACTAGCGGCTCCTCCAAGGAATCGCGTAGGTTAACATGGAAGAGAAGTTACGATGGTAGCAAGAGCGATGAAGATTAACAGCCTTACTTATAAACGCTACTTAAATTTTAAGCATTACTTAGCCGCTGATTAGCAATATTCCTTACTCATAAACGCTGCATAACTTTATCCAGTACCTAAGTACTGCTTAAATCAGCTGTCAATTTAAACACCGTCCGACCCTTGTTTAAATATTTAAGTAGCAAGATGGCGCCCATATTTCTGATCAGCTGATTTAGTTACTATTGAGGTTATTGTCAAGGAGGTATACAAAACTATAAACACAACATACTCTGTTCATAAATCGTAAAAATATAGCAAGTAGAAACATACATTGGATGATGAAATAAATATTATGCGTACATTTCGCGATCTCCGCAGCTACACACCTGACATAAGAATATAAGGACTGTGCCATATCTTCCTATTGGACGTAGGTAATAATATGCAACTTGGGAAATAAATAATGTGTATGGTGAATGTAATGTTATGATATGAGCCAGCAGAGTTTCACGTCTATGCACGTCTGTGAAGATATTACAATTGTATTGGCTTCCAAAATACATAGAGAAGCTACTGCAATTAAAAAACATCTTACCAGCATGCTTTTATGACGAATTTTTAGGAGTCGAAGTATTCTTACTTTGTATTAATGGTCTTATTTAATAGGGTGCGAGCCTATTACTATGTACTAGACTACTTAGACCATGATATAAACTCATGATAATGCTGAAAGCTATTAGAGGACCTGATCAAACTATTGTGTTGTTTCATCCAAACCCTCAAGCCGACAAAACGTGAACAGAAGACAAAACACATAAACTTTCGCCTTTATAATATTAGTGTGATTTAAAGAAGCGTTATATCTTATAAAACAAAATAAAAGAAAGGTTGGAAACTTGGATTCATAAAGAAATACGTAGACATAATAGGGCATAGAATTAATTTCGGATGGAAAATGATAACTTCGAGCGGGACTTGAACCCGTAAGCCCAGAAAATCGTCTTAGTGCTTTTCCAATTATGCTATGGAATCGGTTGCTGGCCAATATAACTCATAGAATATTATTGCACTTTTAATTTACCATATTGCGAAATAAAAACCCGCTTCAGAAGTCTCCAATACATCTAACAATATGTACGAAAATCAGTACCTACAAAGAAAAGTATTATATTTACTTTTTAATTTCAAGATATTTAGCACTAGATACATGCTATTTGGCCATTTAAGTCATTCATAATACCTTTTAGTACAATGTTGTCAGTTTGCTCATTATCCATTGCTTAGCTAAACAGGTGCTATGTAGCGTTTATAAGTAAGAAATATTTAAACATTACTTAAACACTGTTTAGTTATCCATTACTTAGCAACTACATAGCGATGTTTTTATAAGTAAGGGGGTAAGTATGTAAAATTTCGTAAAAATAAAAGGTCTAAAACTGCACAACGTCGCTCTTGCTCTCGATCGCACGTTTCGTCACGAAATAGGGTTCAGAATGGTACTAATGAATTGTTTCATGACGTTTTGCATAAGTTGTGTTGAAGAGCGTTAGAGAACAATCGACTTCTAAGCTTTCTCTGACAAATGTTATAAGCAGAATTTGACCTAATGACAAAAGAGCAGACTATAAAAATTTAGATGATCAAAGTAGAGGATTGTGCATAATTTGCGAATGGAATGAACGTAAAATCATTCATTTTGCTTTGTCAGAACTTACAGGGGTCGCGAAATCTTGGTATCAGGGGTTATACACAGTTCTTTACAGCTGTTGCGATTGAATGAGAAAGGTTAATGAGTCTTTTCCTGGTAGGTATGATTACACTGAATTGCTGCATCGATGCTCGCAAAACGCGTGCGTTATGGCGAGTCTGGAACAATATTATTATTCCAAAATTAATCTCCATAACCGCTGCCGTATTAAGAGTCGAAAACCATTCGACTGCCTGTATTACACGGCATAGACGATTGCGCCATACAAGTAGGTAGGCTGCGCAATTAAATAAGCCTGAAAACGTGCTCAAATGGGTACCTTAAAACAGTCAAAGCCGATACGTGTGTTATCCGTGATGATAGGCAACGACAAGATAGACCTCAGGCACGAATAGTGAATCCTAGCAAATCTAAAGCAGATTATACAACTAAATTTAAATGTTTTAACTGTGATGAAGAGGGACATAAGATTTTTAAGTGCAATAAACCCCCAGACCAATAGACTCAGACATTTAGACGTACACTGTAGGCTAAAGAAAATTGATAAAGAAATTAGCAATAAGACAGATACAGACAAATTCGAAAAAAGGTGGCCATTCTCAATAAACCAGATGATGCTAATCAGAAGTTTCTGGTTTAGATTGAAGTCAGTGATATCCCTATGTTAAGGCATATAGACTTGGATAGTCAATGCACGTTAATCAGGTACTCTGAATTTAAATAGTTAGGTTCAGAGCTGAGCACGGACAGGATACCTGTTCTCTGAGTGATAGGCGGCCACTCTGTGAATCCTTTAGTAAAACCAAAAATAACCATGAAACCACCGTTCATGGTATTTAGGAAACGATTGAAGCATATTTTGTTGATGACTCTGCTTTGAACTATCCAGTTTACTCGGCCACAGTTGCCGAGATATTTATCACAAAGACATCGAGTTAATATTTTAAGGAATTTCAGAAGTAAAATTGTTCCTAAAGGTCCGCGACAACGTAAGTAATAATTGGCTCAGGACAATTCGCAGCATTTTCGGTTCAATCACAAACGAAATACAAAGGTCCAGCTTACGTTAACGGTTCTATCCGTGGTGGTGGTCGTAAAGATCGTTACCTTCTCCTCGGCGAATATATACTTAATGACGGTCAGGGAAGTGCTCTCATCAAAAATTTGTGCAACGTTAACATATCATTTAAAACGTGTTCTTTAATTACCAACGAAACCTGTTCAAAGTAATTTCAGCGTCAGTCACTCTTGATAATGACGAGGATAACTCACTGAATTCCGGCTACAATCAAATCCGGATTACGCATGACGCCCACAAACAGTATCAACACACACTCACCAAGAGAGACCTCGTACCCCGCATAGCCCGTTAGTGGATGCAACTCCAATTTGATACAACTGACAATCAAACTCGTTTGGTTTGATTGTGACATCGAATACAGAGCTGGCTCAGGTATGGCACACGTAGGCCCTATGTAGGAATCCTATAGGAGCAGCCGTGGATGAGTCTCATGTATTAGACGTAGTATCGGTGAATACTGAGGACTGGGTATCTATTGTTCAAGGTAGCGATCCGGAGGTCGTTAGGATAAAAGAAGTACTATGTGATCCTAATTCCGAAAAGACCGCGGAAATATGCAAAAATTACTGTTTGAAGAACGGTAAAATTTTGTAGGGTAATAAACGAAATAACTAATGACATGAGATAGTTAGTTCCGAAAGGGGTATGATGGCAGATGGCAAAGATGAACCACGATGACGTTGGCCATTTCGGTTTAGACAAGACTCTGTCTCATCATTTTGGTTCTCAAAAATGAGAAAATTCGTGATTAAATATGTTAAATCCTACCTAGAAGGCACTCATCATAAGGTACCTGCCGGAAAGACTGCAAGAGAACTACACCCAATACCCAAAACTGACGTTCCGTTATTATTATTATATCTGATCGTTATCGTAGACAGTTTTACGAAGTACATTAATATTACACCCGTTAGAAAAATAAAATGATCTGATCTCATCGATCAGAGTATTTCGTGATCACATAATATTAAGTTACTTTGCTGCACCATCGAGATTAATAACAGACCAGGGCACTTCATTCACGAGAAACACTTTTCGTCCTTCCTTAATCTCGGGGATCGAACACATAGATATTAAATGCAGTTGCCACTCCTAGGGCTAATGGCCAGGTGGAGCGGTTTAATAGAACCATACTTGACGCTCTATCCACAAAGACTCACGGTAAAGACGATAAGAGCTGGGATAAAAATATTCCGGATATCCAAATCGGAATTAATACCGCACTTCCTAAGACTACCGGCAAAAGTCCATCCGAGCTCTTATTTGCCTTCAAAATAATCAGCAGCACAGAAAGCACGAGATCATCCACCAAACTAGCGATCCTGTGTCGTCTGATGCACTGCAACGCTCACTTCAGATGAGATGTGAAGCGAGCGATTGATTAACGGATCAACAAATGAAAGACAAATCTCGGTTTGATGCGAAACACACCTAACTGATAATTTTAGGGAGATCTAGTTGGTGTTAGGCGCGAAGTACCAAGTGATGGCAAATCAAAAAACTGGCATTAAATATCAGGGTCCGTATCGTATCAATAAAATACTGCCAAACGACAGATACCTAATTGAAGATACCTCATTAACTCGCGAACCTGGGCACGTTAGGTATGAAAACGTAATAACTATAGATAAGCTCAAGCCTCGGCTTGCATTTAGCAGGGACTTGGACTCAACCTTATCAGAGTCAAGTTTAGAAGGGGAGTGTCAAAACAATGACTGAGAAACTATCTGTGATTCCTCAGTCAGTCCAGCATATCATTAATTACCACTAGTATTTAAAATCATCACTCCCGTTCATTCAATTTATTGATTCATAACAATTATACAATTTAACGTAAATAATATCATATTATTATTACTTTCATAGTATTAGGTACACTAAATTACCTGTAAGAAATGTTTATATAAGATATCTTTATAAATAATCCTGATTCACTACTTTAATGTATTAA